>CM039312.1:116041684-116488684 GCA_022316695.1 Camellia oleifera
GTTCTGTATTATTTGCATCATCTTGATGCTTTCCTAATAAAGTTTGGTTATTTATCACAAAAAAAAAAAAAAAAAACATTGTTACTATGAAAAAAATTCATCACATAGTTGTGTTTGGAGGGTTCGAGAAGTGTCGCCGAAGTGTCTATAAAGTGTTTGATATTAGGAATTTATATATTTAATTTAGACACATTGAAGAAAATATCGGACACGCTGGGGTGATACTGTTATTGAGAGACCTTTATTTGCATGACACTTGAGATGGCCAAAATATTGATATGCATTGTTGGTGATACAAGGAAAACTAGAACACGGTGTCTGGCCCTGCAGTAAAATAAGGATCACATTTCTCTCCTCTCTGGGTTCAATTTCCCACAGATAGCAACATGTCTTCCTACAGAACTAACATACTAAGTAACGATACTTGATGCTCTCCTTTGAACTTGAGAAAAGTAACCTTTGATATGAATTGTTTAAATACATAGTTAGATGGATTAATTGAAACAAGGATCAATAAATTAATATGGATGACTTTGGGAAACCAAATAGTTTTTAAATGGAACTTAGTCATTTACGATGGTTTGGTCTTTGTATATTGGTTATTTTTGGCTTCAGTTAAATTGATTGATTTATAAGGGCTATGAGAAAAGTTGAAAAAGATGCCATTTGAGATGTTAATGCAATATTATAGAAATGCGATAGTTATCGGCATAGTTATTTCAAAGAAAGGATTTTCTTTGATATTGAAATTATACAACCAAAAGCGGGCCTTGTTGCAATGGAAAACTTGCTCTATTATGACCTGTGTATCATGTGTTTGAAAAACGGAAACATCCTTTCCACATATGAGGGTAAGGCTCTATACATCTCACTGTTCCCAAACCCTGCAGTGGTTTGGCTACTATATACAGAGTTTGCTGGATTATATCACATGCCAACTTAATCATTCTTGAGTAAACCTGTTAATTTCTGTTTAAAGAGCAAGTAAATGTACTATAGTTGGTTGCTGCTTCTGAAAATTTTAGAGAGTTTAACTATGTTAAAATATTAAAACTGTTCTGAAATTTTTTTGATTGATCTTTTGAAGCATGCTAGTGCATCTGTGCATTTTGTGTATTTTCTCCTTGGCCATTTGAATCTTATGTACAGATGCCATCAGCAGATATTTGAAAACAGATTAGAATTTGATTTTTCTTCCATCTTGCAGGTCAGGCCTCTGGTGCCAATCCTTGCTCAATGCTATTTTCAGGAGAAGCTTCCAATTACCTTGTCATATCTCCAGGCTTCTGTTTTACTGTGCATGGGCTTGCAGGTCCAGGATATAACTGATATTAAGGTCTGAACACGGTGAAAATTAGGCGAATTCTTCTTTTAATTGCTTTATAAAATTTGATTGCAATATTTAAATTCAAGTTATCCAGATCTTGTAGCATGAGAGTCCTTGTCAATCAACAACAAAAAACCAAAAAAATATATTTCTTTTTGCTCATGCCTCTCTTATGGGACTACTTTTATACAATAATAATAAATAAATAAATGAAAGAAAAGAATGAGGGTAAGTCTGCCCCTACTACCTCTCCCAACCTTGCTGTAAGCAGAAGCTTTGTGCACTAAGCGCGACCTTTTTATCTTTTTTATTTTTATAAATATGATGTGTAAAGGGAATGTTCAAATCTTTGGGAGCATGTGATACTGTTTTTGCTGAGAACATGGTTGTGCCCCTGTTTTTTTCTGAGAACTTGATGCTGCATGCATTTTGTTGGATTGAACTGCATAAATATATTGTTACATTGGGGTGTGCGCTTTTTCTTTCTTTTGCTTTTTTAGTTGGGACAAGGCTGAGCTTAGTTTACATTTTTTTTTTTTTTCTTTTCTTTTCTTTTTGTGGTTGACCTGAAGTTGTAGTTCAATTGCTTTCATTACATAACAGGGAATGATGAAGATAGAAAGGGAGCAAGCATTGTCATTGTTCCGAAAAATTATGACAAAAATCTACAAGTATTTATATGATGTTCTAACCAAAGATTTTGACTCAAGTTTCCCTCAAGAAAGGGAGGTAAGCAAGTATTAATTTATGATCTTATGAAATCCCAATGCTTCGATTAAAACTTCCTCTGGCGTGCCTTACATAGTTTGTGAGATGTGACTTACTTTAAAGAAAATGTTTTTTACATTGTTTCCTGCTGTCTTACGGGAGCTTCATGTAATTTTTAGACGCTTCTAGAAGTTTCTTTCTGCGAGGTTGGTTCATCACTATTTCACATACTCTTTCTTTGGATTTTACAATTAGGTTTCATTGATGCCTCATAGCATATCAGTGGATGATGATCTTAATGATGGCGCGAAGCAAGTAATGGTGAGTCATGTTTTGTAAAACAAACTTGGTGGTGGCATATGCTCGGACTAATCATGTAATATACACTTGACACTCAGGAAAAGATGAAAATTGAGAATGCGGGGCTGTTAGATTTGGAGTCGCTGCAACAATATTCTATTGCAGATCGGGAAGCAGGATTTGAACAAGCTCTTCGAAGTTGCACAACAATATCTCGCAGTGGCCTTGTAAGCGTGAAGTCCAACAGTAGGAAAAAGGAGAAAGTTGGTAAAAACAGCAAAACTGCTGAAAGTAGAAAGAGGAAAAGGAAAAGCAATCTATGAATTGCATCCAATCAAGAAGTTACTGTTTGAGTACTTCCATATTTAATAGATTATTACTGAATATATTATTTATACTATTATATAAAGTGTATACGTGAATTGGTATGAACACATTTTGTCTCATTTTTTTTCTATTCCTATATTATTAAAATTTTGTAATTTCTTTCATTTTAACTGCACAACAATTATGGGGTGTGCATACCTAGTTAGTGTTATTTATGTGTAAATGCACATGATATTTAATTGAGTGAAGTTTTCATTCCTGCTCGCACAAGTGGTAGCATTTGCTTCAATTGAAGAAGAGACATTTGGGGCATAGGTTCAGTTCTTGTGGTTGAACTTAATGATTGAGACTTGAGCGAGTGTTTGGTTTGCTAGAATTTTAGGCATGAATGGAATGAATATTCTTTGGCTTCCTAATGGGATGGTCACTACTTAGATTGGTGAATGATATTTTTAATATAGATTTCATTTTTCTTCGACCAAACATAAAAATGGAGTGCAAAATTGCCCCAAGGTGAACAAGACACTATTCCATTGGTGGTTGAATGTGGTGGTCTCACATTTACCTTCCCCTAAAGAATCAATCAGATTGAAGTGTAATGTTCACAGTGCAAGAGCGCAAACAAATTTGCACTTTGAAGATTTAAAATTGAAAGAATTACAAATCAATGTAGAAGAGCAAAAGTAGTTACAAATACATGGGAGTGCAACTTCTTAGATCCCACATTAAAAGTTGTATCCCCACCTTTTGGGAAATAGTTTCCCTACTTCTCAGAGTCTTGTAATTTCCCTTCTACAATTTACCCTCTGGACTTGGCAATCAAAACAAGGGCTAATTACATCACTACTCCCTGGAGTTTGGGTCTTGTATCACTTTAGTCTTTTAACTTTTTAATTGTGACACATTGGACCTTAAATTTTAAATCTTGTTTCAAATAAAGACAATTGAAAATATTATTGCTATATTTCAAGGGTAAAGTCATCAATTTGATAAAATATAAACTAATTTGACGAAAATAAATATCAAATTTTTTTTTTTTGAATTCTTACAAATTATTTCTACTCACTAAAGATAAAATTATGTAAAATTGATAAATTTTTTAGACATTTATTTTTTTTTTATTAAACTAATTTTTATTATGTGCTTGGATGATAATCATGTAATTGGTGATTGTTTTTACTTTCATTAAATTAGTTTTTATTTTTTCAAAAGTCAAATATGACGACAACTTTGATATCATTATTAAACCAATCTATTAAATCAAAAAATTCAAAACTAAAAACATTTCATATATTAAATATATCGATTACACATTAAAAGCCTAACAACCACCCATTACATGATCATTATCCAAACACATAATAAAAACTAATTTGGTAAAAAAAAATAATAATAAATATTACATATTTTATCTTTAGTGGGTAGAAATTATTTTTAAAAATTTAAAAATATTTTTTTGACATTTATTTTTATCAAATTAGTTTATATTTTATCAAATTGACGACTTTGCCCTCGAAATTGAACAATGATATATTTAATTGTCCTTATTTGAAATAAGATTCAAAATCCATGGTCAAATGTGTCACAATTAAAAAATTAGAAACCAAAATGACACGAGCCGCAAACTATAAGGATTGTTAGTGTAATTCACCCTCAAAACAATACATAAACCCATCACCCTTTTTAGGTAGCACAAATAAATGGTGTCCGTAAAGGATTAAACCACAAGCATCAATTGATTTTGAAAATGCCAGCAACCTTGTCAGCCGAATAGCATAAATTGTCGGCGCATTGTCATTTATATGCGATTTTGTAGCTGTTTTTATAATGATCTGCTTGCAGCAGCAATCCCAGAATCATACCAAGTCAAGTAGTTCTAATCAGAGTTAAAAAGCCCGTATAGGCTGACATTTTAGAATGTTAAAACTTTGATAACAATTAGATTTGAGATTCAGGAAGTGCACAATAACAAGTCATTACTGAGTTCATTTCTTTCACCGGAAGATAATGGAAGTGCACGATAACAATGGCTAGTGATCAGTTGCATTTAGACTGAGCTTTAGTACCGGATTAATCATAAGGAGATCAATCTTAATCTCTCCAACGATGGAAACAGTTAGGGTTGTAGCAAACAAAGAACAGCGTCATACCTTCTTCTCCCCTTGCAGTCACCTGCATATTTAGTACAACAAACAAAGGGGAAATTCTACGTATGGGTCAACCAATCGTCAACCAAATAGGTCTTCCTTGAAGGACAGATTTCTCGTGATTCTGCACTGCAAAGCTTACGTATACGTCATCAACCATCAGGGGATCAACTAGCATGGAAATTTTGTGGAGTGTATGAAGACAGATTTTCCAACCCTCTCAGCTACTCATTTTGTAAGAATAGCTGTGCACCCATACATACTTGGGGTAACGATCAATCCTTGCACTTTTTACCATTGCAAAATACAATGTCTAAGCCAATTGATTAATGACTGCACTTCCTATGTTTTTGCATGGATACTGTGAGACCATGAAAATCCTCGCTACTCAATCGGGATTGTTGGCCAGAGACACTCCGATAGTGAAATTAGTCACTTGATTGACAGAATGAAGGTATAGAAATGAAGAGTATTGGTGTCTAGTGTAGAGAGAGATGACATACCCCCTCTTCTGGGATGCCCCCTTAGGGGTGTGATATTTGTTTGGGCTGGACCCATTGTAGGCCTTGTTTGGATTAACCCCAACAAGCTAATATATATATATATATATTTGGCTCCCACAATTGTCTCAAAACTTTCATTGTCTGCGGTAGAAGGAATGAAAGTTTTTATTGATGAGTTACGCTGTTCAAATAAATGTTAAGTTTCTTGATAAAGAACAAATTTTGGGTATGGAATTGGCAAAATCAGACTGCACAGATGTGTTTAGGAGCCTCCAAATAGTTGGAAACGACTATTTGCTCGTTGTAATCAGACGCATGATGGCATCGTTGTAGCCAAAATAGATCAGAGGACTCAGATCAACAGGTTATAATTCAACCGCGAAGCACATGATAATTTCTTATGTTTGTCATTGCCAACTCTGGTCATCTTCTTCAGCAAAAATGGATGAATGTCTGAGCAAACTTCGACCGGCTTGTACGGCTACGTTTGAGCTCCAATTTTGATGCGATTTATTGCGTTGGACTAGTCTCAATGAGTACTTCACACTGGTATAATCCAAACTTGATTTCGACAATGTTGAAAATTGAAGTTTGTTAAAAATATGGGTTGTTGTGCACCTATTGGCAAGCGTCGGTTAATTTTTGGCTCCTTCGGTTAGTGGCTTTGGACTCTTTGAGTCGACGTTAATCCTCTGGTATTGTTAGATGTGGATTTCGGCAAACCGAGATGCTAGTTCTATATATGCTGATGCCGAGATTAGTGCCGAGAAATATTGTTACTGAAGCCAAGATATCAGTGCCAAATATTGTTGTTGAGAAGTTAGTGCCAAATAAGTTGCCAGTGCTAGATAAAATGCAAAGTTGATATTAATATGCTCTTGATAATTTGCCAAATGATATACCAAATTGTAGCGGTAATATATCGAATAAGTTGTGAATTAATATGCCAAGTAAGTTCCCGAATAAGCCGAATAAGTTGTTGAAGCCGAGTTGATAACATGTAGAGTTAATATGCAGTTGATATGCAAATAAAAATTGCCGAGTAAGCTAATAAGTTGCTAACACTCCTTGTTGATAATATGTGAATAAAAGTTGATAATATGCCGATTAAGTTACCGAATAAGCCAAATAAGTTGCAATAATGTGCCTAATGCTGTGCCGAATAATGGTTACTTTGGCTCAGATTTTGGTTGCCAATAATGTACCAAATAATGCTAATAGCGGGTATGGTTGCCAAAACAACATAGATACAAATCTTAAATTATTAAGGAAAGACGTGAGCTATCTGTTTCTTTTAGTTGGGGAGCCACAAAACGTAATTCTTTAATTCAATAACATGTATATCTAGCAATTTTAAAATAAACTCCTGTTAACAAATAAATAAATAAACAAACAATTCTAGAAGTGGGTTCTACCAAGCAACTGCTTGTATAATGCCAAAAAGAAGCTCTTACAAACAAAAGTGTGAAACTCAGTTTGAGAAAGAGAAAGTGAAAATTCTCAAGTAGATTTAGGAGCACTGCTTTGTAAATGATTGATTAATTAAAAATGTATCTAAATGTATAAAAAAGCTATAATTGGGGCAAAAATTGATTAAGAATATGTATACATACTCGGCCATAAAACGGCCTTGTTTAAACGGTTTCGTAAAGGATCATAAAACAGCTGTTTAAAGCAGAAAAAAGGCTATAAAACGACTTTGTATACATACATAGTCGACTATCAACAATTAATGATTTATTGATCAACATTACTTTGTGGTGCGTCATTCATACACCTAAACGGCTTTATTGATCAAGAATACCTTTTTTTTTTTTGGTTGTAGCAGGCAAAAATTGATATTCAAACAATAACCCACCACAACTGGCATCATAGATACTATATGTACAAAATCAAGTTGAATCGAAATGAAAGTAAGTGACCTAGTCGTGGGCCATATTACTTGGGATTGATTTTGATTTTGTAGAAAGTGCACTAACCTCAATTCAATCATGTTAGCAGATATTTTAATATGATAATGTGTTATAGATTATATTGTGTGCTTGTTCTCCAAGCTACCTTTCTTTTCCTCTAAGTTTTCTTTTCTTTCTCTTCAAGTCTTTGCCTTTAAGTCCAGCCTTTTCTTTCTCTCCAAGTCTTTGCCTCTGAGTCAAGTCTTTTTCTCTCTCCAAGTATCCTTGCCTATAAATTGAGCCTTTCCCCTCTTTTATTTGTAGCTCAAAAATAATTTTAAAAAAAAACTCAAGGGAGAGAGAAATCTAAAGTTTAAAAAAAAAAAAAGAGTATTTGCTAGTTTCTTATTTGAGAAATTTTCAAACAAAGAAATAAAGGGTTATGTGATGAAGTTTTGGGTTCAACCAATTGTGCAATATTGGTGAACCATATGACTTAGTCGGGCTGTTGTATCTTGAGAAGGACAAGTTAAGATTTTTTCTGTTGCACTGGTGTGAGGTTTTGTTTAACCGCAAAAGGCTTGAATCTCTTTAAAGAGAGCGAATTTCCCATGCCTCAGTCCTTTCAATAGTTATTGTAATTTTTATTATTTGTATTTTTAGTGTTTTATTTGTAATTATCACCAACAATTTTAAGAAGATTCAAACAGTAAAATTTATGGAGCCAGTATTGAAGAAGCCCAACGAGAATACCGACGATCTCAACAAGCCCTTCCAGTTCAAGAGAGCTGTAAACACCCTATTTTGACCAGCCCTAAGACTTGGGCACTTTCTGTTGATTACCCAATGATGATAATCAGAATATGTTCCCCAGCAGTCCTCAACAAGAAAAATGAAATTTGAGCTTTAATCCCAACATTCACACATTTTTTGCCAAACTATTTTAAACCTTAAAACTCTCTTTTCAAATATTTTTTCAAATGTTTCTACGATGTTCCGAGACTTCCATTTCAATTAAAATATTGCAATTTTCAGTAAACCGAGTAAAGACAAAGTAAAAATAAATAGAATGGAGGTGAACTCTTTGAAAAAATATTAAAAACATCTTCTTTATAGGTTTGGATAGGTTTGGATTTGAAGAAAACAGGAGGGGGTGGAAGAAAACTGATTTAGGAAAAGAATGAGCATCAAATCATTAAGAAGGAAATAAACATTCTTTACTAAATTAGGCATATCTCTTTGTACACTTGGAATTTAGATATGAGGCTGTCACCATTGGAAATTAGACTTCTGGGGCTTCAATTTAGACCTAAGAACCACCTAAAACCAAGTCTGGATAAGGGAGATATGCCCATTTGAAGTTGGGCTTAAGAGCAGATTTTGTTGACCTGGCCTGAGGGAAATGAACAGCCTTCACTAAATTAGGCATATCTTTTTGTACACTTGGAATTTAAATTGCGGCCACCACCATTGAAAAGTAGACTTCTTGAGCTTCAATTTAAACTTAAGAACCACCTAAAATCAAGTCCATATAAGAGAGATATGCCCATTTGAAGTTGGGCTTAATAACAAATTTTATTGACTCGGCCCAAAACAACAACAGGCCTTTTTTTTTTTTTTTTTGGCTCGGTAGGAACACCCAATTGAGCCATTTTCTGATTCATTCAAGTGTACCCACTCATCCTCCATTATCTCCACTCACCCCCCGTTGTCAAAAAGAAGTTTTGTTTACATCCATAAAGGAGTATCCCATGCAACCACCTTGAAAATTTGCCCTCCTATCACATTCTTGTCTCCCACCTTCTTTTTGACCTTCACTCTCCCTCATTGCCTATATAGAATGATCATATTGTGAGAGAGCGAGAGGACCACGAAATTGAAGAGAAAAGAGTGAGAAAAGGGTAAAAAAAGAGAGAAAATTTGAGTTTTTAAGCCAAAAATACTCCTATCTTCCATATACACTCCATACCTTCTATAGCTATTGAAATTCCTCATTTCCATACACCAAAACCACTCCAAAAATTCTGATATAGCCAAAGATCAATTGCCTTGATCATAAGGAAGAGTGTTTAGTTGTTGAAAGTGAGAAAAAATAAAAGAGTTAGCCACTTTTTCACCATACATATCCAGAGTTCCATTCTAGTTTCAAATTAAGGATTGAGAACACACTTCCTAGGTAAATTTAACTTTTGGAAATACTTTATCTAAAGGTAGATTTCATAAAAATAGTCACTTGAAGCCAGTTAAGAAAATATAGAAAAATACTGGAAGACCACAAAATAAAAATTACTCGAGGCAAAAGAAATGGAACCAAGAACCCCTTTCACAAGATCTGACAAATATGACATGTTTTGTGTGTGGCAAAAGTGGGCATATTGCTCAAACTTGCAATTTTCAGAAACAAAAGTCTCGACCACATGCTAATGTTATCGAGGAACCATTTGTGGCTATGATTATAGATATTTTTATGGTTCAATCTGTTGAAGGGTGGTGGATAGACTCTGGTGCCAATAGGCATGTCTGCTATGATAAATTTTACTCCTTTTAATGAGGAGATGACTGTTATACTTGGTAACTCCAATTTAACCAAGGTGCTGGGGTGTGGGGATGTTGAGCTGAAATTTACCTCTGGACGTGTGCTTGTTTTAAAAGATGTGTTGTATATACCATCCATGAGGAAAAATTTAATGTCGAGTTATTTGCTCAACAAAGCTAGTTTCAAGCAGACTATTGAATCTGATCAATATGTAATCACTAAAAAAGGCATATTTATAGAAAAATGATATGCATGTGATGGAATGTTTAAATTAAATGTTGAGAATAAGAAAGCACATGTTTCTGTTTACATGTTGTCTTCTATGAATTTTTGACATGTAAGTCTGTGTCATATTAATAGCCGATATGTAGGAGTCGTGAGTAGTTTAGGATTAATTCCCAGACTAACAAATAATTTGGAGAAATATGAAGTTTGCAGTCAAGAAAAAATAACTAAAAGACCTCATAAAAGTGTGATGAGAAATACTGAATTGCTAGAATTAATTCACATTGATTTATGTGAATTTGAAAGAATTTTAACACGTGGTGGAAATAGATATTTTATCACTTTTATTGATGATTTTTCAAAATACACTTATGTATACTTGTTGAAAAATAAAAGTGATACTTTTGAAAAATTTAAAGAATTCCTTCTTAAAATGAAAAATCAATTCGGTAAAAAGATTAAAAGATATAGAAGTGATAGAGGCCGGGAGTATGAATCTTTTGGATTCAACTCATTTGCTCAGTCTTTGAGAATAATCCATGAAACTACTCCATCATATTCACCTACATCTAATGGTGTAGCAGAAAGGAAAAATAGAACTTTAACTGACTTAACAAATGTAATACTAATTAAAGTAGGTGCTCCTTTAAATTTGTGGGGAGAAACAATTTTAATTGCATGTTATGTTATGAATAGAGTGCCACATAAAAAAACAAAAGTTACACCTTTTGAGTTGTGGAAAGGGCATAAACCAAATTTGGGATATTTGAGAGTTTGGGGTTGTCTAACCTTTATTAGACTTGTGGACCCTAAAAGACCTAAATTAGGTGTAAAAGCTGCCACTTGTGCTTTTCTTGGATACGCAACAAATAGTACAGCCTATAGATTTTTTGATATTGAAAACAAAATAATCTTTGAATCAAGTGATGCAATTTTTCATGAAGAAAAATTTCATTTTAAATCTAAAAATGGTGGGGGGTCAAAATTATCAAGAAAATATTTTATCTGAAACTGGTTCCTCTACTCCTCTTTTACAAAACCAAAACACTGTAGTTTTTGAACTTAGAATGAGTAAAAGAGCCAGATTAGAAAAAGATTTTGGCCCTGATTATCATGTTTTTAATGTGGAGGAAACTCCATTAACTTTACAAGAAGCTTTGGCATCTGTTGACTCTGTTTTTTGGAACGAGACTGTAAATAATGAGATGGAATCATTATTATCTAATAAAACTTGGGTATTAGTAAATTTACCACCAGGTTGTAAAACTATTGGCTGTAAATGGGTTTTGAGAAAAAAAACTTAAACCAGATGGAACTATTGATAAATATAAAATAAGGCTTGTTGCAAAAGGTTTTAAATAACAAGCAAATCTTGACTTTTTTGATATATTTTCTTCGGTTACTAGAGTTACATCCATTAGATTATTAATTGCATTGGTTGCAATTCATAATCTAAAAATTCATCAAATGGATGTTAAAACAGCCTTTTTAAATGGAGACTTGGATGAAGAAATCTATATGAATCAACTTGAGGGTTCTGTGAAACCTGGTCAAGAAAGCAAAGTGTGCAAGCTAGTTAAATCCTTATATGGCTTAAAACAGGCCCCTAAACAGTGGCATGACAAATTTGATTCCTGCATGATTGAGAATGGTTATAAAACTAATGAATGTGATAAATGCATCTACTATAAATCTGAAGAAAATTCACATGTCATTATTAACCTCTATGTGGATGATTTACTATATTTGGCTCTAATTTGGATATCATCGCGGAAACTAAAAATATGGTTAGTAGCCATTTTGATATGAAAGATCTTGACGAGGCTAATTATGTTTTGAGAATGAAAATTACCAAAATCTGTGATGGTATATTTCTTGATCAGTCGCATTATGTTGAGAAAATTTTGAGAAAATATAATTTTTATAAGTGCAAGCATGTTCTTACTCCTTTTGATCCTCATGTATATTTATTTCCCGTTGAAAGTGACGATGATGTAATTAATCAAAAGGAATATGCTAGTATGATTGGTAGCTTGCATTATGCGACTGACCGTACTAAACCTGACATTGCCTATGCAGTTGGAGTACTTAGCACATTTACTAGCAAGCCTGGCAGTGATCACTGGCTAGCCATTGAGTGGATTATGAAATATTTATCTGATACCATAAAATATGGCTTGTTTTATAATAAGTATCCTACAGTATTTAAAGTTTATAGTGATGCCGATTAGAATATCTTGTCAGGTGATTTATTATCAACCATTGGTTACTTATTTACCTTGGGAGGTGGTGCTATAAGTTGGAAATCGAAAAAACAAACCATTATTGCTAATTCAACAATGGAGGCTGAGCTTATTGCTTTAGCTACAACTAGTGAAGAAGCAAATTGGTTGAGAGATTTGTTAAATGAAATCTCTTGTTGGGAAAAACTAATTCCACCTATATTGATTCATTGTGATAGCACCATAGCAATTAGTCGAGTTAATAACTGTTATTATAACAGTAAATCCAGATCTATTAGAAGAAAATACATGTCACGACCCAAACCCGGCCCTATGGGTTTAGCACCGTAACTGGCCAGTAATCCGAGATTACCGAAGGCCTGCTGAACAGTAATACAGTCACACAGAGTACAGGGCCTGGCGGAAGCCAAAACAGTAAATAACTAGTGTCCATTGAGCTGTGAAAATCTGTATGCCAAAAACATTTTTTATGTATTCATACAGTTCAAAACAGTACGATCTATACAATCATTTACAAACATTCAGTACGGGGACCAAGTCCCTCGATAACAGTACGGTAAAACAGTAGACAGTCTATACAATAGTACAAAACAGTGAGGAGACAGGTAGGGACAATAAAAACACCCCAAGCCATAACATGGTAACTCGGAACCTCGCAGTGAGGCGCATAGGCTGGCTTGACAAAACTGGGGACCAACCCACGCTCCTAGCTCCGGTCTGGTTGCTGGGAACCTACATATATATATAAACAGTGAGCTAAAGCCCAGTGAATAACATACAGCGTAAAGAGGTTATGAATGAATGTCCTTACAGTAATGAAATCAGTTCATTAAACAGTATTTCAGTCTTTCAGTATTTCAGTCAATCAGTCATATGTGGTACACCCATTAGCCTATAAACAGTGGGTCCAAACGGACCGGGCCTTAACAGACCCAACAGTAATGATGGCCATCGATCAGTAAACAGTATGGTTCCACAAGGAAACCGACAGAGCTCTGTAACAGTAACAGTAAGTGCTAAGGATGCCACAATACAGTTCAGAATACAGGACATACATTCATTCAGTAAACAATATCAGGTCAATAAACAATTCAGTTCGGTATTCAAAAGATAACCATTTTGAACATATCTTTACACAATTGTTACTCACAGAGATTGGGCTAATAGCAGCTAGAGCGCGTCCCCGAGAGCCAACCCTAAACAGTTAACAAATAGAACACACACTAAGTTTCACAATCGGAAGGATGATAATTAAATCTCTAAATTTCCTCGGTGTGGTTCTATGTCTAAATCCTCATTAAGATGCCTTAAACTAGGCCTAAGAATGCCTAGGATGGGATGAGGATGCAAAGATGCACACAGAAATAGTTTCATAATTTTCAGTGAAACAGGGCCTCCGCTCGAGCGTAGGTTTCCCCGCTCGAGCGGACAAGCAAACAAAGGTCCCCGCTCGAGCGTACATTCCACCGCTCGAGCGGACTGATGAATGGTGCAAGATGCTGGATGCTCAATTTCTCCGCTCGAGCGTGAAACACTCCGCTCGAGCGGACTGTAAAACAAGTCGAAGAAAATGCTGGAAGCATGAATTCCCCGCTCGAGCGGCATTTCCCCCGCTCGAGCGAACATCAAAAATCTGGAAAATCCAGATTCAACCTCCAAGTTCCAAACCAAGTTTTGATGCTCCCAACTCGATCCTCTTGGGACCATTTTCTGGAAAACTCTTTCAAACACATAGAATAACACGTTTTAAAGCTCAAATTAAGAAATCAAGGCCCAAGGGTGTTTCAATTAAACTCAATTTCAAACTAATTCTCAAGGACATGCATAAACAACCTTCAAACATGACATGCATGCAATCAAATCAATTTAAAGCTCCAATGTGATGCTCTAATGAGCTCAATACTTTGAAAACAATGTAGAAACATGGACTATGATAAAAACATGGACATGCATGTGGCAATTAGCCAAGAACTCCACTCCAAACTCACTAAACTCAACATGCATGCAACAATTAAGGTCCAATTCAACATGTTTGCACTAAAGCATGGCCTAGCTCTCTAATTGGGCATGAACCATGCGAAATGAGGCTCAAAGACAACAAGAAGAAGATGATTTCCTTACCTAGAGTGTCAATTTCAAGGTGTGGAGGCTAGATCATGCCAATTATACTTCAATTCTAAGCAATCTCCAAGATGAATTCCACTTTCTCTCCCTCTTTCTATCACTACTAAAAATTGGACTTTTTGCGACGGTCTCAAACGTCGCAAAAGGTCTATATACCGTCGCAAAAGACTTTTTGCGACGGAGCAGCGACGGAAAATGGAGGGTGGCGGAAAGGGGCGTGACAAAAAGTATTTGCGACGGTTACAAACCGTCGCATTCTTGTAGCGACGGCTAATCAATAGTTTTTGCGACGGTTTCGCCTGACACAAAAAAAGGGGAAAAAATGGCATTTTTAGTGACGATGTTGATTGCCGTCGCAAAAAACCTTTTTTAGCAACGGTATTTGCCGTCGCAAAAAGTATTATTAGCGACGGTCTAAAACGTCGCCAAAAAAGTAGCATTAAATTAATACCGTATTGGCAACAGTTTAAACCGTCGCAAAAGAATTGAACTAATATGTATATGCGACAGGTTAAACCGTCGCTAATAAAATGTAAAGAATTGATGATTACTTTAGCGACGGTTTATTATTATCGCAATAAAATTATTTTCATAAAATCAATATATATTTTATTAATTCATTCATTGTACAAATTATAAATATTTTTCAAATAAAATACATCCACGTTCACATCCACATCCACATCCACAAAATCATATATCAAGAATGATATATATGTACCCTCTAACAATTATCAACCAAATATTCTTTACAAAAATATATAAAACATTCTCCAACAATACTAATAATTTTTGATATTCAAGAACTCAGATTTTTGTATTTAAAACAAAACAAAAGTATCGACAATACAAATAAAAAAACATATATACTATAGCTTGTTTTGATATCAATAGTAAGCTCCAATATTGACATGCGAAGATATCATTATATACTCAAAAGGGTTGCATCTGCACAAAAAAAAAAATAAAAAATAAAAAATCATTTACAACATATCACATTTCAATCTCATTTTGGTTGCTTTCTTCAGTTAGCAATCGTGCAGATGGGTTTTCATTGAGCCCTAATGTTGAAGGAATGCTTGGGGATGCCTCAACACCATTAATCTCCTCAAACTTCTCCTCAAATTGACTGAAACAAATTACATTTAGGAAAAGAGAAGGAAACAAAAAGAAAATAGATATGCATATATATAAAACGCTTGCAAAAATAGCCTACAAGAGATGGACTCTCACCTTTATTTCTGTTAAAAACATAGAAAGATGGAAACAGAGGTAATTCACACAAACTATGTTTTGTACCCAAGAGAAGCAGAAGTACCTGACATACGGTAAACATCTATCGGACCCATGGTGCTCCTGAGCATTACTCTGTATCTCCTCCGAGGATAGTCAACAGCCTGGTAAATAAGAAAAATTTTAGGAATATACATGTGCCGGTTATTACTAAATCTCTTATAAGATCTCAACCTTACCTCATCAGGATCTGGGACTCCTAGCATGGTGCTATGTGGAGCTTTAATTGCTATCAGGGTTTCATTCTGACAAGCAATGAATAATTGTCAGCCTAGAAATTTAGGACATTAGAACAAAAACAGCCAAAACACCAAAAAACTAATAAATCAACCATTATAAGAATTAAATCGGACAGGAAACAAATTGACCTGGAAGCATGGTAAGCTTTTGATGTCATCTTCAGTGACATAGCCACTTAGAAAAGAACAAATAAGACGAGAGAATTGTGTTAAATAAACTGAGAAACCACAGTTCAGGGAAGTCTTTCTATCATACTAAGTATATACAACTTAATAACTTTCAATTGAGGTGGAGGCAGAAGAAGTTATTGCTTTTGATTATTCTCATTTTCACTCAGCTCCCTCAACCTTTCCTACATTTCTCTACAAGAAATCAAAGTATAGAAGCATCAGCATAATCCAAGGTTGCAGAAAAGAAGATGGATATGATTGTCTTGCCACAAGCATCATTATGTGACCTTATTTGTTCATCTAATCTGCGCTCCTCAAGGGAAAGGTTTTCAACTTTTGCCTGCAGAGGAAAAACACCCATGAGGACAAACCCAAAGCACCTCCAAAGAAAAAGAACATGATATATTTTTCGCCTTTTGACTTGGGCTATGCTACATGGAACGCGGATCACTCCAGTACATGGAACAGGAATTATATAGATTACACTATTTATAGACATCACATTTCCATGAGCATTTTCTGTTAACACTGGACCTAGATAACATGGATTGTGATGATGAACCATTTGCTTAACAGAATATGATGCTCCACACAACTCAAATGGAAGTAACCCAAATAGAGGTATTTTGGGGTCCGTTAGCAAAATCTTTACCTTAATTCATTTTCTAGACTATGCTCATATATATATATACATAATAAGAATTATCATTTTATGGACTATATGTTTAACTAAATTATATAAGTTGGCTGGCATGTTATCCAAACTTGCTTCACCTGATTAGACACTAGTGACGACCACACTAACACATCCAAAAAAAGTAGAATACCAACATGGGTAGACAATAATATACATGTGTCTCATTAATGTATAAACATGTAAAATAAGCATATACACATTCCATAAGATACACATTTCTTTTGGATTTTATATATCTGTGTCTTTAGAATCTGCACTCATGTAACGGAAGATGAGTCTCAACAAAATACAACTGTTACTAATCCCTTATAATTTTTACTTAAGAATAATATTTTTTTTCAGTATATTAAGAAGTGCCCTACTACATGTTTGATTGGTGTTGCTATGCACCTATGCATATGATCTCACCTTAAATTAAAAAGCCCTGGTGCACATTAAGGACATGTCCAGGATGTTTTCATGGGTGATAAATGATTGTTTCATCTGACATGGGGAGAGAGAGAGACAGAGAATGTGGAAACAAAGTAAAACACATGTATGCACATTTTTAAAAGTTGTTCATCTATCCCTAAGCCACTAAAAGTTCTGCATGCCAACAAGCTTATATATTTACAGCTTCCATTCAATTAGAAACCAAAATCAGGTAACATCAACATCAATTATAAAAATAAATACAACTATTGTTTATATATTTTTTTATTTTACATGCTAATGTAATGAAATAAAAATTTAAAAAAAGTTACAAAGAAAATAAAGTCATATAAGATTTTTTTTCTTAGGGCTTGGATCACAAATTTAACCATAAAAATTATTATTTATTTCAACTCCCAACACAAGACCAGTAATTAATCAAATGCATAAATTTATTCAAATCAATTTTCACAAATCAATCTACGAAACAATCTAAATTAGAAAAAAGAAAATAGGCAATGAAAATAAGAGATGAATGTCACTGATTAATGGAATTAGGATTATAAGGAGATCATTTGTGTGTGAGTAAGTGCAAGGTAATTTGTGAGGCAAATTATGTTGGTTTGCATATTGACAAATTTTAAACCAAGCTAATTTTACCTGTCAATCTTAATCATCTAACCCGCTCACCTTCTTAAACCATAAGGGGCCGTTTGTTTCATGGAATTGAGGTGCGAGATTGGATTTCATATCCAATAAATTTACTAATCTATCAGTTGGTTAAAAAAGTGAAGGTTGAATTAATAGTCAAATACATATCATTTCAAGCTAAATAATCTAGGGACTATTTATTTAGGACTAACCGTCCATTCTATTACAATCCGCTCTTATCCAGTCTATCCAAACAAGTAGCCCTAAGGGTTTTGAGTTGGTTTGAGTTAAAGTTGGCGAGTTTTTCACACACCTTATTGCAAGAACAAGCTAAAATTCTTACACTCAATAATGTAGTTTTGTCATCATAGCCCGATCCAGCAGAAGCAAAATTGGCTCCAATAAGGAGGTTTTTCCCTGAGGCCTGTGGGCTAAGATATGTTGGCGGGTATGCGGTAAAGACCAATGTATCAGCTGCATGCAGAAAGAGAGAGAGAGAGAGAGAGAGAGAGAGAGAGATTAGAATGACAATTAGTAGTATTAGATTAGATATACACAGATTGAACTTGCAGAGACAGGTTAAAATGTCAATTAGGTAATAATATTCAATTTCATACACACAGATTGAACTTGACAAAGCCAATATTCTCAAGCTGTTGAACAACTAACCGGTGATATCAGTGGCTAGTTTTCCATTTGCAGAACCTTCCAGTTGGTTTGTGATTGATGAAGTCTTTGCCATAAGGTGGGAAATTAGCTTTGAAAATGTTGTGAATCTAGTCATTGTTCCCAACATCTACTGCAGAGTCACCAAATGTTAGGATTGCAAGAACAAGAGTTGTTGGATTTTGAGCATCCCCACCACTGATTGCAAAGGCCAATGCAATAATAAAAAACAATGCCCCTCTCAATCTCAAGTAGTTTTTGTTGATACCCATATTTTATAGGAATAGTGTGTTTTGAGGCTGCTTCGAGCGAGGGCTATGTTATGTTATGATCTTTTATAACCAGCAGGAAAGCTACCAACCAAAAAAACCAAGAAATTATCATATGAGTCAAGAAGAACACACGATTGTGTGCCTATCTAATAGTATACTCTTATTTTTCTATTTCTTTTTCTTTGTAGGGTCATGTAATTTTTAAATCTCTTCTATTGGTTGGGCACATTACCAATGTAAAATTCCCGTAACACATGATATAATTGTTCAAAAAAAAAAAGTCTAGGAAATTTACTCAAAATAATAGTGGATGGTGTAGATTGAATTTTGTTTAATAGGACCCATTTTTGAAATGCATCTTAACCATTAAATGCTCTTTTTCGGTATTTTTTTGGGTAAATATTATAGGTTTCTAGTATTGCTCATAATCAGTAGAAAAATTATCAACCCATAAAAGCAGTCCAGAAAATTTACCC
Source organism: Camellia oleifera (assembly GCA_022316695.1). Lineage (NCBI taxonomy): Eukaryota > Viridiplantae > Streptophyta > Magnoliopsida > Ericales > Theaceae > Camellia > Camellia oleifera. The sequence continues at coordinate 116,060,893 of CM039312.1, forward strand.
AAAATAATAGTGGATGGTGTAGATTGAATTTTGGACAATGGATTCCCTTGTAATGCATCTTAACCATTGAATATTCTTTCTCAGTATTTTTCTAGGTAAATATTGTGAGTTCCTAACATTGTTACTTATATAATAAAATCTAAGGATGAGAATGGGAATAATATCTCATACTCAAGATAAGTATCTAATAATAGTTAATAGAGTCTTGGAAGTAGACATATAGCATTAAAACAAGTGATGTTTCGAGACTACCAAATAATTTTGATTTAAACTGATATCTGTCAAATTTTTTAATAGTATTAAATGGAAATCACAATTATGATTTTTTGTTCTTCTAATTAATAAAAGAAGAAAAAGTGGTTGCGGGATTATTAAATGGTGCATTGGGAGTTGCAACCACGAGAATAGTTGCCTAAACATCACAACTTTCAAATTATCTAATGCATGCTGGAACATCTGTAATCTGTCCAATACCTAGGGCTTACAGTCAAGCAGGGAACAAACTCATAATAAGAAAAAAAAAGATGCATATAGTCAAACAGGGCACAAACTCATAATAAGAAAAAAAAAAAAAGATGCGTACAGTCAAGCAGGGAACAAACTAATTTCACACCTCACAAAATAACAAAATTGGCAAGAACAAAACTAGATCAAACATTGAAAAATGAAACAAATTAATCACGTTTAACAATACACAATACAACAAACCAAGGGATGATAAGGAACCTCTATTGAGACAGAAGGGACAAAATGAATTCTGAACAGAAAACATAATTGGAAATTCTATATATTCTGGTTTGTGAAGGTAACCTCCTCAACCTGCTTGCTTTGATACTGGCATACTGCAGTGACATTCGCAAACAGATGTCATAAAAATTCTACGAGTATTTAAAAAAATAAATAAAAAAAGAAGAAGAAGCTAAAAAATAGAGCAAGGCAAGGCAGGACAACAGGGCTAATAGCTAATAATTCCTACTTCCCAGCATATTAAAGAGGTTAGCACACTTTTCTCATCGCCTTAATGGATAACACATGAAGCTAAAAAAGAACTATAAGAAGGAAATATACATAGAATATGTATAAAGACTCAATTAGCCATAATCTTGCTAGAAACACTGACATCTACATAAATGGTGAGCTTTATAATAATTGTAACAATTAGGAGAAAACCACAGCTACCAAAACCCACAAATACTCACTCAAGGAGTTCCATGTCATGGGATTTTAGAAACATAAAAGCCTCAAACAAGATAAAGGTAGATGAACTACCACCTTCCTATACAATAAACATGCACTGACTGATTCACATGACGTATATTACTACCATTTCAGAGTTTGTTCATGCACCTTCGATGAAGTGTTTTTTTTTTTCCGTAATCCCCAGCACATATTCATTTTATGCAAATTAATTAACCACCTTTTTCAAACAGTTTTCGTAATCCCTACCACATATCCTCATATAAAAATGTATTTGAAAGAGGCATTTCGTCGAGCACCTGGTGGGTGGACAACGATTCCCCCGCAACAAAATCAACAACGAAGACCCCAAGGAGGTTACAACTTTCATTCTCTTTGCAATTATTATTATTATTGTAAAGGAAAGGTTTATTGAATTGGGTTATGTGAACAAATGTTGGTTTACTAGTTTTAGAGAAGGCATGCTGTAAGGGTATAGTCTGTATCATTTGTGTAGATACAAATATTGAATGCAAAATTCTTACATTAAAACTCTGAGAGAGAGAGAGAGAGAGAGAGAGAGAGAGAGAGTCATTACTTTCAAACTCTAGGGTTTTCGAAGGAAGTAAAAGAGATGAAAACAGATGAGTGAAAAATGCAAATAAATATACAAAGTTTGGATCTGCAGTACCTTGAGAGGTTCCAATTGAACGTTGAAGACACCTAAAGCTCTGAGAGATGTGATATCCATGTACTGACCGAGATCGAGAAAGAGTGGGTGGCGATGTCGGCTTGGTGAAGGTGGATCAACAAACTGATGCCGGTGGGAGTGAACTCGTAGATAAAAGATATATATATAGAGAGAGAGAGAGACAGACAGAGAGAGAGAGAGAGAGAACTCAAAGATGGAAGATGGAAGATGGAAAGTGATAGAGAGAGAGAGATGAAAATATCAGAGGCGCCAAGGGTTTTTTTTTTATTTTATTCCAACAGATTACACAGAGAATTTGGGGATTTCGGGAAAGAGGGAGAGTGGGAGAGGATTTTGGCCCGAATTTAGGAATACTATTTGCGACGATATTAAGGCCCGTCGCGAGTGAATGAGAAAAAAAAAGAAATTGCGACGAATTGTCAAAAGAGCGTCGCAAAAAAAAAAAGTAAACCAGAAAAATTTTGCGACGTTGAACGTACCGTCGCATATAACCTTACTTTTTGCCACGGGTTTAGTTTTTCCGTCACAACAAAAATAATTTCGCGAAGTCATTAAGTGCCGTCGCAAAAACCTATTTTTTGCGACGGCAGTTAAACCGTCGCAAATAGTTCCGTGTCAAATGCTCCTTTTTCTAGTAGTGTATGTTTGGTCGGTTAGAGGCAGAATAGGGGCTGATCAATTGATATGTTAAGTGTAAAAGGGCTCCAATATGTGACTAGATAGTGGGCCACTATATGTGGCAAAATAGTAAATAAGGTCAACATTGCAATTAACTCGTTTAAATCTAATTTAATCATTCCTAATCAATTTTCAGATAAATATATCATTAAATCACAAATATTCTACTAATCCCAAAACACTAAACGGTTTCTAATTCGGCCGCCGATAAGGCCTTCAATTAGCAGTTTAAACACATGAATTCAAACAGGTAATCAATCATTCAAACAGATACAATATGCAATTCAATGGATAAACTCATTCAATTTCAGTTTCGGTTTCAATCAGTCCATTCAGTACTTCGGTTAATTCGATTATCAGTCATTATCAGTTCAGTTTAACGGTAATCAGTACATAATTCAGTAGGTTATCGATAATCAGTACGAGGGTTGTTACAATACAGTACTGTGAGATCTTATATAAATAATGGCATCACAAATGTGGATTATATTAAATCTGGTGATAATCTTGCAGGTCCATTAACTAAGGCCTTAACAAGAGATAAAGTCTGGAATACATCGAGGAGGATGAGGTTGAAGCCCATTGAATGTAGCAGGAGCCATGTATGAAGATACCCAATCAAGGGACCAGAGATCCTGTAACTGGGTTCAATAAGAATAACGATCATATGCTGGCCATAAGAAATACACTAAATTAATTTTTACCCATCCCTATAATGTAAGTGCATTTATCCTGTAACGTTGTAGAGGTTGAGTTATTAAAAAAACACAAAAAACTCTTAATGCATTTTTGTAGCTCTTATTGAGCGGGGTGTCATAGTTACAGGAGCACCCTTGATAGAATTCACCTATGTGAGTATGGTAGTGGGGTCGCTACCTCTGAGATTTAGGCTAATTCTCAAACACACTCATGAATCCTGGGATCGCACAAGGCCATAGTGGCTATTAAAGCTTATGTGAACACCTGGAATATTATGTGTGTGCAATAATTATTTATTTCCCTTAAGCAATCATAGTTCAATGCTGAGCATACTATTGACTTTGGAGTAGATATTACTATTTTACTAATGGAGGTTCAATGCATAGCACACTTACCATGATGCATAATATTCTTCTTTGCCTAATAATTTCATATTTTGTTACCTATAATATTAAAATATGTAAAGGAATGTTAGCAGATATTTTAATATTATAATGTATTATAGATTATATTGTGTGCTTGTTCTCTGAGCTACCTTTCTTTCCCTTCAAGTTTTCTTTTCTTTCTCTCCAAGTCTTCTTTTCTTTCTTTCCAAGTCTTTGTTTCTAAGTTAAGTTAAGTCAAATCTTTTCTTTCTCTCCAAGTCTTTGCCTCTAAGTTAAGGTAAGTCAAATATTTTCTTTCTCTCCAAGTCTTTGCCTCTAAGTCAAGTCTTTTTCTTTCTCTCCAAGTATCCTTGTCTATAAATTGAGCCTTTGACCTCTCTTATTTGTAGCTCACCAAAAAAAAAAAAAAAAAGAACTAACTCAAGGGAGAGAGAAATCTGGAGTTTTTTTAAAAAAAAAAAAAAAAGTGTTTGCTAGTTTCGTATTTGAGAGATTATCAAGCAAATAAATAAAGAGTGTATGTGATGAAGCTTTGGATTCAACCAATTGTGTAGTATTGGTGAATCATACAACTTAGTCGGGCTATTGTATCCTTGGGGGGACAAGTCAAGGTTTTTTATGTTGCACTGATGTGAGGCTTTGCCTAACTACAAAGAGTTTGAATTTCCTTAAAGAAATCGAATTTCTTGCACCTCAGCCCTTTCAATAATTATTGTAATTTTTATTATTTGTATTTTTTAGTATTTTATTAGTAATTATCACCAACAAAGCAGTACATGTTTACTTACAGTATTACGTTTGTTGTGTTCTTTGTTGATCTCATTCAGTCGTTTCCATAGACGGCACCAATTGTGAGACCATGAAAATCCTTTTACATGGATTGTAGAGATCCAACGAAGAGATGAACTTTATCACTGTAGATCTGCAAAGATGAGCATGATCGGCGCCACCCAACTAGGATTGCCAGCCGGAGAAACTCTGATGGTGAAGTCAATTACTTGATTGACAAAATGAAGATATAGAAATGAAGAGTGTTGGTGTCTAGTGTAGAGAGAAATGACATACCCTCTCTTCTGGGATCCTTCCCTCCCCCCAATATAGATAGGGGGTGTGATATTTGTTTGGGCTGGATCCATTGTAAGCCTTGTTGGGTTAACCCCAATAAACTGATAAATATTTTTTTCTAGCTCCCACAGATATGCCTCGGCTGCTTTGGACCAATTCACGAGGTTTGTGGAGGCTTTATGACTCTTGCCTCTAAATAAATTTCTTCGTACTCTATGAAGTTGTGTTAATACCATCAAATTCTGAAATCCCTTGGATAAATGTGGAGTTCTTGTGTTTGTTTAGTTTTTAAAATTGTTTTTGTGCTTGGTCCTTTGTCAAAATTGATAGACGGATGCCCGTACTCAATATCCAATATAATTTGAATATTGCAATGCTATGATTCAATTAGATAGTAGTTAATTTTATGATAACATACATTTCTCAACGTTTACCTTAGTGCATAGAATATCATGTTGAATTCAAATAATTTGACAATTGTTAAATTGTCATCCTATTGCTAATTATTTTACCTGTGTTGATAGAATTTTGAATTTAAACAATTTGACAATTGTTTAACTATCATCATATTATACGTGTGTACACATATTTTGCAATCCACTTATCAAACGATATGTATATATATATATATATTTGCAATCTATATAATATTGATTATAGTCATTTTCATATGCCCCCTCCCCTCCAACCCAAAAAGCAAAAACCACAAAGAGAAGAAGAAAACAACAAAAAAAAAATCTTATTAATATTCCTTATTTCTAAAATATGTGTTTCTAAAAAATGAATAATTGATCTGGAATGTGTAAAGTAACCCTTAATTATTATTATTTTTAATAGAAAGGACAAAAAAAAGAACCCACCTCTCTATGTGGGGAGCTTCTATTTGCACACATCTATTTCCCTCTTTACACATCTTTTTCAATAAATAATTGATTCGGAAGTAGAGTTCTGAAAATAAATAATTGGTTCGGAAGTAGAGTTTCGAAAATAAACAACTTGTTCGGAAGTAGAGTTTCGAATTTTTTTCATTTTTTCGACATTCAATTTCCGAATGTGTTTATTTCATGGCCATAATAGTAATTTCACTTGAAAATAAAATTATAATAAAAATAATTTTTATTAAGTGTGTGTAAAGAGGGGAATGAGGATGTGCAAATAGAAGCTCCCCTCTGTGTGTGCGTGTGCTTGTGTGTGACTGCATTAGAATTTTTAAACATGATGTTTGCCATTATTCTGGTTGGGAAGGTTTAGTATTTTATTTATTTATTATTTATATAGTTTTTGGGTTTGTGACAACAAAGGGGATAGATAATATATCTGAATTTACTTTTTGTAGAAAGGAAATGGCGACTGATTCTCCTTTGGTCACACATTCTTGTTGGGTTTCTCTATTACATCTATTCCTCTTTTCTACGCAGTCCATTTCTCTTTGGCTTTTTCTTCAATTCTTTTCATTTTCTTTGTCGTCGACTATGAAGTACCGACACTTCAACATAGGTGCCGTAGTCGTGTCAGACACGTATGGGATACATAGATGGTAGAGACATGCTAGAACAAGTACATAAGACATGCCATGTGACGTGTCTTATTTTTTTATAAAAAAAAAAATAATTTTTTTTTTTTTTTTTCATGGGACACGGCAAGAACATGCGAAGTTACTGCGGGTTTAATTTTAATTTTTCAAAGCTAAAATAAAAGGCTAAAGATAAAACAAAAGGGAAGAGAGGGTCGTCTTAGTAATTACATCTTCGGAACAAAGCTTTATTGTTGTGACTTGTCTAATGATTCGTAACTTAGGCCTTGTTTGGGAAGACTAAATAAGTGCACTTTTTGTCTTTTTTGACTAAAAAAGTGAGGTTGAAAATATGGATGTTTGGGTTAACTTTTTGACTTTTTATGAAAAAATGTGTAATAAAAAATTATAAAAATTAATTTTTAGAGAAAAATTTGAATTGGGAGTTGTGCAGCCGTAATTGTTGACTTTTGGTGAATAGTGTTAACTTTTTAACTTTTTGAGTAACTTTTTGACTTTTTGGATTATTTGCAACATCCCAAACAAGGCCTTAATTTAAAGGCTCTTTCTTTTTAAGGCAATGAGCCTTGGTATTCAGCTGGAGGCTGTGGTAATGAAATTAATACAACCATTCTCAATTGATTGTGAGACATTCATCCTGTTCACATGATTTGCCATGGCATTGATTGATTAATATATTTAACGAAGCTATTTCAATAATTCCTAAGAAAGAGGTTGATTTAGAGTTGTTGCAATGAAAGCTTAGGGCTTGGTTACAAATATATATGTGAATTTAATATATATGGGCTTAAGAAAGAAGAAAATAGCGTATATGGCTGTGCAAAAAATTATAAAATTAAAATGTTCAAATGTTAATTTTGTTCTTATTTTTTCTAAAAAAATAGTAACATATCCCCTATTGCTTAGGACACGATCACATAGTGCTCCGGAACCACCAAATAAAACTTATATATGAGAGATGTTGATCTCTTAGTGGATCAATCGAGCAGCAAGAAGCGAGATAACTACTAGCACAAGAAGAACAAAAATACACCTATGTTTCATTTTGATCGTTCAAGTCTTAATTTTATTCACTACAAAACCGGACCTTATGTCTACCAGAATCCGGTGGGCCTCTACGAGGTTCCAAAGAGATGAGTATAGAGATAAGTGATAGGACTACGCCCGAGTAACGGTAGCCAAAACATCCATGATTGGTCTCCTTGCCTCTTCGTTGTCGCACATCTTTCTTTATCTCTTTCGTAATTATTCAGGTTTTCGACATGTGATGATAGCAAACTTGATTAAACCCTTCCTATATCCTTGGATCATCAATGGCATCACCAACGCCCCTTTTATGGTTTTCCATCCTGATCAAGTTATCCAGTCAGGCATGGAAAACACAGCACAAAGAAAGTGGCAACAACAAGATACCAAATGCATTCCATAAAACAACCTACCACTTCGAAGCAATGATATGAAGCCGTTCCATGTCAATGCTGACCTTATCACAGCTGGCCAAAATGGGGCAACATACTCAGACCAATCCTCTGCCTTGATATCCTGCCATGAGAAAGTTCGTCACTAATTCGTTGTCTTGCATACATATATATATAAGCAATAGCTGTGCAGTCAAAAAATCATATTGATTGAATACTCAGATTAGTCTATTAGGGAGTTAGGTTGACTATTTTTCGACACATCCAATTATGACAGGGCATGATAACACAAAAAATAAGAGTCAGGCATACATAAGACCATGTATAGAAGTATCATGTTTGAATTTATAGAGATCGGAGGTTGAGTATGAGATTCATGGTTTTTCTTATATCTCAATTTTGGTGGACTTCATGTAGTTGCTCACTTTTTTAATAAATTTCTTTTGTTGCTGATAAATATATATATATATAAAAGATTGGTCAACTGAAGAAGTTAATACCTCAAGAGAGAGGGATTGAAGTAATTTTACATAATCAGAAGTAGAACACCAGGCCGGAAGATAATAAGCATCACAAATCTTCTTCAATAGAGCCGTCTCATCCGGCCGCAAAGATTCCTCAGAAGGGGAGAGGTCCCTATGGCACCAAGTTACTATTATAATCGTACCTCCAGGTGCTGCTACTCGAGCCAACTCATTAACGAACTATCAGTATGAGAGAGTATAATGTGAGACAACCAAATCAAATACCCATAAAAGCAGTACAAAAATCAAGAACTTTGGTTTGATGACTTGGATTTGAAGTATCGATCATAGTGACAGAGGAATAAGAGTGAGAGATAAAGAACCTTTGCTTTGTCAGGCATGTGTTCTCCACTCTCCATGGACCATACCAGATCAAATTGTGCATCAGGAAATGGTTGATTTAGAGCATCTGCAACTTGGAAGGAAACCTGCAAATCGTTCCCCTTGGTCACACAAAATCATCCATGGCTAGCACTTATTGTCTAAAAGTCAAGAAAATAAATGAGCGAATTACACTAACAGTCCCTATAGTTCGGGACTCGTGTCACTTTGATCCTTCACTTTTCAATTGTGACACATTTGACCTTAAATTTTGAATCTTGTTCCAAATAAAGACAATTGAATATACCATTACTTAATTTCAAGTGCAAAATCATCAATTTGATAAAATATAAACTAATTTGACAAACATAAATGTCAAAAAAATATTTTTAAATTAAAAAAAATTATTTCTATCCACCAAAGACAAAATTATGTAAAATTAATAAATCTTTTAAATATTTATTTATTTATTTTACCAAATTAATTTTTATTATATGATTGGATGATGATTATGTAATGGATGATTGTTAGGCTTTTAACGTGTAATCGATATATTTAATATATGAAATTTTTTTAGTTTTGAATTTTTTGATTTAATGGATTGGTTTAATAATGATATCAAAATTGTCACCATATTTGATTTTTGGAAAAATGAAAACTCATTTAATGAAAATAAAAACGACCACCCATTACATAATCATCATCCAAACACATAATAGGGAAAAAAAATTGGTAAAATAAATAAATGTCTAAAAGATTTATCAATTTTACATAATTTTATCTTTCGTGGGTAAAAATAATTTTAAAAAAATCAAAAATATTTTTTGACATTTATTTTTGTCAAATTAGTTTATATTTTATCAAATTGACAATTTTGCCCTTAAAATTAAGCAATGGGATCTTCAATTGTCGTTATTTAGAATAAGATTCAAAATTTAGAGTCAAATGTAACACAATTAAAAAGTCAGGGACCAAAGTGACACAAGCTCCAAACTATAGGGACTGTTAGTATAATTCACCCAAAAGAAAATAGAATAGAGACAGGAACAATTTGCTCAATGAGTTTCATCAGATGTGTCTAAGAAAAACCAGTGAGAAACTAAAATCAATATAATTGAACAATTAAACCACAGATTATATGTGCGCGTGCAATGAAATGAATAATCATAATTGTCATAGTGATTTTTTCCCCCACACCAAGATAACAACAGTTCAGATAACTAAATTTTATCTTTCAAAGAAGGCCTTCTATGACAAATCTTATGGGGTTGTTGATTTTCAGTCATAATCGTAGCATGGAAATCAGAAATATCCCACAGAAATACTTGAAAATATCAACCTCCCCTGAGGCTCGGGTGAGCATTGCTTATTCCATGCAATAGTTTTCTTCTCCTATTCTAAGAAAGTGAAAGAATGATAAACTATACTCTTAACAAGGATCAAATGGAATTTTCAAACTCATGCACCAGCCAAACTTCAACAGAATAATTTAAATGATGCAGATAGCATCTACTCCAAGAGGTAAGTGAGATTTCATAAAACGAATAATTTAAATGATGCAGACAACATATACTCCATGGAGGTAGACAAGATACCACAATCTCATAGACTGAGGTCAACTGAAATTTAGGTACACTAAGGGTTTCCATTACCTTCCCTTGCTCATTTTCAAAAACCAGCTAGAAAGTGGAAAGCATAATAAAGCTCACACAAACCTTGTTGGCTAATCCTTGGGAAGCGGCAAGACCTTCAGCCATTTGGGCTTGGACGGGGCTCAGGGTGATGCCTTGGCATTGGGCCTCATATTTCCTAGCTAGATATCTAGAACTGCCTCCAATTCCACATCCAACATCAACAATACTCTTAGGTCTCTTCATTGGATTCTCTGCAAACCAATTCATCGAAACATTAAAATATAAAGAAAAGAAACATGTAGAAGGTAACCTCCATTCACAAATAGGCAAATGAGAGAAACACATATACACATACACAGGGGGAGAGAGAGAAAGAGAGAGAGAGAGAGCTTCTAATAATGAGACAAGCAACACATCCCATCCACAAAACTTCACCAAACCTTTTCCCTACAGAATTTACAAACTCAGATAATGTAGAGTGCCACAAAGCTGCATAATGACTAGAAACAAACGAAGAAAAATACAATGAGAACGAAATGAATCCTATCAAAAATGACCAAATTCTAATTTCAGCAGAAATTAGTTCAAACATTGGATTAGATTTTTCTAAGAAATTCTTAGTTTATTTATATTTGACAATATAATAAATTCTTACTATTTTTTTGGTCCAAGCAACATCAGGTGAGGGGAAAAAAAAACAAAAGAAATTACTAAAACAGAACAGCAAAGCAAGTTGGAACATCGATGCTAAAAAAGAAAACTATCCCACTTCACAGCCTGGGAGATCAAGCTCCAAAATCTCTCTCAGATGATCAGGGATGGTAAAATGAAAGACCAGACAAGAAGTAACAATCCATACTTGGCTGAAACCGCCACCCAATTGGCTGCTCCATTGGCTCACCTAAAAACCATAGAAGCTTGAGAAAAGACACAGTGTAAATTGGATACGAGAAATGTATTTTGGTTAAGTTATAGAAGTATTTAATATAGGAGTAGTTCAGTCTTTAGGGTTTTGTTCTTCTCATACCATGTTGGATCACCATCTCAAAACTACTCTCTCTCTTTCTCTTCAAGGTATCATCTGGTTCTTCTTCCATTCTAGTGCATCAACATCGCAAACTAGTGGCAACCTCAGTGGGAATTTCTTCTCTTGAATTGAATCAAATCCATCAAGTTGTTCTCTACATCGTTCACATCACAGCCTCCTTTGTTCGCACAAACTGTCTGAATCAAAGCTCTGACCCGCCCCAATACAACCCATCTATGGCCAGCATTAATCACACACCAGTGGATCTGCAATTCAAATTCAGACTAGTTGAAGGCAATTCAGGCTACATTTGTCACGGCTCAACACGACCCAAGGAACTTTAACTTGGATTTCTTCTATTATCTAGACATGTATGAGGACCCCAAGACACACATTCAGCCTCCACTGTTAACCACTTCATCTGCTTATCTCACTCGGGTTACAGGGATGTCAAAACCTCATGTCACTTTTGACATGTGAAGTTTGTGTTGCTAGGAAGGACATTGGAATAATTATGTCTTAAATTTACAGTTCCTAGCTCAAGCAATGTTTCACCTTCCTCAGTGCAGCCTATGATTGAGCAGTCACAGCCTATGCTTGTATCTTTTTCCTTAACTTCGTCCTATGTTTCTACAATGTCCTCTATACATCCAGGTTTGCAAGGTTCCTATGCATCTGGTCTCTAACCCACTGCGTGGATATTAGATTCTGACTCCTCTCATTACAAGACACCTAACTTATCCACTCAAAGTAATTATGTTTCTTCCTCTTCTCCTGTTATTATTTTTACTGCAAATGGTTCTTCTATAGTCAGTTCTTCCATCTTCATCCACTTCTTTGTCTATGACCTTGTTTGCTATTATTAGAGTGCATTACATGTGCGCATTACAAAATTTTGAATAGACAAAAAAAAAATATGAACAGAGAGAAGAAAAAAAAAAAATCCAACAGCTAGCATAACAGATGTTTGGAACACAAAAATTTGATGAGGAGGTTAGTGAGAAACCAGTTTTTTGCCAGTTCCCCTCTTTTATGCTTTTTAATTAAATAAATAATCATGTCCTAAAAATTCTCTCTCTCTCTCTCTCCTATCCTTTTGTTCTCATGTCATCATTGCCCTGATCAAGTAATCACCAGCTCATTGCCTTCCACAGTTGTAGTGACACCAAGACATGTAAAAAATCTCTCTCCCTCTTTATCTTTCTGTCTATCCGCTCAATTTATTTTTCCAATCATAGCCCTTAACAATACTTTACCATAGCACATAGCAGTCAACAACTCCACCATCTGCTCTTTGGCAAGGAAAATACCAGCAGCACAGCCAGTGCTCACATGACTCAATTAAAACAGAAAAGCCAAAAATGTTTTCTAAAAGGATTAATAAACAGAAGGATGACTCACTGATGCGTAATGAAGAAACAAGCAAGTCATTGACCATGTGAAACTTGGGAACAAATCGAGATAAAGATCCAGACTATTGTTAAATTTCTTCAAATTTTTTTTATTTTTTATTTTTATTTTTTAACAAGGTTAAATTTCTTCATTAAAACCACCACAAATCAGCCTAAAATTTCTATATTTAAGTACTTAAAAGATTGTAGTACCTAATTTACAATCTGTTTGGGAATAATAAATTATTTGTTGATTTAAGAGAGAGAGAGAGAGAGAGAGAGAGAGAGAGAGAGGAGAAAATATTAGTTTTATTGAAGGGAAAAATAAAATAAAAGGTATTCCTATCTTATTTGGATAGCCCACAAAAAAGAAATGAAACCAAACTACTACAGGTTATATTACCAAAATAATTTTTTATGTTTTAGTTTCCAGACAATTTTGATATTATAAATTAAGATTGTGCTTCTCTCAAGTTTAGAACTTGAGGGGCCAGTGGTACTCGCCAATGGTCTTGATTTGATGATCCGAAACGTTCATTTTGTAGGATCTTAAATTTATATCATCCATGAAAAAAATTAAGTGGATCCATCATAACTTTTTTTTTATTTTACCGTGTTTTTTTGGATGGTTTAATTTGAAAAACATATTTGTCGTCGTCTATTTTTTCAAAGATAAATGTGATAAAATGAATGGATTACGATTATCAAATCAATTTAATTTTTTTCATAAATGATATACACTCGAGGCCTACAATATAAACGATTTAAATTATCAAAATAGACCAGTGAGCCCACAGACGCCTCAAATTTTCTCAGGTTCAAAGTCTAACCCAATAATTATAATACATTAACAATTACCCATTTCTTTTCTCTCCCAAATTATCAACTTTGGAAACATTAATTTTAAGAGAGAACAATTTCACTCACTCTGTTTGGGAACAAGAAGAGAAAAGAAATGAAATGAGTATATAAATCTGGAGAGAAAAAAAAAAAGAAGACAAAAGATTATATTTTCTCTTCCTTCTGTTTGGATAAATAAATAGGAGAGAAAATAAGAGAAAACATAATTATTTCTCACCCACCTTGAAGAAAAAGAAAAAAAAAAAAAAACTTCTATAGATGACAATTTTATTTTTATTTTTATATCTTCCATATTTAAAGGGTAATTTTGGTGTTACAAAAAATAATTTAATGTTTTTTTGTCCTTTTCAATCTCTCTACATGGAGAGATTCATTTCGAAGAAAATAAAATTCTCTACATTTCTTCCCATTTTATCATATATTCCCCCTCTTTAGAGAGGTATCCAACCCTTACTCAGACTCTACTTCAAATTTAAATTTGATGAAACATGCCCATTTTTTCTACTCCAACCTTAGCATCAAACCCATATGAAATGAGGGAGAGTTACTTTTTTTTTCATCAAATCAAGAAGTGCTTTATCTTGTTATCAAATTTGTACTGGGTTTGGAACGAATTAGGATAAAAATTTACTCTTTACTGGATGACTGGCAGAATTGATGAAACCTGTTGTTGGAATACATCATATCATATCGTATCATATCAAGCTTTTCATCAAATTTTTACTTGTACTGGGTTTGGAACGAATTAGGATAAAAATTTACTCTTACCAGACGACTGGCCGAATTGATGAAACCTGTTGTTGGAGTGCATCATATCATATCGTATCATATCAAGCTTTTCATCAAATTTTTACATGGAAATTTTGAGTTACTAATCCAAAACATGGTTCTTCCCAAATCACCTAATCCTTGTGCTGTCAATTTCTTTCTACTATTACTCTTATCTTTAATGATAAAAATCAGTGATTAGAACGCAGTAAAATGGTCCAGTTAGAGGCACACCAGGTTTGAACAAAACAATCACTGAAAATATAAGAATTTCTGTTTATTTAAAAAAAAAAAAAAAAATCAAATCAAATAAGAAATAAATTACCTGGAACACCGGCGAATCGGAGAGCCTCTTCGATCATACGGATCTGAGCGGAGCGATGATCGGAAAGTAGGGAATCGGTGGTGGTGGTAGAGGCGGCGTTAGGGTCGTAGAAGCCGTGGTGCATGTGGTCCCCCCATATGTTCTCCCACAACCCCGATGATTCGTCGTAGAACTCAGCAATCCCTTTCTGGAGCTGGAGCTTACCTTCCTCTTCAGCCTCAGCCTCAACCTCTGTGTACACCGCACCTTTCGTCGACGCACTCGCTCTTGAAACTGAAAGCTTCATCTTCTTCTTCTTCCAGTGTCCTATTAATGGCGCCGGTGGTCCCTGAGGCAGCGGCGGAGTAGGAACCACACCGACCATTACAGGGGAAGTTGGGATGCGAGATCTGGTGCAGTTGTACGAGCCACTCATCATGCTTAACAAACTTCCTTCGTACTCCAGGATGGAATGAGTACTTTATTCAACCGTTTGTACTGCCATGTTAGGGATGTAATAATGGTCCCGCCCGGTCCATCCAGGCCTGGACTTGGACCGACTTAAGTGGGCTTTGCGGATTCTTATTGTTAGCGGGCCGGTATGGGCTGTTTTATGGGCTGAAAAGTGAGCCACAGGTCCAAGTTCAGGGCTACTCAGAATAGGGTCTAAGCTCTGTTCAAGGGCCGAGCTTAGGCGAGCTTTTTTTTAAAAAAAAAAAAATTAACGATAAATACATTATTTATGTAAATTATTTATTAGAGACAAAAAAAATAAAAGAAAAATTATACTAGAGTATTTTAGTTAAGATTAATGAAATGTTTTGTTTGATTATATTTCATGGTGATATTTAAATTTAATTATATATAACTTATGTTTTTTTTAATTATGAACTTATATATAAAAAATTATGTAATTATGTAATTTTTTTCTTTTGAAATGAATAATTTTATATATATAAAAATAAAACTTTCAATATTACAATATTAAATTAATTATATAATATTTATTGAATGAATAATTTTTATTTCAAAATAAAATAAAATACTATAAAAATTTATATCATTAAATAAAATAGGTGTAGGTTATTAATGATGATAGAGCAATTGTATCACTATAAGTCAAATACATCCTAACTAGGTTGACACATACTAGCCTACCAATCATTTTACATTATACTCTACCTCAATAATCTAATACACAAAATAACGAAATGAAATAGTAAAAAAAAATTGTTGATCAATCATCAGATGAGACAGACATTTCAGTTGCGTTACCTGAGGATATGTCATCTAAATCATTTTGAATTCTCTCATTTTCACTATAATCTCGTATTATCGTAGCGCATGCATGTGATCTTTGGATATCATCAATGCTTCAATCATTTGGAATGAGAGCCAGCAGCGATAATCGCTCAGTACCCATCCACCTGTACTAGAAGCTATTTCCGAAGTAATTGTACAAATATGAACGAATAATATATCACGTGCCATTTATAAAATCATAAGTCATATAGTTTCATTTTTGTTTCCACCAATCCAAAATATCAAAATCATCGAAATCATTCACTGATGAGCTTTTCAAATAACGTTATAATTTAGAACTATTTACGCTTGTATGTTGATATATTATTCTACTTTTTATTACTGAAAAAACACTTAATCTCTTACCTCAAGGTGAGACTGTGTAATGTATGTAGGTGTATTTATAGATGCAATAATCTGTTGTATGTTTGCATAATAGGGACAAACTGTGTTTGATCAACAAAAATACATTCTAAAAATTATTGTAAACTAATTTTTTTACACCTAGGATTAATTATTATGGCTAAACCTAAAAGATGAGGTAAATGATCAAAATATTTATTAAATTTTACTTTCACTAAAGTAATAACAATTACATAATATTTATTACTCATATATTTTACGAAAATTTTAATTATTTCTTCTATATATATATAAGAAAATAATTTTGTTAAAGTATCAAAAAATTTTAAAAAATATTTATATAAGGCTACTTGGCGCCAATTATGTTATATGGGAGTCAGTACTCCTCCTATTGATGTTGTTAAAAAAAATAAATCTATTACTCTTCTTAATTTACAAGCTCTTTTTAATATATTATACGTTGAATTCAACCCTACAATCTATATTTAAAATTAATTTTTTAAATGGCATACTTTCTCGTTGACAATTTTTTTTTATATTCTGAAATTCGATTAACAGAAGACATAATAGTAACAACTGCATTTTTTATTACAAATACAAAAGTCTCGTATACATACGTAGCTTATTTAACAATCAAGTTTAAAATATGAGCACAATAACGAACATGAAATAAATCACCATCAACAAGTAATTGTAAAGTTAATTTTAAATAGGTTATAATTTGATTATAATATGCTGCCTTATCTAAACTAATTGTAAATATTTTATTTTGTAAAGCCCACTCATATAATACATTTCTTATTTCTATACCAAGCGAATGACCAGTGTATGGAAGTTCAATTAATTTAAATGAAATAATTCTTTTATTTAATTTCTAATCATTATCAATAAAATGTGCAGTGATACATTGATATTCTAAACCATTATTTGACCACAGATCAGATGTTAAACAAACTATTCCATTTAATTTTTTAAAGATATCAAATAATTCACTTTTAACATCCTCAAATTTCTTTAAAATCCTGTTTCTAATAGTATTTCTTGAAAAACTTTGATATTGCGGTGCAAAACTTTCGTGAATCATTTCGATAAAATCAAGACATTCACTAGTAATAAAAGGTTGTTCTTTTTTAATAATATAATCAGCTACAAATTTTTGTGCACGTATAAGATCACATGAAAATATTTGCAAGTTACCAGCTGATGAAACCCCTAATTGTATTTAATTTCTAATATTGGGTTGTTGACTTTGTAAATATTTGTTAGCATATTTTTTTAGATGACTAGTACTCCCGCAGATGTAGCACTAAGTAAATGTGCATAGTATTTACATTTTGCTTTAAATGTAATTGTACCATCAAGATTATTTATAGATATTTTTTTCAAAATGTTCCCAAACATTACTAGTTATGCCCCTAGATAATGATCAAACTGTTGGAAGAGGGATATTAGAAGGAGAATCAACAGATTCATGTTATGTAGTATATGTATCAACATTGACATAGACATTAGGAATATTATGACCCATAGTAATGTAAGTAAAATAATATATAAGAATTAACAATTAATTTAAATAATGAGTAATAAATAATAATTAATATATGTTCAGAAATAATTAATGGAAAAAATGAGTAACTAATAAATTTAATTAAATTAATTAATGTTACCGACTGACGAATACAATACATAAATTAGCTTCTTTTGATAAAATTTCTTGTTGCACAATTGCAATTGCCATTTAAAGATGACACTTCAAAATTAATTGAGAGTAGAGAGGGATTGAAAGTTTAAGAGAGAGAATTGTTTGTGAGATTTATTTTGAAAAAAGTGAGATATTTATAGAATTTTTGAAGATTGAAATAAATTTATAAATAAAAAAATGACCGTTTTGTTAAACGATAATATGATTGTTCAATTATTTTTATTATTCATTTTTTTTTTAAAGTCTGGAGAGGTGCTGACATTTTTATTTTTATTTTTTGGTTTTTTTTCATTCATTGCAAATTACAATGACAGTGGGAGTGATGCGTGACAAGGGGGTAGAGCGTAGGTGGCATTGGCAGGGCCAGTCAGCTCTGCCTCCCTGCAAGGAAATGATCTTTTTTATTTTTTACCGTTGTTGCAAAGATTAAGCCTTTATTTTATTTTTTTAATTATTTAATCGTTGTAGTTTGTCCCTTTTTTTTTAAATATATGGTGGGCCGGGCCGGGCCGGGTTTCAAATGGAAGGCCCAAGGCCAAGGTCCTGGGCTAGGCTCAAGTCCAGGTTGAAATGGGTTAGGCCCACCTTGGACCGCGAGCGAGTTTCGGGCTGCTCACGGATCTCGGACCATTTTTACACCCCTATGCCTTGCCTTGATACCGCTAGTTGAGTTGGTCTACCTCAAAGAATGTGAGCCATCTCGCCTATATAATAAAATCGAAAAGGGCTACAGCGCACCACTTGTGGTTGGTTTGTCTCCATCAAATAATTTTTTGAGCAAACTACCAATAAGTCTGTTTAGATTTAAATCTTATCAAATCTTATTAAAAATAAATTCTAATAAAATTATCATTAAAAATAAATTTTTATGACAATTTTTTTACATATATCTCTAAAAATTGATAATTAATGACTTTTTTTTATCACGATTTTTATAAATTATTGCTAAAAACTTATGCTAATTAGTGACATTTTTTTATGACGAATTTTTCAAACTGTCACTAAAAATTAAAAATTAGTGATGTTTTTTGTATTTTTTTAAAACTGTTGCTAAAACTTATAATTAGTGACATTTTATGTGACCAAATTTTCAAACTATTGCTAAAAAATAAACAATTAGTGACATTTTTTTAATAATGTTTAATGAAAAATATCATTGATTATCATAAGACTTATTAGATAATAAATTCACCTATTAAAACCTACGAGTCAGTCCCCTTAATGATGGATAACCCAACAAATAGGGTCTTTCTTGTAAATGAGTTATCCTTTGGCAAAAATTTCTTTAGTTGGTTTTTTGAAACTGAGATTTTTTTTAATTTGGGATTAAAAAATTTGTTTAACAATTTTTTTTTTGGTTTTTTTGACTTTTGTGGGAAAAAAAAAGAAGTGAAATGATCATAATTTAGATGTGATATTTTGGGGCAATTTGGGAAGCTACTTTTAACCTATTTTGAGTCACATCATCTCTAACATTTTTTATACATAAAAGGACAAAAAAAAAATTTAAAAAATCAACTTTTAACTAATTTCTCAAATCACCCATTAACTTATTTAGTCTATTTTATTTTTTATATTTTTTTAATTCCAATTAGAATAGCCAAATGAAGCTAGGAAAGACCCTACTTGCTAGTTTATCCATCATTTGGGGTGGTTTGGGATGATCTAAATAAGTACATTTTTTTACTTTTTATAAAATATGGATTGAGTTTAAAGTGATGTGGTAGAGAGGTGATGTGACTTAAATAATAGATGTGACTTAAATAGGATAGTGACTTTTTAACTTTTTTTAGTTATGACAAATAAAACCTTAATCCATAACAAATCGGACGAAAGCCTGATACTTCTCACATACCCAAACGAGATTGTATTAGAAAATTGGCAAAATTAAGGAGTGGTTTGGAATGTTCTAAATAAGTGCACTTTTTATAAAAAAAATGTGTAGAAAAGTAGAGAGGAGATGTTAATTGATGTGATCCAAAAAAGATAAAAAGATAAAAAGATGGACTAAAATAAGGTACCCCAAACAAGAAGATAGTGTTGGATTTAGTTTTTAAATTAATATTTAGATCAAAAATTAAAAAATATATTTGGTTAACAAATTTTCAAAACTCTTTTTAAAATTATTTTTCTCTTTCATCTCTCATTCTCTTTGTTTTTTTTTTTATTATTAAGAAATCAATTAATTACTTTTTCTATATCCTCTCTCCTTTGTCATCATTTCGAAAAATTATTAGTTGGTCCAAGGGTACCACGTGGCTAAATCTCTAGCTAATCACAAATCACTATGCCATTTTATATTCCGCAATCACTCAACACAAAATCATAGACCTCATTCACTCCACCAATCACAATGCATGTGGAACATCACGTGTGCTGTCTCTGAATCAACCAATAATTTCTCTATTCTCTCAGATTCTACACATTAATCAATCAATTTTTTTCTCACACCCATTTATTCAACTAAAAAAAAAAAAACTACAAATCATCCAAAAAATTATTTTTAAAACTCATAACCAACAAATTTTTCAATTTTTAAAATTCTTTTCAACAACTTATCTTTCAAAATATAACTCAAAACTCAAAATTCTTTTCAAAACTAAAGCAAACGGAGAATATTTTGATGAATGGATTGAAGATAATTTTTGAGCACTTTTCATCAAATTTAAATTTGATAATAAAATAAAGTTTAAGAATTAAGTGGTGTTTTATAACCAAATTTACACTTAAAATTGAATATATTAAGTGAAAATTGATTAAATAAATTTGATAAGCATAATAGATATCATCTAAAAATTTAAGTGATTCTTAAAACATAGACTAAAAATTAAGAAAATTTTAAGTGATAGAAAACCTTCTTAATTTTGACTGAATTATACAATATTTATACATATATGGTTATAGCCTCACTGCCACAACCACTTTTACCACTGCCATTATTGCTACAATCAACATGCCACCAATACACCTATTACTACCATTGCCATTGTCATGTTACCATTGCAGCTATTGCCATTGCCATCTCCTTCCCACTACCATCAATGGTGCGTCGTCATGTTACCATTGCAGCTATTGCCATTGCCATCTCCTTCCCACTACCATCAATGGTGCGTCGTCACTGCTCGTATCATCACCATAACTGCCACCACCACATCATCTATTGTTACCACTCCTCCCCCACCACCACCACCACCACTATCACTACTACAACCTCTATCACCATTGTCATCATTGCATAGATGCTATCCTATTATTATTTCACTACTACTATCACAGTTATCATTATTATTATGACCACCTTTCTACCACCATTATAACACCTCCATGCACGTTGTTACCATTGTCATAATTACCACCATCATTCCATCATTACAATCACCATCGCTATTATACTACCACCATCCCATTTTACCTCCACTGCATTACACTCCAACATCATCACAATCACAATCTTAGTATTTCTACTACCATTTTCATTAGCATTGCCACCACTATTACAATATTTATGAATTACAAATTTAAACTTTAAAATAATAAATTTTAAATTTGATCTTATATATATCAAACAATCTGTTTTAGTTTAGCACTTAATTTTTATTAAATAAATTTTCAACTTAAAAAATTTAACATTTAATTTTCAATATTTAATTTTTAACTTTCAATTTTATCAACCATCAACATTAAAGATGTTCTAAAAGAGACATTTCTATAATTTTTTATTTTTTATATTCGAAGAATTAAAATGCATAAATAAAGTGTTATAAGCAATGCTAAGCCCTAACAAAATTATAAATTTTTTACCAAACAAATAGCACATAAGTAAACCCTTAATAACCCAAAATCACCACCATGCCATTAGCTAATTTCCCAAGAAACCGTCAGCTTGCCACGACACCGTTTCAGGTAAAAACCCCTAGGGTTTACTATGCGTCTTCCCTTTGTCAAAGCAAAATCATATTATGATTGCTTCTCATTCTTCTTCTTCCCCATTTCAAAACCAGTGTAACAAAACCCTCATTATATAAAGCAATTCATACTCATACATATATACATATACATATACATCTCTCTCTCTATATATATATATATATATGCGCATACATATGGATGAAGAAGTGACTCTTGTTGCGAGAAAATCATGTTTCGGTCTCCCCACAGCTTGCCCTTCATGTTTGCCTGTTTACATTTACCTTAAATTTGCTCAATTTCGCTTCAATTTGGCTTTCAATCTTACCTACCCCGATTCAGGTTCGCTCTCTCTTCATTCTCATTATTGTGGATATTTTTTTTTTGGAAATTTATTGGTCTCCCTAGTGTTTTCAGATTTGAATTTTGCATCTCTTCTTTGTTTTGAGCCAACTGTTTTGGGATTTGTTTTCCATTTCTATAGTTCTCTATTGAGTTTTACTTAATGTCAATTTATGGTATGCTTGGATTGTTGGGAAGACTTTTTTTTTAAATGATTGAGACCCCTAAAACATCAACCCTAAATTTATACCAATAGCGTGAATTGTTGCATGTAAGTTATTGATTTGTTTAGAGTCAACCAACTATGACTCAACCCTACCACATCATTGTGGGTGAATTTAGGGTGATTTCTTTTAGGGGCAATTCTTAAGAGTGCAAGTGCATACCATATGCACTTGTGTAAGTTCTCATAAATATACGTAAGTTACCTCACAAAATTGCATTCATTTTCACAAACAGACGTAATGTAAGATACCTCATAAAAATTTGAGAAATCACAACTCACGTATATTTGTGAGAACTTAGGCGATTTTGTGTGGTAACTTATATATATATATATATATTTGTGAGAACTTACGCAAATGTATATGCTATGCACCTTGCACATCCAAACACTTCCCTTTTTTTAGAGATTTTTATTTTTATTTTTGTTTTTGTTTTTGGTACATTGGGTGGGGGGAGGTGGAGTTGAAGTCATGACTTTGTAGTGAAGTACACTGGTTTCTAGCCACTGGGCTAGGCTAATCCCAGTTGTTTGGACAGCTGATTATAATTTGACTTTTTACTATCATATTTAGCGGCTGTGATTGGTTATATATGCTTTATCTTAAGAGGCCTCAGAACTTATCTGGAGTTGGAGAATAGAATTTTAAAAAATATGTACTTTCTACGGTGTTTATTAATTAAAATATACTTGCGAGATGGATTCTTTTACCCTTGTTTTAGTTTCTGGATTATTTGGTGCTGTTCTTTATAGGAACCCTGTTCTTTTGATTGCCGCTCTTCTGCTATAATCACTGGCTTACTGTTAATATTTCAATGTCATCGAAATTTGATCTAATATTTTAAGTCTATAAACATCAATTTTGAATGATTTAAAGAAAATACATGAAAAGAGAGTCTCTGTGTGTGTGTGTGTGAGAGAGAGAGAGAGATTTTTGGTACAAAATTTTCTTGGTGGAGCCTATGAGACGGTGGACCTCAATATGCTCTTGGAGTGGCCATGATGTCATGTGCCGCCGAACCTTTACGGTGAGGAAGCATTTCTGAAACTACTAATAAGACCCAACGGTGGATTGGGGTTTTACGTCACCATTAAGGTTAATTGCTTTGCATTGCCCGAACTTCAAAGGCCATGTTGATGCAATTTGCATGTCAAGGAAATATTCAATTAGAGATGCTCAATTATTCTTTATCGCTGTTGCTATAAGTGCAAACTAACAAAAAAATGGGAGTCTAGGAGGGATAGATTGGGTACAGTTCTAACTTTTGGCATTATTTGCACAAAGTGTCTTTTCTCAGATTTGAACCCACAATCCCAAGGTTGATTGCTGAGTTTTAACCATTGAATTGGTGACTCCTTTTTAAACTATCAAGTCAAGTTAATCAATTTGAGCCATAAACTGATAAGAAATAAACTATTTCATTTGATGGATATTGATTGGGTGGCACCATCTACTTGTGATAAGATGATTTTGCTTGATTATAGAGGCTTTGGTTTGAGGAAAGCCAGCATGCTTTTGGATTTCTCCCGACCAAAAAGAGTGAATTAAACATAAACATGTAATTCAATGTTAATTGTTATCGAATACCCTTTCTAAACCTATTTTAATCATGTTATTTTCATATCATAGAAATAGAATTAGGCTAAGGATAAGGAATTATACCTCATTTTGAGTTTCAAGGCTTTCTCCTTTGTTTCCTTCTTCTTTTTCATTTTTTTTTTTTTTAAAAAACTTTTCCTCACTTTCCCTCTTATTTTCTTAAATAATGATTTCAGATTTCACAATGACAACTCCGTGATTGTCTCTGCACTTTTATATATTATTAAAAATTATACATGCAAAATTATATCTAATACAACACGTGTCACACACATTGTAGGCAAATGCAAGTAGGCGATGTCACAAGAAAAAGGTGTGTACTTCAACAATTTACACTAATCACATTGATTGACACAAATTAATCATAGTTAAGGTAATGAATATCAATGACCTTGGTTAATCACGCTTAGGATTAACAGTCTCACTTAAGCTTAATCATGTTTGTGCTAATTAATCACACTTAAGATTAACTAATCACGGTTAGTTTTTCACTCACAGTTTGAGAATGTAGTAGCCATTGGACCAAATTGCTCGAGCACCTTGATTAACCATCCAAACATCATTAAGGCAATTAAACAATTCTCATTCAAGTGTTCCCTACTAAAATCTTTACTCAACACACACAGTGGACATCACTCCTTTTCAATTTTCATATCTTTTAGTAATCACATAAATATAGCCGTTGCTATTATAGAGCATCTGTTTATACAAAATCTCCTATATTAGAGGACAATTCATTTAAAGTGTTGAGCATCTTCTCAATTCAAGCATTAACCACGTAACATTCTCTTACTAGGAGCCCAGTACATCTTTAGATGATCACATAGCCTTTTTATTGAAGCATAGCGTGTGGTCACATAAAGCACACACAGAATGCACAATTACCACACACAAGTAATACCTAGGGTATTACACGTCTATTTTTCACCTCACCCGGATGCAGATGCGGTCCCCTTGCCTATTTTTCAAAATGCCCGAATACAGGCACAATGCATTGCTTATAAGTAACACCCCAACCCTTGCTCGCATATTCATATCAAGATTCATGTTCATAAGGATTTTGACATGCTAGTTGTCAAGCTACCTAACGCACAACTCTCCTTATTGGATTGGGAGCAGTTGTGTAAAACATAAAGCACTAAGCATGGCACATGTAGAGTCGCTACAAGTAAACTTAAGTAAAAAATAAACAATAACATGATTTCAAATGCAATTAAGGCTTCGGCCTTACAAGCATTCTTGCAACACCTGTTATGTCCCCTTAAAAGTACATTGTCTTGCTCCAATATGTTGCTAAGAAGTGCAACACCAAAAATGATGTGCAGTGAGATAAGGAAATAGAGAGAAAGGGGGGTGGGGGGGTGGGGTGGGGTGGTTGGGGAAGGCTTGTTGCAGGGCTTTATTGAGTTGAGTCAAAAGGTTTTGTCTCTACTTACCTCTGTTATCAGAATCTTACGATTCGTGATTCGATTCACGATTCGATTCACAATTTTTGCAAAATCAATACGAATCTATGGGTGAATCTATTTTGGAAGTGAATCTCTAGTGAATTGCACGATTCACAATCGATTCACGATTCGATTCACTTTTTACGATTCATGCAATTTTTGAAATTATTGTGTACGACATATTTTCGACTCTTTTTTTCTCCATCTTTTTAGTGAAAATGGCATAATACAACTTTTAATAGCGTTTAATACCAAAATAACCAACATATATACATGATTTATTATTATTTTAGTGATCATGGAGTTTTTAATAGGATCTAATTAGATTCAATCAGACTCAACATATTTTTAACCTTTATTCTCATTTTTTTTTCCTTTTAAAAAATCATAATATATCTTCTAAAGATATTTAAGATTAAAGTTACACTATGAATTATCTATTACTATTTTATTAAATTGAATATTACATGTGTGAGGTTAGTTATACTTTTTAAAATGTTTTAGGCTTTAAAATAAAATATTCTAAATAATTCCTTCTTATTATTTGCTCACTGTTACTTAGAAAAGTATATATGCTTATTGTTCAAATATCAACATTGTTGTTAATTATTGTTACTTTAGAAATTGATAGTTTGTCTATTTGGTTACTATCTTTATTAAGAATGACTGATAAGAAATATCTAAAAAAGAAAAAAGGCAAGATGGTGATATTACATCTTTATTAAGAATGGTTGATAAAAAATATCTAAAAAAGAAAAAAGGTAATATGGTGATCTTACATAGGAACCTTTGTTAACTTCTTACCTATTAAACTACGTGATTATTATTCAAAATAACATTTTTATTGATTTAAGTCTAAATATTTTATATTCATAAGATATATTTAACATCTAAATGTGTGGATATATGTTTTTAAGTAATTTAGAAAAAGTGACCGAATCTTTACGATTCACGATTCGTGATTCGGTACAAGACCATTTTGATTCACGATACGAATTCCGATTTGACAACTATACTTACTATAGCGAGGGATATATTTATGTTTATGTTTGAATTAGATCCTTTACCTTGTCCTACAGTTTATTCTTGACACTGGGCATATCCATGTAATGGTCTGGATAAAGCAAAATGGAAAAGGGCTTTGAGAAGCTGAGTCCATAAGTTGGTGAAGGCTTTTCTTGTATAACCATGTTATTTGGTATTGAAATAAACGAGTGGTTAAGCTGGCTTTTTATTGTTTACGAGTTGGAAAACACAATAGGTGATTGAATTGTCTGGCTCATTTATTTATCAATTGATTTGTGGAGTGGTTGTGTAATATGATTTTATTAGTTTTATGTTTTAAGTTAATTAAATTATAACCAAACTTTGGTACCTTTTTTATTGTAATGAGCAAAGAAATGCTATTACTGCTGTCATCATAATGTGATCTTTGACTTCAATTTTGCTAGATAAAATTCCTTATGTTGAGTCCGGTACTTATGTGGCCTACAACAATGAGAAGGGTGGGGTTATTGAGAGCTTAAAAGAAGATGGTATTGTTGATTTGGACTCCGAAGTTCATTCTGTTCCTGAATGGATATCCACAAAGGCAATGGTTAATTCATGGCTTGCAGATGCACTGATGTATGAACTATGGGTGGGCTCTGATGGAAGTTCTGCACACAAGGTATATTATTCTGACCTGCCATGGCCAATTGGAAAGTATCTGTATTTCAAGCAAGTTCGCATTACAAAACAACTACTTGGAATAACAAAGGAAAATGCAGACCGAAGAGAAGAGGAGGTACTTTCCATCTCTCTCTCTCCTCTCTCTTGTTAAAATAGCACATGCTAGAGGAGTTGATTTTACCTTTTCTCTTTCTTCTTACAAAAATGTGCACTTGCACTTATCCTTAAGTGTGCACTTCCAATAGTTTTCGGTTGGACAGATTTACAGGAGAGCAACAGTTGCTTATGGAGCTCTATCAACTAGGTTAGGGGATCAGTCCTTTTTATTTGAGAGCAGGTAACTACAACATATGCTGTTGTAATTTTTGTTTACTTCACTCAGATATTAAACACTCAAAGCAACTTTCAAAGCCTTAAATTCGTTTTAATGAGATGATAAATGAAATGAATGTGCTCTGGGGTTACAGGCCAACGAGTTTGGATGCAGTTTTCCTTGGGCATGCACTTTTTGTACTTCACGCATTACCTGTGAGTACCTTTATTGACAGCATCATTTTGATGATCTTTGTTAAAGATGATTGCGGTTTATTATGTCTGTATTCATGCTAAAGTTGGTATCTTATGGTATATATTATGCATGAAAAAATAAACAAAATTTTCCCTTCTCTTTTCCATATTGGTTAGAATTGATTGGTCCTTGTTAAAGACAAATAAATCAGTTAGAGTTGACTGGTACTTGTTTCTTACACAAAATTGATATTAGCTAGAAATAAAACACTGGTCATGAGCACAACATTGCATAAAATCTGGTGCCTTGAGACTTTAAAAGCGGCTTGCTTGAATAGTAACATTTCCATAAAAGTCAAAAGATTGATTCCCATTTTTACCAACTGGCGAAGAGATTTGGGAATGGACTCGCCACAGTTGTTAAGTGTTCAGTCTCTTCACAGGCAGTCACCCTCGGAAAAGATTCATAAAAATAGCTGAAAGTACTGAATCCTTTTGCCATCCTTTCTTTTGTGGGGCATTAGATTCATATCTGCATCAACTGACTAAATTCTAGAGTATTCACAGACTCAAATGAACCATTAGGTCAGCAAAACATTGTCATATCCGTTGAGTCTATAATTCTACATGTTACCTATTTCATATCGACTCAGGTATGTCTATTTGGTTTTTGGGTTTCTATCTAACTGTTTCACACCCTTGTGCCAGCCTTTAAAAGTTAAGATAACTTGGTTGAAGTGGGTCTTAAGAGTTAGGATAATTAAAGGGTACAACCTGCACATGGACATATGTATTATACAATGCATATTACAATAAACTATATTGTTATCAGATACACTATGCTTAAATAGAAACTACCAATATGGGATGTAGTGACAATTCCCATACTGTTGGTGTTAGTTTTACCTTGATCGAGTTATTAAAGCATGACAATGTTTAATTATGTACTAATAGGACACATCAGTTCTGCGGAGCAAGCTTGTGGAGCATTCTAATCTAGCACAATATGCTGATAAACTTAAGATGGAGTTCATAGATGGTGGTTCATCCTCTTCTACTCCACCATTCCCTGCAGATCCATCTTCATCATTTCAAAGACGGGGAGGTACTTCAAATTGGTGTAATATACTTTTGGCTTTCATTCATGGATCTCTTCATTAGTTATTTCTGTGGTGTTGAATTCCATATTGTCTCTATTGGACACTATAATAAATTAGGCCACAGTTTTATGTGTCAGTTAAGTGTTTTAATGTTTTTTTTTTTTTGTTTTTTTGCTGCCTACAATAGAAATGCCATTGGTAAACATTGCCTTCAATCATTCTGGCTGAGGGGTAACCAAAGACATTGGTGGTAGATTGGGGCTCTCTTCCTTATTTCATATCTGCAGATATTTGCAAACTTTGCTTTAGTTTCATGATTATGGTTGCTGGCTGGTATTGATGAAGAAAGTGGATAAGTTTTATGCTAGATCTTGTCATTAGTTGGCTTCTTGGTATGGGCAAAAGGAATTAAAACTTTGAATAATATTGCTTTCTTACCTTTTTGAGTGCCTGGATAATGTGATAGCATTTAATTTGTTGGACAATTTGGTGAATCTGTTGATACGCGATTTCTTTTATTTATTTATTTATTATTTTAGTGTGTTGGTGATATCAGTAGCTGTACAACCAACATCAGAGGTTGATGAGTGTTACCAAAAAATTGTTGATACCTAGCGAATTACCTTTTTGGAACATGTTCCGAAATATAGTACACATTCGTTCCAAAATGTTAAATTTGGCGATCCAAAACAATCCCATAAGTTTTTTCCAATATATTTCAAGGTTCCCTTCGGAGTAAAAAAAAAAAAAAGCCTAAATTACACTCATCTCCCTTGAGGTTTGGAAAAATACAGTTAGCCCCATACTTTTGACATAGTTACACTAACCTCCTTTTTAGTAGATTGACCAAAACTAATGCAGGTAGTGAGTAAACACTAAAATAAACAAAGATAAATATACATTTTAGTATAAAAGAAATGACGATATCATTTTTTTCATTCATACAACTAACAAATTACTGGTGAAAAAGGGCCTCACTTATGTGAATTAAAACCTCAAGGGAGACCTGTGTAATCATGTCAAAAGTGTGGAGCTAACTATATTTTTCCCAAACCGTAGGGAAGCTGAGTGTAATTTACACAAAAAACAAATATAATGACCTCAAATTTAAGGGTAGTGAAATTTTAACATGACAATACATTAAAAATGAGTCATAATATTCATAAAAATGTGTTGCCATATGATTAATTTGAAAAAAAAAAAAAAAAAATTATTGGATGTCTAATTGTTATAAAGTTTCTCTAGACTAAAAATACCTTGACATTTTGTTTGGTTTGAGTGATTTGGAGAGAAGAAATGAAATGGAGAGAAATAGATTTCAATCACTTGTTTGGATTACCAAATGGGAGAGAAATGGAGAAACCAATTTCTCCTCAAACCTTTATTTAGAATCTCTCCAAAAGTGGAGATATTAGGGGAGAAAAGAAACCAGGGGATTATTATATTCATAATCCCAATAATACCCTTGTAGATATAAAAGAAATAAAAATATTGACACTCATGTCCTCACTTGTATGGTCACCAAATATAAAAAGGATATTTTGGTAATATAACATGAAAACATTCCTTTTATTTTCTCTTATGTAGTTTTACCAAACAAGATAGGAGAGAAATCATTTTCTTTTCTTTCCTTTCCTTTTCTCTCCTACTTACCCAAACAAGCAGCAGAGAAAACATAGTCTTTTCTTTTTTTTCTTTTCTCTTAAAAGTAATCATTTCTTTTCTTTTGTCTCCTAGTTTCCCAAACAGAGTGTAAATTTTTAGTGTAAACTATACAAGCCCACTCTTATTGTACCACAATTTAGAGCATATGGCATACCGCATTCCCGTTCCACAGATCCACATTCCAGGTAACATGAGAAATTCACCCTCCTGGCCTCTTCTATTTATTAACTGGAAAATCACAGGCCTACAAGCCTGGAAGTGATATTATAACCTTGATTTTCTTTTGACTTTCCAAAAGTTTTTGTTTTATTTAGAGAAGCAAGATTTGTGTTCAATGGAATATAAAACACATGACATGGGTGATGGGTGTTGCGTTGATTTCCTTTGGAAATTGCATTATAGCATTCTTATCTAAGTACTTGCTGAGGTTTGAGAGGAGCATATTAATATATTTCTGGAGATAATAAAACATTCAATTGATGGTTTGAACTGTCCCTCTGCTCTAGTTAGAATTCTGCAGTTGAGTGCTTTGTGCTTGGGTGAGTGGGTTCTTCTTTTGTTTTCTTTTCTGTGCGGGGCAAATCTTTATGCCCCCCCCCCCAGGCTGTCATGTTCCAAGTGGGGAATTTTTATTATTGTTTCTTTACAAAGATTGTAGTGATGATTTTTAACTGTTATATCCAAATATTTCTTTCTTCTTTGAACCGATCTGTGGCTATTGAGATATGGTTCCAACTATATGTTTTTCCGTTGCCTTTTCTTTCTTTATGCATGATTGTAGGAGTAACTGAGTTTTTATCCTTTCAGGTTCAAAACCTAAGAGCAAACCTAAGAAGGAAAAGACAGAGGAAGAGAGAAAATTTAGAAGACGGGCCAAATATTTCTTGGTAACACAGCTGGTAGCAGTTTTAGTTTTCCTGTCACTCCTTGGTGGGTCAGACGATGCTGAAGTAGAGCTCGATGACGATGACAGTTTGAATTACGATGACTAAACGAGAATACATTTATCAGTTGAGCTCCTTGTTTTTTTTTCACATGCGGGTTACCTTTACTTGGCTCCAGGCCATGGCCCAAGTGGATTTTTTTCCCTCCCTCTATTTCATTTTCCATTGAAATTTTGGAAAAATTGCATCCATGTAGACAATTAATATGATTTGTGAAATAGGTCAAAACTATATTTTTTGGCAGAAATAATTAGTTTAATGTTGAAGAGAATGCTTTTTGCCATGGATTGGCTGAGTGTGCAGTTTGTGAATAATCTGTTAGTGCAGTATGCATATCATTTTTATTTAGTTTTGTTATGTAATTTGATCATTTTTATACTGAAATTTTAAAAATAAAAAATAAAAAGTAATGGGTTAAGTGAAGACAAGAAAGGCTGTAAGAGATGATTTTGAGTTTGGATGCAGAGTATTTGCTTAATGATTGATAATACAAGATAGAAGTGAGTTTGTAAGATGGGTAGTGCACTCTAAAATTAGAAATAAGAAATGCCAAACAGACCTCTGACACACTGAATTTGATTTCATTTTATCTGGGTAGCTTCTGGATTTTTAGATGTTCTGACCTGGGTTTCGGTTAGTTTAAGTTGAAGATTTGGGTATAATGGATGTGGAGTTCAGACCTCTGAATCCCCAGATATTTGTTCTCTCTCTCTCTCTCACGCTTTAATGCTTACTGTCTGACTAGTTGAACAGATTGGTCTCAGAAAGGGTTTACAATTTGACATTTTTTTTGAGTAAATAGATGAGATTTTTCTCTGATCTTCATAATTTTAATTTCATCACTTTTAACTTTGCAATTTCATTTTCGTTTTAGTATACTCCCTCCATAATCTGTTAGTATTGCAGACAAAAAACAATGCATGCTATACTAACGGCGTGTTTAGATAATGAACTTGAATAAAAATTTGAAAAACAAAAACAAGAAATAAAAGTGAAATGTTAATGAAATATAATTATATTTCACTCATTTTTTTTTTTTCCCTTCTTAAATTCCTACCTAAACTCATGATCCAAACATAGCCAAAAGTGATTAAATTGAAATTGAAATAAAACTATAAAGATTACTTCCAATTTATATTGCCCAAAGCCAGAATCATATGGAATCATATGCAAAACTCCTACGATGTTCTGACCATTCATTTAGGAACCATAAAATAGGCGAGAGACAATCATATACACTTCCTCTACATCTTCACCAATCGTGTGAATGCTATTTTGCAAATTTCTCTCATGTATATATATATATGTACTTTTTGTATATTACACAGTTCAGAGAAATCTAAATCAGCCAAGTTTATTAAAACACTTTTTTTTTTTTCTTTTTTCTTTTTTGTAGATAATGAAGAAATTAAAGACAAAATTACCCGGGCATACGGGTGACAATATAGTGCCCCTTTTCCAAGTCATATATTGTCTTCAATTGTGGTTTTTGACATTTTAATAAAAATAATGCACCTAGTACAATTATTAAAAGTACTGCAAACAATGAGAAATAAGTGACTGCGTCATTTCCAACAATCTCGCCCAGCTCATTTGGTTCCAATTGAAGGGGCTCCCGGATAGTTTGGAGGATAAAAGCTCCAAGAGTCCAGTCAATGGGAATGACTCCAACCTGATTGCCAAATCTAATCCTGCATACAACAATTTTCTATCGTCAAATTCTGATAGGAATTTTTTTCTCATGGTTTTTAAATTTTAAGTGGACGGATGAGAAAGCTAGGGAAACTGAAGATACCAGTTTTAGACTGTATTATAACGGTAAGAATGGACGCAGGAATGTGATAAGAATCATAATTGCAAAGGGTCTTGTGGAAAATATAGTGGCGGTCATTAGGAAAGAGAATATGATTATGTTAATTAAACTAGTTATTGGAGAGAATATCGTGAACGTTATTAATGCATATGTCCCTCAAGTAGGATTAGATAGTCAGAATAAGAGGAATTTTTTGGAGCAAATGGAAGAGATCCTACAGGAGATAGCCGTAGGAAAAAACCTGATTATAGGTGGAGATTTTAATGACTATGTAGGCATAGATAAACTAGGCTATGAAAGGGTGAATGGTGGATGCGGTTTTGGTGACAGAAATGAAGCTGGAGAGAGTATCTTAAATTTTGTGTTGGCTTCTGATCTGGTGGTGGCCAATACTATGTATAAGAAGGGGGAGGAGCATTTGATAACCTTTAAGAGTGGGTCAGTTAAGAGCCAAATAGGTTATTCTTAGTGAGAAAAGTGGACCACCTAAAATGCAATGATTGTAAGGTGATTCTTGGAGAGAGCCTGACCTCTCAACATAGAATTTTGGTACTAGATTTATATTTTAGAGGGCAATACCAAGATAGGAAGGAGGGTGGACGTTGTAAGACGAGATGGTAGAACCTAAAAAGGGATAAACTAGAAATATTTAAGAATAAAATAGCTAACGAAAGTACTTGGGACTTAGAAGATAATGCTAACACTATATGGAACTCGATAGCCAATTGTATGAGGAGAATTTCAAGGGAAGTGCTTGGAGAGTCAAAAGGAACGGGACCCAACTATAGGGAAACTTAGTGGTGGAGGGAAGAGGTTCAAGCAGTAGTTAAGGAAAAAAAAAGAGTGCTTTAAAAAGTGATAAAATGATAGAATTGAGAAAAACCTTAAGAGCTATAGATTAGCTAATAAGGAGGTCAAGAAAGTAGTGAGAGATGCTAAGTTGAAAGTTTATGATGACCTATATACTAGACTAGCTAGTAAGGAGGGAGAGAAGAGGGTATATAAATTTGCTAGGATACGGGAGAGAAAAATAAGAGATTTTAATAAAGTTAAATGCATCAAGAGTGAGGATTCTAAGTATTGGTGAAGGATGAAGAGATTAAGGAAAGATGGAAGAATTATTTTGAGAAACTATTAAAGAATGAACATGGAGGTACGAAAATAGAGGAAGAAATAGCCAGTAAATGATAAACCAAAACTATCGGTTCTATCGCAGGATTAGGAATTTTGAAGTGAAAATTGCACTTAAGAAGATGAAATCAAATAAGGCTTTAGGACCCGATGATATCCCCATTGAAGTTTGAAAGTGTTAAAAAGGGATTGCTTGGTTAACTAGATTGTTTAGCAAAATTTTGTTGACTAGGAACATGCCAGATGAGTAGAGGAAAAGTATTTTAGTGCCAATCTATAAAAATAAAGGAGATGTCCAAAATTGCAACAACTATAGAGAAATCAAGCTAATGTGTCATATAATGAAAGTGTGAGAGAGAGTGATGGAACGCTGATTGCGAGATATAACAGAGATGTCAAAGAATCAATTTGGGTTTATGCCTAGCAGGTCAATAATGGAAGCGATCTATCTTTTGAGGAGAGTAATAGAAAAGTATAAAGAAAAAAAAAAAAAAAGACATTCATATGATGTTTATCGACTTTGAGAAAGCATATCATAGAGTACCCTGAGATATAATATGGTGGGTATTAGAGAAGAAAGGGGTGACAAAAGATTACATTGATGTGATTAGGGACATGTATGAAGGGATGGTGACCACTGTTAGATCGCCTGATGGAGAGACAAATGAATTTCTTATCACTGTAGGGTTACACCAAGTATCTACCTTAAGTCCTTATCTTTTTGCTTTAGTTATGGATGAGTTAACGAGAAATATTCAGGATGGCGTGCCATGGTGTCTACTTTTTGCAGACAATATCGTGCTAGTGGATGAGACTAGAGAAGGAGTTAACACAAAGTTGGAGATTTGGAGAAAAGCTCTTGAATCTACAGGATTTCGGATAAGCAGAACTAAAACAGAATACATGGAGTGCAAATTTAGTAATAGTAATAATGAAAGCAGAGGATAAGTGAAGATTGAAAACCAAGAACTGCCCAAGAGTGAACATTTTCGTTATTTAGGGTCGATTATCATAATAGCGGGGGAGATTGATGTGGATGTGGCCCATAGGATTAAGGCGGGATGGTATAAGTAGAGAAGTGCGTCTGAGATACTGTGCAATAAATGAATACCCACTAGACTAAAAGATAAGTTCTATAGAACAACTATTAGATCAGCAATGTTATATGGGTCGGAGTGTTAGGCAACCAAGAAACAACATGTAGATAAAATGAGTGTGGCTAAAATGAGAATGCTAAGGTGGATGTGTGGCAAGACTAGACAAGATAGAATTAGGAATGAGTGTATTAAGGAATGAGTAGGAGTAGCACTGATAGAAAATAAGTTGAGAGAGAATCAATTGAGATGGTTTGGTCATATTCAACGGAGACCAACATAGACAGTATTGAAGAGATGTGATGTTGTAACGGTAGATGGAAGTGTTAGGAGACAGGGTAGACCTAGATTAACGTTGGCTAGTGTTGTAAATAGAGATATAGATCTACTTAATTTAACTAATGAAAGGGTTTTTGATAAGGCCACGTGGAGAAAATGGATTCATGTAGCCGACTCTATTTGATGGGACTTAAGGCTCGCTTTGGTTTTTAAATTTTAAATTAGCATGTAAGGGTGGAAATAGCAAAAGAATTTTCATCGAAATATTAACTCAACACTTGTAAAAAGTGCAACACTGACAAACTAAGTGAACAATAACAAGCGATGAAGCAACATACAAGATGCCAACATAAATAATGACAAGCAAGTTGGAATGAAATTAATGTTTTGTTTGGATAGAGGGATTTCAAAGGAAGGGATTTGAGGTTAAACTTTAAGAAAATATAGTAAAGTTGACAATAATAGATAGATTGAGAAACTAAAAGAGAAGATAGAGTAGAGCAAGAAGACATGCATTTTATTATGATCATTGTATCCTTAAAATGAAGGGAATTCAAACAACTAATTTTACTTTGTTATTTCAAATCCATCATGGTGAAATCCTCAAATTCAATCTTGAAGTTGTATTGTGATAATAAGGATATTATTAATATAGCTCATAATCCAATTAAGCCCGATAGGCCAAAATCTATCAATATTGACAGACATTTCATCAAGAAAAAGATGAATAAGGGTTTGACTTATATGCCTTCTATGAAATCAAAAGATCAGTTGATTGATCTATTTACTAGAAGAGTAAGGTTCTCCATTCCATTGTTTGTAAGTTGGGCATGAGACATATATTCGCACCAACCTTAAGGAGTGTTATATGTTATGTCTTTGAAAGGTATTTCTATATTTTGACCCATATTAGCGTCTCTTTTCCTTACTCTTGTGGGAGATTCTATTTACACCACAGATTTAACTCTCTATACGTACTTTCTTATTACACCCACCCACCTATAAAATTTAATTTTTTTATTCTCTGTAAACCCCTCCTAATAACAAACATACCTCCATCCTAAACCTCACACCTCTTCCTCTCTCCTCCTTCCCTCTTCCATCTCTTCTACCACAGAGGAGGATGACATGAGGGTGACAACTATGGCCGAATAAACTTGATTTGTTTGGAAAACAACACCCAAGCAAACTTGGTTTGTTCAGCTAACAATAGCTGAACTGAACAAATCAAGTTTGATGAGTTGTTGTCTACCGAACGGCCCAAAGTTGGTTAAACTAGTTATACTCAGCCTTAGTTGTTCGAACAAACTTAGGATTTTCAGCATACAGGGCCAAACAAACTTATTTTGTTTGAAATCTAGTGCCAAACGGAGCTTTGACTACAGTTTTCCAAATAGCACATATCTCCATCGAAATCATAGAAAATCACACTTAATAACACACTTAAACAACCAAATATTGTATCTCCTATGAATGTTGAGCTTTCATTCTTCCTTCTACATCTTTGTCCTATGTACCCCAATTGTCTCTTAACTTATTATCTATTAGTCAATTTTCTAATTCAGGATTTGATGTTCCCTTTTCTTCTTTTGGTTGTGTTGTTCAAGATCAAAAGTTCAAACAGTAGATTAAGATCGGGCACACGACTTGTGACTTATATATGATGGAGATTTTGCATATTCTTGTGGAGTTATCTTCCACAACAAGATCTTCGTTATGTCTAAATCAGAATTTGAGTCAATTTTATCTTTGACATTTTAGGTTAGGTTATTTGTGTAGTGAGCATTTAAAGAGTTTATTTATTGTTATCTTTTGCTTCATTTTGACTATTCAAGCTTACGTTGATGATAATTGAGTTGGATATGTTTCCGATTGTAAGTCTACTATTGGTTTTTGTGTACTTCTTGGTAACTCTCCTCTCGTGAAAAACTAACAAACAGACTTGTTGCTCAGTCGATGGTTGATGTCAAATGTCGTGAACTAAGATTGTTTAGCTTCATCGGCTCCTTTCAAATTTGGGTGTCTCCATCTCATCTCCTACTTGTCTTTATTGCGATAATCAACGTGCTATTCAGATCACCCACAACTCTATATTCATGAGTGCATAAAGCACATCAAGATTAGTTGCAATTTCATTCATCATCTTCAGTCAGGTACCACCAATCTTGCCTTTGTCTCTTCCTCCTTACAAATTGCAGACTTCTTCACCAAAATCACAAGTTTACCTGATTTCAGTTCTTACCTGACAAACTGTCGATGCTTACAGGCCTTGCATCATGAGTTTGAAGGGGGGAGGAGTGTGAATGTGTATTTTGTATTTTTTGTATTTTGCTCTTATATATTTAGTTTGATAGTACTTTTGTTTTTTTAGGTTTTAGGGTTTCACTCTATTTTATCAGTGTAAACCATTATAGTAATTTAGATTTTGTAGTTAATGAATAAGAATATACAGTTTTTTCTCTCCATTTTTTTTTTCTTTTTACTGTCAAAAATTTCAAATATGCATCAGAATAAGATGTCAAACAAGATGACAAAGCTAACTACTTAGAAGGAAAGGGGGGGGGGGGGGGGGGGGGGTGCGCGGGGACTTTACCTCTTATCAGTCATTGGGATACCAAAACTGTCATGCAACAATGCCACAACATATGCAGCAGAAAAACAATATCTCAACAAATCCAGGTCATCAGTGCTATGATATTTTCTCTTCAGTTGATACCAATCATCTTCACAGTAATGATGGCCAGCTGCCTCCAACTCTGATAAAGTAGCCTTCGGAGCAAGGCCAAAAAACTGTCCAGTATTGAAAAGAAAATTTAGTAAACTAATAACGGGAGAGAGAGAGAGAGAGAGAGAGTCAATCCATGCGAAGACAATGGTGCAAAATTGGGATGGTGACTCAAAAATGACACATGATGCATTGTATGATATGGTCTATTCTTGTGATACTGTCCAAAAACTGTTTTGGCAGGGCAATTTTATGTTTCCTAATTGAATGCTATTGCAATTCATTTTTTGGCAGCATAAGCATTTTATTAGTGAATCTCAGTATAGGTTACTCAATTCTACAAGGCTCATTAGAGGACCAATTTAATGATGTTTGTGTAAATTTTTCTGCCAAGTAAAAATAATAAAACTTACAAAAAGGTCATTAAATTTGTTAAGTTTGTGCAAGTTCACCTCAGCTTTATTTTGTTTCAGTGTTTAGGAATGGCTGCTTCATTTCCACACTTGTGATTTCCAGGAATAGCTAATCCATGTGATTCCCATTCCAAACCGTAGGGATCCA
The DNA here is from genome assembly GCA_022316695.1 of Camellia oleifera. NCBI lineage: Eukaryota > Viridiplantae > Streptophyta > Magnoliopsida > Ericales > Theaceae > Camellia > Camellia oleifera. The sequence goes on from CM039312.1 coordinate 116,099,767, forward strand.
TTCTCGGAACTTAGCAACTTTGAAATCTATGTTTAGGATACCATTTGTCATCTAAATATATTTCACATTTTTCAGTAATGAATTTCATCAATTGGGATCATAAGTTACTGATGCAGCCCTAGCTAAGGTAGAAATAATCCAAATCCAAATCACCCAAAATTCAAGAAAGCATTGTTCAGCTTACATGTGAGAGAGAGAGAGAGAGAGAGAGAGAGATATGTAAACTTTATAATATGAATAAGAACAGATACAGCCGTCTTCCAATGTATGTCACTGATAACAAACCTCAGAAATAAAGAAGAATTTATCTGGAGGAACAAGCCGGCTCTGCAACTCAACAAGGGAAGATGATACTCTTTCACAAGGTGGATGCAAGCATATATCTGCATATGAGATGAAACCATCACTGAGAATAATTTGCTGTGAATGATGATGAAGAAACCAATGGTATCTAAATACATGTCATGGTCTTTTGACGTGATATTATCCTTTTGGACCCAAACAAAAAGTCTCTGGACCTATTGCCTTGTAAGTCCAAAAATTGGATATATGGCCCGAGCTCCATGTTTTTATTTGCTATGTATATGAATATTACATTGATAAACATCTAAAACTAATGAAAAACCAACCAATTCAACATGTAAAAACAACTCGATCTATAATTTAAACATCATTCAACATACAAAATACTATTTTTCAATCATAAACCATTACCTCACAAACATCAAAAGCATTTAATATAATAATAAATAGATCATACGTAAAAACAAATAATCACAAGTCAAATGTGTCCTAGGGTGTGTCTGTGATGTGTCTCCATCCAAAACGAAAATTAATAATAAAAAATAGGCATGCCATGTGGAGTGTTTAATATGTATCCTGGTGTGTCTGAGGCTTGCAAGTGTCGGACACATGTCGAACATGGTTATGACTAATTTGGAGTGTATGTGCTTCATAGATCATCATAATCTCAACCTATTGCTTGGAATCAATTATTTTACAAACCCTAACCTTATTTCCCTTGTTTAATCTATTAACCCACCACTTTTCTGTCACAATAAACCATAGAATACAAAAACTCTAGGCTATCATCATGTGTCACACTCGTAGTGGCAAACATGTATAACGGTAATTTCTAGCATAAAACATTTCATGGTATACGGAACTTTTCCAATCTATCTACCTTTCCGGAATTTTTCTATTATACCCTTAATTAGAACATAAGTTGAATAATTATACTTGGAACAGCAATCAAGCAGAACCAAAAAGTTTTTTCATCTTGCATCACTCATGGCAAGCTATGGCAGATGCCTAAATTCAAGAATCCAAGAATAACAAAACCTACTAATAATTCTTGAATATTTTGAAGGTTCAAAGAATAACATCACAAACTCTGAGACCTTCAAAGTTGAGGAGCAACTGAAGATTCAAAGAGGCTATTTTTTCTGGACTCAATGGAGCTCTCATTCATACATGCGTAACAATTGTGATTCCTTGAGAGAGAGAGAGAGAGAGAGAGCCAATTCATTCCTATAAAAAGGGGAAAAAACTATCATGTAAATATTAGGCCTTATTTGTTTTCCATGTTTTGATAAAAAAAAATAAGATGGCCAATTACCGTTGCTTGGCAGTATGAGAAGCCAAACAAACCACAATCTGTCCATCATGGCTTAACTCTGGCTCATGCTTAGATTAACAATGACAATATAACTGAAGCTGTTAGCACTATATTTAATGTAGTCACTGAGAAAAACTAAAGTTATGACACGCTATTGGCTCTGTAAATGTCCCTCTTTCAACTGCGAGATTGAAAAAAATCAACGAACTAGGTAACACTTGCTTATTTCTCTGCTGTCTGTTTCTAATTCATAAAAATGCCAATTATCATAAGAGTTCCCACATCTACAAGGTAATCCTCTTTCATTTATACTAAAAATGATCACTTGTCTAAGAGAGTTCCTGTGTGTGCTACACATGTTTCAAGAAAGGAATGACATTTATTTCCTACAGCTATTATCAAAATAATATGATCAATTAGAAAATTAAATCCTAGAATTGCTATGGTACTGTATTAATACAAACAGACTAGACAGCCAGCTTACCTCGTCTCCTCAACAATGCCATCACTTCAGATTTGCATGCAGAAAAGTTTCCCACCGCATAAGATCTCAAAAGTTTTGCATCACTTGCATTTGATGCAAAGTCATACCCTCTAGGAATGCAAGGATTACTTACAATATCCTCTCTGGAACTTGAAACTGAAAAATTAGGCTAAAGGTCACTGTAACAATATAAATGACTGTATAACATAAAATAATCATGGGAATGTTGTTCACTACAATTGAAACATGTGTATAAATTGGGTCAGAACTCACAAAAGCAATGCTATGAGAAGTTTGTTTAAAATCAAACAATGTTATCTTCATGACCATAAAATTTCTTTTGTTACCGAAAAAAAAAAAAAAAAAAGGCTATCTTTATGACCATAATGAATCAAAGCTGTACTTTCCACTTCATTTTTCTTTCCAAACAAATTACTCATTGCAGTAGAAACATTTTTCTAAGCATTGCATTGCTCAACCAAGCCAAACCACCTATGCCTGCATAACGCCTATGACAAATGTGATAGTCAAACAAGAATTAGGTAAGCTGACAATGAAGCCAGTCAACAAAGCAATAATTGCTCAAGAAATTGCAGAAATGAGGTTAAATGTGTGTAAAATATAACTACTAAGATAACAAAGAGAATTGAAAATGAGGAAAGTACACATAATATAATAATCAATTTCACCTTTTCAAGCTCATAGTTGCTGTTAAGCCTGTTTTATAAATTGATCAATGTATAAGAATTATATCCACATTGCACTATCTAACATTTTTTATGATTTGCCGAATCAATATGTCGATATTGTATGATGTTTATATCCTATCCCCATATCAATGCTTACTTAGTATCAGTATGTCCTCGATAATCCTAGAGGTGTCTTTCATTTCCAAAAGTAAATGATTTATTTTTAAATTATATGATGATTTGGATTAGGTCTTGGGAATGTATGGGCAACCAATATGTAGAATTAGTTTTTATATAAGTAATTCTATTGCCATAAATTTTGTGATGGAACTAGTTTATAATTATGGGAGAGGAACACCTATTGTTCAAAAAGGAAAGTTATTATAGGTAAATACAACATAGGAGCATGTATGTTACAAGGAAAAGTCAACAGACACATGTTGATCACACTAGACATGGAAAGTGTCATATCAAAACAAAGCCATGAGAACAATGCAAGAACAAAGAATCAAAGAATTTTTCTATAAGCAATTAGAAGTCAACCTCCTATGTATCTAACAACTATATGTTGATAGTCTGCAAGTACAAACTAATCAAATTTTATCCCACAGGAAGATAGAAGGAAATACTCAAACTACGAAACTTACAAGTTAACAAGTCTTTTGAGTTGTGTAGATCACATAGTGATTCCCATATTGCATCCTGTAGAGGAACAAAGGTCAGACTCCTCCCCTTTTACTTCTTGTAAGAATAAAAAATAAATTTAAAAAATGAAGTAACAATCAATTCCTTGAAAAGAAAGGACGGATAGAATGTGAACTCATTGCCTCCACTTGCCATCCACTATTTTACAAATTTAGAAAGTTTACTTTCTTCTGTTTTCCTTTGTCTTTGTCATCTTATTGACTGCACAACTTATATTTAGAATAATAATATTCTCAATACAATTCACAGATATTTTAAAATTACTCGATAGATAAAATGGAAGCAAATATTAGATCAGAAGTAATAGCCTACTACTAGATACATCACAAATGAAAAATCTTACAAAAAATAAAATTACAAAATATATCTCAAGCAAATAGATATAAAGAGTTGTTCTACTTCTATCATATGGGGATTTTTCAATTATTCAACCAATTTATTTACCAAGTTCAATGTCAGCCATTGACACAGTTGACCTTCATAAGAATACCCAATGAAAATTATGAGCCATATATGCATGTTAACATAAAGTGCTATTTCTGTTTTTATGCCTTCCCTAGCACCCTCTCTATCTATCCAAGGGATGTGAAGGGCAGAGGCCTTTGGTGTTTGCTCAAGTCACACATGACATACAGTTTGATTCTGATTATGAGCCATATATGCATAAGAGGAAAAGGGAAAACATTTCTCAAAATGAACAAATGTGTCATGATTGATGAACAACAAAGCAAAAACAACTACTTGGGAAAAATGAGACTAGGAACAAGAAGAGGAAGATCATGGTTCAGATCAATTGCTGAAAGAGGCTCAGAGTAATAAGGTATAGACTCAAAGAAAGTGACATCTCTTGACAAATACAGAAACAATGTAGAACTATGCATGTTCCAACCATCCTTCATAGAGCGTGGCCTATTATATTTGTATTCCTATTCCACAAAACAATACATGTTCCAACCAATTTTTTTCTCAAAATTTTCCAAATAAATAATAAATAATGTTGTGCCAACGGGACATTGTTGGGGATGAATAACAAATTATTACTTAAAAAGAATTAAGTTGTAAATCAAAAGAAACTTCTCAAATGATGGCAAACTTTTCCAAAATTTTTTGCAAGTTAACATAATCATAGTAAATGCCCTCATGTAATCAAAGCCTGCACAATTATAATTAAATCTAATGTCAAAAGTAGTTCAGTATTTGCCATTTGGGCTTTCAACTTCCTTCCCATATGATCCTGTGGATGGTTACCATTACCTATTAGGATATGATATAACTAAACAACTCATAATACACTTCTATACTTTCAAATAATAACACAACTTTATGAGAGTTTTATAAATTTTGAACTTCTCATAACTTAAAACCACCAAACCTCCCCCTCACCCTACCACCCCCACTACTTTATTTGCAGGAATCATTTTTGCCACCCCATCTAGTAAACGGGTCCATCATGGTCAGGTGTTTTGAGGTTGATGTTCTCTCTCCTCATCCATTTTCAACTCATGTATCTTCATTTTTCTTTTTTGGCGGTAAGAATTTGTTTTAAGGTTGGCAGAAGTTATACAAGAATTATAGGAATCTGTTCAAACATTAAAATATGCTTTCAGAACAGTTCTCAGGGGACATCGCAACATATTCTTCAAAAATAATAAAAATAAAAGGAACTATATAATCTATTAGGTGTCCCTTAAGAAAGAAGTTCTTGCAAGTAACATTGACTTTGTTAACCTACAGTGTAAACCCAAGTACAAGACATCTTCAAACTGAAACAGATTTCTCAGGTTACCTTCCAACCCACCCCAAAAACACCAAAGAAAAGATTAAAGCAAAGTGTCTATGCAAAAAATAAACCAACATACAATAATATAATAAAGTCAAGAAAACATTAGAAAGTTAAACACCAATGTCATAAGAATTATAATGCCAAAATAAAAAATAAAAAAAGAGACACCTGACCAAAGTAAGGTATGCTTTTTGTATACAGATTGTAAGTCGCTCCAGCCAGTTTGATAATCTGTGAAAGTTGCATTAGTTGTGGATCTCTAGGAGAAAATGCAACCTGCGTCCATACATCAACTGGTTCAGGAAAGAATTCCCAATCTTCTAAATGATTAATGTTCACCCAGGTAAATATCTCAGTACAATGAGTCAATAATCATTCACTTAAATGAAATGAAAAATTCACTAACATATTCAAAACCAAGAAAAGGAGAGTGGAAAGACAATACCACACGTTATATAAAATCGTAAATATGAATTACTAGACCATGTTATTGCAATCACATCCCATACTTCCAGTATACTTTTGAAACATATTATTATCATCAATTGTCTGAGGAGTGGGATGACCAGATGGTAATAGGCTCACTAATAGTGGCAAAACATATCAAAGGCACCCGTCAGAGGGTATGATAAGAAGAAAGATGGAATAGTTGTACAGAACTTGGAGACGACCTGAAATTTAAAGTATTTTAATGTGATGTAGGAGAGTACTATCTTTTACATTTTATCTGTAAAAGGTGAGTATCTAACCATAACAAACTGTCCAAGATGGTTGTCATATCGTTACGGATCTTGTTAAGCCATTAGAAGTTAGTTAGGCCATTAAGATTGTCTCTTGATTCTGAAGGCTTTCAAAATAAAGCTTAGTGGGAAAGCCTCTCTTCAGTAGGACTGACCTGATGTGGTCCGACTTAGTAGGTTGGCGGTATGACAAAACCTTCATCTCTAGCCTCCAAGCCACAAGACCCTAGAGTCTCATGGTGTGTGCCAAAGGCTTTGACTTATTTAGTCATGCCTCTGGCCTAGGTTAATCAGTTGTGTGGTACAACCATGGTTTTAAATAATGGTATCGAGATACATAATGATATCAATGATACGGTCATATAATGGTCCATATCAGACAGTATCGTCTGACATATCAGTGAATAATGGTATTGAAAGTCAAAAATTCCATACGTATCAGCAGATATGATACATAACAACTGCTATTTAAAACCTCGGCTACAATTACCATTGTAATTAACGTAAGTTGTGTGGTATAACCACTGTAATTAAGCTATGGGATGCACGCCATGACCACTGTGGTATTGAGGCACAGTGTACCATCGCGGTAATCAGGCATTTGGTTTGACCACCTCGATAATGGAAATTTTAAGACAGCCTATACTCCTAACTCCCACAGGAAGTCAATTCAGCAAGCTTCATAATGATGAAATATAGAACTTAAATATATATGAAGTGCTATGGCTCTTTAATCTCATTCAGTACAGCTGAAAATGTCTCTCTCCAAGACTTAAACGCGCAAGTATATATGCCGATATGTAAAGCACAAGTCACCATTTATGCGTCTATGAAACATAGAGGAAGTATATTGCCAAAGTAACCAAGTTCAAAATAATGGCTGCAAAGGCACAACTTCTACAATAACAGTTACAAGGAATAAGTTAAACAAAGACAATTGTGAAGAGATAAGTATGCAATTGATGATTAGGTATGTGAACTTAAAATTCATTAGAAAGTAGACCATTGTACAATGTACCAACAAAAAACATACTTCACTCTGGAACTCCTTTTCTTTTCTTTTTTCCTTTAATTTTTTTCTTTTTTTTCATTTTAAATTACGTTGCATACATGATAATGTAGAAAACAAAAACAAGCAGAATTGTGGGTTTAAAACATTGTTGAGCTTTCTAGGAGAAAATCACATGCAATCCCTCATATAATTTCAATCACACTATTTTTTTGGTTTTACCAGCTATAGTTATCCAAAAAGTGCACCAATCTAGCCACTCCTTACTAAATTTTAACAATATGATTCACAATCATCAAAATTTTACAATTTTTCGTCCATTGCGTTCCCTAATCACATACCTACCATCCCCTCAAAGCAAATCCCAATGTAGATGTGTGGATAGCCAAAGGTGAGTAAAGCTAATTAAAGAAGCCTTATGGAAAGTAAGGTAGGCAATGAATTGGCACTAGACCACCTTAAGTCAACTAAATAATAGCTAAAACAACCTTCAAGAGAGAGACAGAGAGAGAAAAAGAGAATGACAATAGTAGAGGTATGGTGAACCAAAGTCTCCAATACATAGGAAATTACTTGCTTATGGATGGAGAAGGACCTCTTAAAGGGGTCAAGCCAACTCAGCTTGGCATGCTAAGGGAACATGCCCAAGTGGGCACGTGCTCTGTTATCAGAATCTTACGATTCGCGATTCGATTCGCAATTTTTGCAAAATCGATACGAATCTATGGGTGAATCTATTTTGGAAGTGAATCTCTAGTGAATCGCACAATTCACAATCGATTCACGATTCGATTCACATTTTACAATTCATGCAATTTTTTAAATTATTGTATACGACATATTTTCGACTCTTTTTTTCTCCATCTTTTTAGTGAAAATGGCATAATACAACTTTTAATAGCGTTTAATACCAAATAACCAACATATATACATGATTTACTGTTATTTTAGTGATCATGGAGTTTTTAATAGGATCCAATTAGATTCAATCAGACCCAACATATTTTTAATTTTTCTTCTCATTTTTTTTTTCCTTTTAAAAAATCATAATATATCTTCTAAAGATGTTTAAGATTAAAGTTACACTATGAATTATCTATTACTATTTTATTAAATTGAATATTACATGTGTGAGGTCAGTTATACTTTTTAAAATGTTTTAGTCTTTAAAATAAAAGATTCTAAATAATTCCTTCTTATTATTTGCTCACTGTTACTTAGAAAAGTATATATACTTATTGTCCAAATATCAACATTGTTGTTAATTATTGTTACTTTAAAAATTGATAGTTTGTCTATTTGGTTACTATCTTTATTAAGAATGGCTAATAAGAAATATCTAAAAAAGAAAAAAAAGACAAGATGGTGATATTATATCTTTATTAAGAATGGTTGATAAAAAATATCTAAAAACGAAAAAAGGTAATATGATGATCTTACATAGGAACTTTTGTTAATTTCTTACCTATTAAACTACGTGATTATTATTCAAAATAACATTTTTATTGATTTAAGTCTAAATATTTTATATTCATAAGATATATTTAACATATAAATGTGTAGATATATGTTTTTAAGTAATTTAGAAAAAGTGACCGAATCTTTACGATTCACGATTCGATTCGATTCGCGATTTGGTACAAGACCATTTCGATTCACGATACGAATTCCGATTTGACAACTATGGGCACGTGAGATGGGGTTCTCTCTACCTAATTGACGCTCCATTAGTGACATGATCGTAAATAGTAGTACTGTTAGCCAATGGTAGTGAGATGTGTTCCTCGAGTACAAAGGGGTACAAAGCACACTACATGCCTTCATCTTGGTCTATAATACATTCTTGTGGAGGTTTATCTTCGTTTAAGACAGGACATAATGCAAGTCTTTCAAAGGTGGTGGGACCAATACCTTGATAAACCCTCACACCTAGCCCCAAGCCACATGACCTCAAAAGTACCGCATGAGGGTGACAAGGTAGCACTCAGCCACCCTATGACCGCATCAAAACCCGAGAGGGTCCCTACTGACTTAGGCTAGCATGAGAACATCAAGGTTCCATTAGAGAAGGGATTACGAGGCTTAGAAGGTACATACTAGGGTGGAGAGCCACTTGGCCCCACCAAGATACGGCTAGGGAGTAGTCATGACTGGAGGAGGGACACGGTGGAGTAGAGAATGGCTCAGCCAAGATAAGGGAGACCAAGTGCATCCAAGCGAGTGTATAAGGAGTGCCTTTAGGAGACTGGCTCTAGGAGACTTGTTCCCTTGGCTCAAAGTTAAGGCACACGTATGTTAGCCTTCATCAATAGAATTTGATCCCAAAGGGATCAACAAGACATGTGGTGATACCCTACGGTTCCAAATTTCGCCTCAAGCAAATGACACGTGACACACAAGCACATGGAAAGGATGACATGGTGCTGGCATAACCATGTGGGAAAATGGACCATGCAAGACTTTTCTTTTTATCAACTATTTAGGCACAATTAGACTTGGCTAGACTTTTCTAAACACAGCCAACACATCTACATTTGACTTCAAAATTTATTTATACATAACCAGTGGCCACCTTGTGTAATAAATATATAATTACAATATTGTTAGTTTATAAAAGACAATTTAAAATTGTGTAATGTTTATAGTAAATTTTTGTTTTAATTTTTACATGATTATAATGTTGTCACTGGAAAGTTCAAATATAGTTTTCCTTCTTATTACTACATTATTGTCTATCCATTTTATAAAAATATAAGACAATCTAATCATTCAAAAATTCATGGAACATAGGACAGCCTTCCGCCTATCCAGCAGATCATATTTGTAGTTTTGTACCTTAACTTGTGCATCACTCAAGTAAATTACTAGTTTGTTTGTGTGCCTGTCTAGTATCCACCGGCTAAAATAAGAATACAAATTATGTGCAAAGTCACTATGAAAATGAAAAGAACCTGCAGAGATGCCCCACCAAGTTCAACAATCCCAGTCGTATCTTGAGGTTCTCCTCCCAAGCTTCCAAGAGCATAGTTCGCAGCCACCCAAGCATAAAGAGCTTCTTCTCGACCTGAGTCAGGATTATACACAATGTGACTTAGATCAATAGTTGGCAAACTTTCCACACATGAGAATTAGTTAGCAGACTTTCTACACATGAGAATCAATTACCGTTCTAACCATTGGGTAATAATGTACAGACAAAAAAAAAAAATCTCATAAACATAGATTGCATTACCAAGTTGCCGAATCCTAAACCTAGTTCATTAATAGGTAGTCCGATACATCATCCAAGGTTCTCACCAAGGACTAGTAAGCAAATAGCATGTTCAAAACAATAAGCTGAATAAATGAGATCATAAATCGGTAAAATAATTAGGTAGTCCCAAGGTATCACTTGGCATTTACCACATGGTAATAAAGAACAGCAAAACACACTAAATGGATCATCTCTGGTCTCTCAATTACCCAACATAGGCGGATGAGTAAGATCTCACCTTTAAAATTATCAGAGTAGAAAAGAGTTGAAAACTGTTTTAATTTTAACGAAAAGTGTTTAGAATTCAATAAAAAGTGCTACATTTGCTAGCAACACCCATAATCAATTCAATTATATAAAAACCAACAACTGAAACGAGAAATAAAAGCATTCATCAAGAAAAGCCAGCCAGCCAACCAACCTTCCATCATAGCCACCCACTCGTTCTTAAACAAAAACCCAGAGGACCGCAAAGCCCGCCTGCAGGACTCGAAAATGGCCTCCCTTGCAACCAATTCCACCCTCTCCAACTCACTACTACCCATCAATTGCACCTTAGTATTCCTCCACTCACTTTTAGGAACCCTTTTCTTGGCAAACTCAATCAACTCCACAACCGACCTTCCAGCCCCTTCTGGATCTCCGGCAAACCAACTCAACCCTGGCTTCACCTCAAGAGAGGTGGAACCAGGGTTGAGGAACTCGAAGACGTGAATTCGAGAGTGGGTTGGGGAGGCATTGATGATGATGCCGAAGAGATTGGTCTTGGATTCGCCGAATTTGGAGGATTGGTGGACGCCGAGGGCGGTGTAGAAGAGGTAGAAGAGGAAAGGAAAGACGAAGAGGGAGGCGAAGAGGATGAGGCATTTGTCTCGATTGGAAGAAGACGAAGAGGGTTTGGGGTTGGGATAGAGGATGGTGCGAGGGTGGAGCTGAGTGCGGTGGGGTGGGATGTCGGAAGATGAAACCTTAGATTGGAGCTTCGACAAGTCCATGGCTATGGTGATTGATTGTCAAGCTCCCTATAAATTTGGTTTGTTTGTTTGGGAACCTTTTTTTTTTCTTTGAAAAGTTCAATCAAAATTAATAAAACAAAAATTTTAATTATTAATTTTTGGATTCTGTCGTAGGATTCTGTCTTTGTAATAAATTTTAGAATTAAACTTTTAACTTATAGTAATAATATCAATAAATCACTTGTCAATCTTGTTAATTAATCATTGTGAAATTGTTGACCTTAACATTTAGGCGGGCTTGGGGAATTTTTTTTTTTTTTAGAGAATTAATCTACTTTTCAAATTATTTGTGAAATTAATCGACTTTTGAAATCGCATTTTAAACATATAATTTCAAGTCGACATGAATAACAACGCTTTGATGTGACAAGTTGGAATTATATTTTTAACATGCAATTTTAAAATAAACTCGCATTTTGAAAATGTGATTTTAAATTGCGCAATTACAAAATCTATTCTAAAAATGACATTTAAAGTTAAAATTCAGAGGTTTATTAGCTGCTTTCTACTCATCAGCAAATGTGAGCCCTGCAGAGAGAAATATGAGTTTCCTCACCAACTAGCAATCAAACACTAGAGAACAATATTAAGTATTGAAAAGACAATTTCAACGCTGTTGCACTCGACCCGTGAGGCAGTAAAATCTGTTTTAAGGAAACTGCTACCATACAGGCTTCAGTTTGCTTTCTTTACCATTTTATTTGCAGATAACTCATAATCTCAAATATACAAATCGTCTCCAAAATAATTAACTCAAATGTCTTCAAAACATAAATTATACAAATCTCAAAAAATAATATATAGTTGTGAACTAAAAAATCTCCAACTCAAATAATCTTTTTAGATGCTTCAACCTCAACCGCTACTAAATTTGCTTCACACCTGAAAAATAAATTAATTCGGGAAGTATACAATACAATAGGAATAACAAGGCTCGGACAGAAAATAAATCAACAGATATCCAACAATTACACAACCGATTAGATTCGATAATCAAGCAATTTACCAAATTGCACAAACAAGTCAACTCAACATATGATAATTTATCCAAAACCAAATACTCAGTCCTACTTGGTACATGACTAGTGACCGGCCTCACCCACCTCACCCAAGCACAACTGCTTATTCGGGCTATTGGTCCCAGCTATTGGCAAGGTCTACTCGATCTATGTACGGAGCATTTCCACGTCATTTAGTCAGACAAATCAACACTGACTACACAGAACAACTTTATAGAATTTATCAAATGACCAAAGTACTCAAACGTGTCAACAAAATGATTTCACAAGATTTATCAAATGATCACAATAATCAAGAGGATTACAAATTAGAAGTAATTAAAATAAACACTCTTTGCAAAGGGATTTAAAGGAATCATAATATATACACCCGAATTATCTCAAATCAATCTCCTCCGTCGCCAACGCTCAAATCTCGATATTTCCCCATGGATCTCCAAATTCTAAGCCATAAGATATATAAGATTTCACAAAATCTGCAACTCTCCTCAAATATGAAAATGCTCTCTCTCTCTCTCTCTCTCTCTCTCTCTCTCTCTCTCTCTCCATTTGTTATATAGATTAGAGTTGAAACCAATGAATAGTAATGGTTTGTCATCTTTGGGACTAGACTAGAACCATTAAAGAGCAATTTGGCTTGTAAAATAACATATCTAACCAAAGAACAGGGATCAAGGTCTGGATGCAAAAATTCAAAAATGTGTTATATCATTACTAGTTCCAAAAGCTTTAGTTGTTAGCAAATGAGCTAAACAACACCCTTCCTCACATGCAACCCATCTTGTATATAGAGATACAAACATCTATACATACAGAGATTTTCGAATACAAATTAGAGAAGAAAGAATACAAACTTGAAAATGCAATTTTAAGTTGCGCAATTATAAAATCCATTCTAAAAATGACATTAAGAAACAAAGTGAGAGGCCAGGGGGCAAGGAAAAGAGTTAAGTCGATCATGCTCAACAATCGGGAGAAGAAAAATGAAATCTAGATTTGGCTGAAACTTGTCATACTTGCCCGAAAGGAAAAGGAAAAGAAAATGTTGGTATTTTTCCATAATAATACTAGAAAATATATATAATAAAATTAAATAGAAATGATAAAATAATTATTTTTTATTATTATTAAAGAATGAAATATATAATAAACTACAGAATTAAAAAAATACAAGACTGAACTAGATTATATTATGGAACATATTACAAAATGGATTCAAATGGACATATAAAATAATATATGAGAAATTATTTAAATTGAAAATTTTGAATAACAAAAGACAAAGGATGCAAACCGAAGTCTGAGTGATATCACAGTTTTCTTAAAACAGATTCACCGCCTCCCGATGGGTGCTGGAGGTACACCGACATCTGTCTTCCAAGATACGACGATCGAAACTAACTAGAGTAGAAACACCTTCTGAATAGTTTTGACAAACTTGACAATGGCAGTACTCTCTCTAACAAGAACCAAAGAAGGGACTAGCAAAAAAAAAAAAAAAATTATTTGGTGTAAAAGTCATCTCCAACTTTATCTAAAGGAAACCACAAATTTTCCGTTACAAAAAACCTCTCTCAAACAATCTACTAAGTAGGTGTTTGGCATGCACTAAAAAAGTGCACTTTTTTTGCATACATACACTTATTTGGGTCACATCAATCAACATCTCCTCTCTACTTTTCTACCCACTTTCTTTATTTTTTTACATATATAAAAAGTCAAAAAAATGTACTTATTTAGAACATCCCAAACCACCCCTAAGTTGAAGGAGAAAAGCCTCTATTTATAATAGTAAAAGAGAGCCTTAGCCATGGAGGCTAACATCAATAGGGTCATCAAATTGCCATTAACCAATGCCATTAACTCTAGCCATTAGGGTTAGAGTTACAAAGGTTGAAAACCCATGGCCACTAATATGGTCATTAATTTCATCATCAAAAGATGAGAGTTACAAAAAGCCTAAAACTCCAATGTGTTTAATATATACAAATAAATATGTATACAATGATGTTTGAATAATTCAAACAAATGGGTCATAAAACGGATACGGATGTTGGGTCATAACCCGATCCAAGCTCAATCTCAAATACATGTACATGCTAAGCCCAATACAGCACAACTTAGCCCAAGCTCAAGATTAAGTCCAAGACTAAACCTAGCACATGGACCAGGATTAGCACAAGCACAAGCCTAGGCCTAGTCCAAACTAAGATTAAGTCAAAATCTAAGTCCAACTTTTATTGATGCCCATTTTATGAGACAATTCTCATTCACAACTCAATGCTTTCGGCCCATCATTTTTATATTGTAATATTCTCACTTAAGAGAATACAAAACACTCGGATCCACCTCAACGGACAGTTGGATCCCACTTTAATTTCAAATTAAAGTTGTCAAAAAATCATTATCTTCTGACAATCCCTTACATGAATAAAATTGGCCGAATAAAGAAAAGCGAATAATGCTTAATAACAAAGACTCAGAGAGAGAGCACATAGAATAACCTTGGATTAGAAAAGGTAGTTGTTGGCCTTGAACCTTTTGTAGTGAAAGCCTATTGGATTTACTGGCTGACCAGCAAATGTGATGTCTTGAACTATTCTGCTGTTTGTGTAAATTGAGACAATAGATCTCACACAGAAATTACTCTAAGTATCGTTCTGTTCTTACTATTGTGTCCGGTTTGACCCTAGAACACTTGCCTGGTTCAGTAGTGTTTTTAAAGAATTTGGTCTCGTCAATTCTTAAAGAAGCGGCCCTACTTCGCACTCAAAAGTGACGTAGATAAGGTATCTCGCTATACCACGGTTGACTATTCACAACATTTAGGTCATTAAAAACATCAGCTTAACATTCCTCCCCACAGGATATCACTATATAAATGAATGGGCAGAAGGATTTAACTCCAGAGTGACTAACCCATTACATGAAATTAGGTTGTCCCTTTGAACCTAAATCATGTTAAGGAAAATATGATTCCCCACAAGTAAATCAATCAATGGGAATAAAAACTAATGCGGAAAAATTAAATCAAAAGCAACACAAGAATTTTTACATGGTTTCGTCAATGTGAGGTACGTCCACGGGATCGAAATCCGATTCCACTATTAATCAAAAAGTTTCCAAACGATTACAAATGAGACACGAATGGTCTCACAAAACCACCCTTAGGTGAATTCCAAATAATCACGAATAAACAAGAGGAAAGACCTCACCAAATAGATGAACAAAAGTCTTCGAAACCAAAGTTGTAAAAGACCCAAAATAACGAACCAAATCAGCTTCAAAACAGCATCACATCATGTACAAAAACTATAGCGACCCCGGTCTTTTCCTATTTTATTACTGTATCCGGACTTAGGTTCCGTGGATCCTATCATTGTATAATTGTTGATGTCGTCCTTTATTTTCTCATTTGAGTTATAGGATGTGTTGGGCAGGTTTGTTTTAGGTTGGTTGGGTCCGGAAACCAAGTGTTGCTGTCCAGTTTTTGGGTTGGTCGCTCGAGCGTGGGTTTGGTCGCTCGAGCGAGGGTTGAGTTTTGTCTCTGGTGGCTCGAGCCAGGGTTTCTTCGCTCGAGTGAGAGATTGCGTCTGGTATAGACCTGAGAGTAGTGTTTCTTCACTCGAGCGAGCGAGGTGTATGTTTTCGAGTTCTTCGCTCGAGCGAGCATTCTGTCGCTCGAGTATGCTTCTGGGTTGCAGACCTGAAGCATTGCATTCTTGGCTCGAGCGAGATTTTCTTCGCTCGAGCGAGCGTTTCTTGTGTCTGGTCGCTCAAGCGACCATGTCTTCGCTTGAGCGAGCCTGTCCAGTTTAAATAGGCAGCAATGGGATTTTAAAAAGTTTTTCATCCTCTTTTTTATCCCAAACCCTAGTTCCGAGTTTTCTCTCTCCCTACTCATCTTTTCTCTTAGGTTTGATCTACTTAGAGTGTGTTTCTACCCTAGATCCTTTATTAAAAAGATAGTGTGGGTCGAGGGCTTCAGTTTAATCTGAACAATCTTGGTTTTGGAGCACTTTGGAGTTTGGGTCATCATCTCCGTCTTCTAATTTTTGGGTTATTTCTTCGAGGTAAGGATTTCCTACTCCATCTTATGAGTTTTGTTCTAAGTTTTGGTACTTTAATATGGTGGGGGTATTTTGGTAATTTTGAAAAAAACCCTAGTTGTTTTAATAAATTGATTTGTACAATTAATTTGAGGAAAATTGGGAATATTAGTTGAATTCATGGAATTGGGGATTTATAAGTTTAAATGGTGTAGTTGGATTATTTAATCACTCTCCTATTTAAATGTTGAGATTATTATTGTTATTATATTTTATTTCTTGTTTAGAAATAACTGTTTTGGGCTATCGGTAGAGGATAGTCATGATTGTTGTAGACATTGCATGTGGATTAGGGCAAACTGGAACTAATCACATTGGCTAAATCATTAATTTTGACTATTGAATTAATACAGAAAAATACATGTATTGGTTGAGCATTGCATATGCATATTGTGTGGGAGGAGATAGGGGATGTACTTCACGGTTTAGGGGAAGATAGGAGATGGACCTCTAAACCGGATTTTGTTTGGAAGGAGATAGGGGATGGACTCCATTAGCATCACTTTTATGTGTGCTTATTTATATTGAAGTGTTTTATTGTTACAGCACTACAATGTGTATCAATCTGGAAGTATGAAGTGTTTTGATATGAGCCTGAGTCTCAGTTGTGTTGTTGATATTGGAAGTAATGTGAATATGCTATATTGTTCACAGTTGTAAGTTTGGTCAGGTTCTAAGCCATATTGATAATAATGGATATTGATAAGTGTCATAGACATTAGTGTCTTAAGATTGTATATTGATATAATTGATTATCATGGTTAACCATCTATTGAATGCTATTTCTTTATTCAATGCTTATAATTGGTTTAGTATATTTCTACTAGGCTGTGGCTCACCCTATAAGGGAACATCATTTTCAGGTCCAGGTGATTCACTACCTCCAAGGACTTAGCTTGGAAGGAATCGGATTTTGAAGCCTTGTTTTAAGTTATTTGTTTTTATTTGACTTACATGTAAACATTCAAGCCTATGGCTTTATTTGTATTTGAGTTAAAACTCATAATTTTGTGTCCAAGTGTTGGCTTGGCAAGTTGTAAGCCCGTAGGGCATTTATTTTGATGTTGCATGTAATGTCTTATTTTAGTAATACTCTGATGAATGAATTGTGGTTTATTTACTTGAGTAATGCATCTCATTATTGTGTATGTTATGGGTTATTTTTGAGGGCGTGACAAAAACCACCGAATTTGATCTAAGACTTCTGCTCCCCAATACAGCAAGCTTAACCTTTTGATCGAGTTTTCCTCTTTAATTGAAACCAATGGCGCACAATGAGGATTTGCCACAATCCGCTATCGACGGACAAACTCCAGAGGGGGGTGGGAGGCGCGAAAGTTTACTTTCTATCCCACCCATGGCGGATCTAGAACCCCAGCGACAGAACCCCCGACGGGATGCAATGGGGAGGCGGGTTGGTAGCCCTCGTCGCTCTCAAAGTCTTGAAAGACAGAGACGGAGGATGGACTCTCAAGTTCTGGAGGATCACGTGAAGGAGCATGATGAGTTAATCAGGAGGATAGCAGCAGACATGGAGTCAATGAAGCGCCAGATAAAAGGAAAAGGGATGGCGATAAGAGAGGAGCGCAAAGGCAACACACCCCCTCGCCACTCAGAGGATCGTGATAGGCGCACCACACCATTGCAAGCAGAGAGTAGGAGCCTTAGAACAGGCGACACTCAATCGTAGACTTCTAGGACTCGTTACTCCAGGTTTGAGAGAACGAGAACCGAGAGATCGTGTACTGAGGGAAGCACCTATCGGCCCTCGCACGCTCATCAGACATCATCTAGGCACATGGAGTTGCCCAGATCATCGGACTTGCGAACTGTGCTTGAAGAAAGGGCCCGATGGAAGGAGGATACCAAGGCACGTGACCCACGTAGAGTTTTAGCCCTTCAGCGGTTGGCCCCTCGGACGTATGGGAGCGTCGAGGTAGGAATGTGTCGCGACCCAAACCCGCCCCTATGGATTTAGCACCGTAACCGGCCAGTAATCCGAGATTACCGAAGGCCTGCTTAACAGTAATACAATAAAATAGAGTACAGGGGCCTGGCGGAAGCCAAAACAGTAAATAAACAATATCCAATGAGCTGTGACAGTCTGTATGCAAAAAGACATTTCATACATATATATAAACAGTACAAAACAGTATGTACAATATATACAGTCAGTCAGAACAGGGACTTAATCCCTATTAAACAGTACAGTACAAAACATTCAGTCTACAGTAAACAAAACAGTAACAGAGACAGACGGGGGAGATTAAAACACCCCTAAGCCATGGCATAATAGGCTCGGAACCTCGCAGTTAGGCACATAGGTTGGCTTAACAAAATTGGAGTCTAACCCACGCTCCTAGCTCCGGTCTGGTGGCTGAGCACCTACATATATATATAAACAGTGAGCTAAAGCCCAGTGAATAACATAATGCGTAAAGAGGTTTAGAATGAATGTCCTTACAGTAATGAAAATAGTTTATTAAACAGTATTTCAGTCATTCAGTCATATGTGGTACATCCATTAACATAGCAGTACAGTAGACAGTAGGTCTTAAAAGACCGAACAGTAAATGATGGATATCAATCAGTATACAGTAGTGGTTCCAACAAGGGAACTGTCAGAGATCTCTGTAACAGTAACAGTAAACAGTAGTTGCTAAGGATGCCATACTACAGTTTAGAATATAGGACATACATTCATTCAATTAACAGTATTCAGTTCAGAAAACAGTACAGTTCAGTTGTTCAGAAGATAATCATTTTGAAACATATCTTTACACAATTGTTACTCAGAGAGTTCTGGGCTATAAGCAGCTAGAGCGTCTCCTCGGAAAGCCAACCCCATACAGTACAGAATGAACACACACTAAGCTACACAGTTGGGAAAGATAGTAATTAACTCCCTAATTTGCCTTGGTGTGTTCCACATCTATACCCTCATTAAGATGCTTTAAACTAGGTCTAAGAATGCCTAGGATGGAATGAGGATGCAAAGATGCACTTAGAAAACAGTTTCAGAATTTTCAGAAAAACAGGGCCCCGCTTGAGCTCAGGTTTCCCCGCTCGAGCGGACATGCAACAAAGGTCCCCGCTCGAGCGGCAACTCCCCCGCTCGAGCGGACTGTAAACCAGGCCAAAGTGCTGGGAGCTTGATTTCCCCGCTCGAGCGGACTCCTAAAATTTGGAAAATCCAGGTTTAAGTCCCAAGTTCAAAACCAAGTTTAAATGTACTAAAATCGATCCTCTTGGGCTAAATTTCTGAAAAACACTTGTTAACATATAGAATAACATGATTCAAAGCTCAATTTGGGAAATTAAAGCCCAAGGGTGTTTAATTCAAACCCAATTTCAAACCAATTTTTATGAACAGGCATGAACATGCTACAAACAAGACATGCATGAATTAAAACCATTTCAAAGCTTCAATTTGATGCTCTAGTGAGCCAATTGTTTCAAAAACAAGATGAAAACATGGACTTAAGCTTAATTATGAACATGCATGTGACAATTTGCCATGAAATCAACTTAAAATTCATCAATACAAACATGCATGCATGAAATGAGTTCTAATTCAACATGCTAGAACTAATTCATGGCTCAACTCTCAAATTTGACATAAACCAAGCAACAAAATGACTAGAATTCACAATTAAGAAGGTAAGTGTCCTACCTTAAGCCTTCAATGCAAGACTAGAAGCTCAAACTAGGCAAGTCTCCTACAATTCTTCAAGTCTACAAGCCAATTCACAAGAAGGAACTCAAATCTCTCTTAATTCTCTCCCTCTCTCTCTATTTCGGTGGGAACAAGGAATGAGCTGAGGAAACATTTGTTTGAGTGTAATGTAATGGTCTCAAAAGTGTGTAGATAGTGGCTACTAAGTGGTCTAATTGTAAATAAGTTTAATTCATGTAATTTACCAACATTTACTCTAATTTAATCATACCTAATCAGTTTTTAGATAATTACACCATAAAATCACATAAATTCTACTGATCATGGAACATCAATCAATTTTGGATTCGGCCGCCGATAAGTCCTTCAATTAACAGTTTAAACATAAAAACTGAACAGATAATTAAACAGTCAAACAGATAAAATGCAATTCAAACAAATACAGGCAATCAATTCAGTTTCAGATCTTAATCAGTTAGTTCAGTAATTCAGTCAGTTCAATTACTTTTCATATTCGGTCTCAGTTTAGCAGTAATCAGTAATCAATCAGTCATTAATCGGTAAACAGTGTGAGGGTTGTTACAGAATGCCAATGCTGCGCCTTGCTTACAAACCAGCGGACAAAGTATTAGCAAGGTTACAAAGTTCACCATTCGTTCCGGTAATAGAGAACGCACCACTACCTTTAGGCTTCCACCATCCCAAATTTACTACTTATGAGGGGAAGACAGATCCCTACATGTACTTGAGCTACTTTCGCTAGGTCATGGCAGTATACCGGCGGAATGAGGCCTTCATGTGTATCCTGTTCCCATCCAGCCTTGGCGACCTAGGTCTAACCTGGTTCGAAAGGCTACCAGAAGGTAGTATCGCCTCCTGGGCACAATTGGCAGAGGCGTTCGTGACTACGTTCAGAACGAACACCAAGACACCAGTGGAGATCGACCAGCTACTTTCCATTGATATGGGTGACAAGGAGACGTTGAGATCCTACAACAGTCGCTATTAGGAAACCTTCAACCAGATTAGGGATTGCCCTACACACCTCGCCATAGCACAATACAAATAGGGCCTGCCAGTCGGTAATAAATTGAGGGACTCAATTACAATGATGCCGCCCTTCACGATGGAGGCCTTAATGGAGAGAGTGCACCAACATTTGCGTGGAGGAAGACAGCGCCCGTGTTAAAGCGAAATCTGGCACAACAGCAATACCAGATAAAAAGACTTCAGCAAAAGTCAACACGGTAGAACAACCAAGCAGGAATGGGCGAGGCAGGCAGGCTAACAGAGAAGACCCAGACAAAAGAAGGTTAAGAGTTTGCACTGCCATTACCACAGTGTTCAAAAAACCAATCTACCAGAGTCTCAGTGAGATACGTAATGAACCTTTCGTCCGATGGCCAGCTAAGTTGGGAGAAGCACAAAAAGACTATAACGAGAGGTCCCGATGCACCTTCCATGATAAAAAGGGGCACCGCACTGAAAATTGCACGCCATTGTGGCAGTATTTGGAGGAGTTAGTGGTAGCTGGGCACCTAGACCAGTACATAGAATGAGGGACACAACCAGTCCCCCAGAACTACAATAACCCGAACGGGATGCCGGTCGATGCTCCACCTCAAGGCGTGATTAACGTAATACATGGGATATGCAAACCTGAGTGGGTATGTGAGCTTAGGGGGATGATCAAAAAGGCTGAGCACTTAAGAGATGTATTAAGTACGCAACCTGCCATCAGAAAAGAGAGAATAAAGGCCACAAATATCATATCTTTTTCAGACAGAGATTTAGCAAGAATATATTGCCCGCATAATGATGCACTGGTTGTCACTCTACGCATCAGGAATTTCGACATCAAGCGGATTTTAATTGACCAAGGAAGCTTATGTGAAATAATGTATTACGACACCTTCAAACAACTGAAACTGGAGGACAAGTTCTTGGCACCTGCAACATCTCCCCTAATCGGATTTAACTCAATGCTAGAGTGGCCAGTTGGCAAGATAATCCTTTCAGTCAAGGCAGGAACCCTGACGAAATAGGTGGAATTCTGGATATTGAAAGTCCCTTCCACTTACAATATAATCTTAGGGAGGACATGGTTGCATGCTATGCGATCGGTAGCGTCAACCTACAATCAAGTATTACGGTTCCCCAACGAAGCCGGAGTAATTGAAGAGGTCTTTGGAGACCAAATTATGACAAAACAGTGCTTCGTCACAGTAAATGGCAGCCACGCTGCAAAAGGGTTTGTACAAATGGTCGAAGAGCCCGAAAGCAATGAACTATTTGCGGATGTCGGCAAGGCAGCTGATCAGAAGGCAGTGAAAAGACTTGGTAGAGGTAAGAATAGATGAAAAGAACCTAGAGAAGTTCCTTTTGTTTGGCTCGTCTTTGTCCAGCAATGAGAGAATAGAGGTCATGGAATTCTTAACATCTAACATCGAAGTGTTCGCCTAGACGCCGTATGACATGCCTGGCATTGACCCAAACTTCATCTGTCACCAACTGAATGTTCACCCAACTGCCAGACCAATTATACAGTGCACTCGCAGATCAGCACTCCACCATGCTGAGATAGTGGCAGAAGAAGTGGGGAACTTGCTAGAGGTAAGAGCTATTAGAAAAGTGCACTATCCCAGGTGGATTTTCAATACCGTAGTAGTGCCAAAAAAGAACGAAAAATGGCGTGTCTGCGTAGACTACAAAACAGTCAACAAAGCATGCCCAAAGGACAGCTTCCCTTACCACGGATAGACCAACTGGTAGACCTGACGGCAGGGCACAATCGACTTAGCTTCCTTGATGCATACAAAGGTTACCATCAAATGCCTATGTATGAACCAGACCAGGAGGTCACATCCTTTACAACGCCTAGAGGATTGTATTGTTATAAGGTCATGCCCTTTGGCCTAAAAAACGCAGGGGCAACATTCCAACGAATGGTCACCAAGATGTTTGAACCATTGTTAGGCAGAACAATGGAGGCTTACATAGATGACGTGGTGGTCAAAAGGAAGAATGAGAAGGACCATCTCAGGGACCTAGATGAGATGTTCCAAATTCTGAAGAAGAATAAGTTGCGCCTAAATGCATCCAAATGTGCATTCGGCGTAGGTTCAGGCAAATTCCTAGGCTTTCTGGTGACCAACCGAGGTATAGAAGTAGACCCTTCTCAGATCAAAGCAATCCAGGATCTAAAGAGGCCCAACACAGTAAAAGAGGTGCAGCATCTCACTAGCCTAGCTGCCGCACTCAACCGGTTCATAAGTCGGTCATCAGACAGATGTCGACCATTCTTCCAAGCTTTGAAGGCCAAATTTGAGTGGGATGAAGAATGCGATCGCGCCCAGAAAGCCTGAAAGAGTACATGTCTTCTCCCCCATTGCTAGTAACCCCGGTACCTGGAGAAGAGCTCTTTTTGGACCTAGCAGTATCACAGTACGTAGTCAGTGCAGTGTTGGTCAGAGCAGAAGGAATCCAACACCTGCCCATCTTTTATGTTAGCAAAACCTTGCTAGGCGCAGAAACCAGGTACCTACCATTGGAAAAACTGGCATTAGCCTTGATGATAGCTTTAAGGAAGCTGTCGCATTACTTCCACGCCCACCCCATAATCATCCTAACTGCTTTTCCCTTAAAAGCCTTGTTTGAGAGGGCGAACTTTTCTAGGTGAATCTTGAAATGGGCGGTGGAATTGGGACAGTTTGATATCAAGTTTCAACCCAGAACCGTAATAAAAGCCCAAGCTTTGGCAGACTTTGTGGCAGAGTTCACACCAGGAAGTCATCACATTTGCCCAGTTGACTTGACCGGTACGATAGGAATGGGGACAAAAAATGCCGCAGGAAATGCGCAACCCCTAATTCAGGATACCCAGCCACATTGCAAACCACACAGACTTGAAGATCAAGAGGGAGGAATAAACCATGCCATTCCCAGTAAGGACTTATCAACAAGTGAAGACTTGGGGCAGTCAGATAATAAAAAGCAAACCTCAACAGCAGTTAGGGACTTGGAAGAAAACAACACTCATGACCCCAAGACATCATCCGACCCCTCCACTTGCTGGAAGCTATTCGTTGGAGAGAAGTGGAAGCTCTTCGTGGATGGAGCATCCAATAGGCATAGTGCAGGACTTGGCATAGTCGTCATCTCACCAGATGACCTAATAGTGGAACAAGCAGTCAACCTTGGCTTCCCAGCATCAAACAATGAGGCGGAGTATGAAGCACTCTTAGCAGGCCTAAAATCAGCACTCTTCATGCAGGCCACCAAGCTAATGGTTTACAGTGACTTCCAGCTGGTAGTAAACCAGATTTCAGGCGACTACGAAGCAAAAGATGAGAGGATGGCAAAGTATCAAGAGTTAGTCAGAAGGGAAATCATGAAATTCGAAGTAGTGCGAATAGAGCAGATCGGCCGGGAAGAAAACAATAAAGCAGACGAACTAGCAGGCTTTGCTTCTATGGCAAATACATCAATCCCACATCCATTACTGATCGACTTCCTACCAAGACCAAGCATTGAAGAACCCGAAGTAACTGAGGTATGTTGCGCTGAACTAGGCCCTTCATGGATAGATCCCATTATAGTATTCTTAAAAGACGGCGTCTTACTTGAAGAGCAGAAAGAAGCCAACAAGATTAGAGTAAAGTCACAACAATTTTGGCTCTCCCCATCAATGGCCTTGTACAAAAAATCCTTCACAGGACCTTACTTGAAATGTGTCCATCCCAGGAAGATCGAGGCATTCTTGTTCGAGATACACGAAGGCGTATGCGGAAGCCACCAAGGGGGAAGATCATTGGCCTACAGAGCAATTTCGCAAGGATATTGGTGGCCTTACATGTAAGCAGATTCAGAGAAGTATGTCAAGAAGTGCGAGAAATGTCAGAAGTTCGCACACCAAATACATGAACCAACCAGAGAGCTTTTACCATTAACTAGTCCATGGCCCTTCGCAATGTGGGGCTTGGACATAGTAGGACCACTTCCAACGGTGCCCGGCAATAGAAAGTTCTTTCTTGCAGCAACAGACTACTTTACAAAATGGGTGGAAACAGAAGCACTCGCCTCAATAAAAGAGAAAGATGTGAAGAAGTTCGTTTGGCAGAATATCATCACTCGATTCGGCATACCCAAGGCTCTAATATCAGACAATGACACTCAGTTCAATGGAAAAATTTTTAGAGGCTTTTGTGAGGAGTACAAGATAGAATTCTATAACTCTACACCAGCATACCCCCAAGCAAATGGCCAGGCAGAAGCATCAAACAAAGTCGTCTTAGATGGATTGAAGAAAATGCTGGAGAAAGCAAAAGGCAAGTGGGCTGAAGAGCTCCCTCATGTTTTATGGGTTTACCGTACCACACCTCGGCCGTCAATTGGAGAAATACCTTTTTCCTTGGCCTATGGCATGGAAGCAGTAATCCTACTGGAAGTCGACCTCCTTACTATTAGAAGTGAAAATTTTGACCCAGACTTAAATGGAGAAGCCATAGCATTGGAGCTCGACCTTGCAGAAGAGAAAAGAGAAAGAGCACTGGTTCACATCGCCTCATACCAGCAAGAGTTATCCAGAAAATATAACAAGACAGTACATCCGAGGCAATTCAAGATTGGAGATTGGGTGCTACGCAAAGTAATGAGAAATACTCTGGTACCAGGAGATGGCAAGTTAGGGCCTAACTGGGAAGGTCCATACAAAGTTGTTGGCTTAGCAGGAAAAGGGGCATATCATTTGGAAGATGGAGACAACAAGGCAATTCCCAGACCATGGAACACTGCCAATCTCAAACTGTTTTATTTTTAGTTCTTATTTAAAATACTTGTTATTTTTCTTCTTTCAATAAAACAAGTAGTTCTCTTTTCAGTATGATTCTTTCTTCTGTAAAAGTTGTTTCGGTGAAACTAGGGGCAATGAAAAATAAAGTTGGCAGGAATAACCAACTTTGAGCTCTCTTTAGCTAAGATCAGGATCTAGGCTGAAGAAGTTTGGCAGGAATAACCAAACACTTGGCTCTAAGTTGGCAGGAATAACCAACTTTGACCTCTCTTCAACCAAGATCAGGATCTAGGCTGAAGAAGTTTGGCAGGAATAACCAAACACTTGGCTCTAAGTTGGCAGGAATAACCAACTTTGAGCTCTCTTCAACCAAGATCAGGATCTAGGCTGAAGAAGTTGGCAGGAATAACCAACACTTGGCTCTAAGTTGGCAGGAATAACCAACTTTGAGCTCTCTTCAGCCAGGATCAGGATCTAGGCTGAAGAAGTTTGGCAGGAATAACTAAACACTTGGCTCTAAGTTGGCAGGAATAACCAACTTTGAGCTCTCTTCAGCCAAGATCAGGATCTAGGCTGAAGAAGTTTGGTAGGAATAACCAAACACTTGGCTCTAAGTTGGCAGGAATAACCAACTTTGAGCTCTCTTTAGCCGAGATAAGGATTTAGGCTGAAGAGTGGTTGGATGGAATAACCAATTTTAAGTACTCTTCAGCCGAGATAAGGATCTAAGTTGAAGAGTGGTTGGCTGGAATAACCAACTCTGAGTACTCTTCAGCCGAGATAAGGATCTAGGCTGAAGAGTGGCTAGGCTGAAGAGTGGTTGGTTGGAATAACCAACTTTAAGTACTCTTCAGCCGAGATAAGGATCTAAGTTGAAGAGTGGTTGGCTGAAATAACCAACTCTGAGTACTCTTCAGCCGAGATAAGGATCTAGGCTGAAGAGTGGATGGCTGGAATAACCAACTTTGAGTACCCTTCAGCCGAGATAAGGATCTAGGCTGAAGAGTGGTTGGCTAGAATAACCAACTATGGGTACCCTTCAGCCGAAATAAGGATCTCGGCTGAAGAAACATGGCAGGTCTGAATAAACAGATTATAATATTCCAAGATCGAGATAAGTGTCTCGGCGAGAACAAAAAAAGGTAAAACTGAATACAAATTACAGTTGAAAAATAAGTGTATATATGGAACAGACCGAACAAAAAGAAGAAGATTTTCATTCAAAATTCAAATCAAATGTACAAAAGGTGGGGTCTCAGCCCGGTTACAAATTTTTTACAGTTGTCAACTAAAGAAAAGAAAATACATGATCATGCAAAGAGGTCATCCAAATCAACATCCAAGTCAACCCGAGCTTCACCAGCTGGTAGCTCAGCATTGACGGGTAGGTTGGTCCTTACCACATCATCAACCACAATGGGCACCAATGGCTCCACCCGAGTTGACTGGGCAATTTGAAGACTGGGATCATTGGCAACAATCGGGGCATTGTTGGGTTCTGGGGATGCATCTTTTTCTTCCTCAACTTGAAGAAATTTTTGCTGAATGGCATTAGCATACTCCGCCATATAGCTCGGTATAAAATGTGGAGGAGGGTTCTGGAAGACCTCGGTCTCTTGACCATGACCGAGCTTTACCATAGCTGCCTTCTATCCACACTTGAAGAATATATCTTTTGCGGCTTCACATTGTTGGATGTAAGTGGCCTCCCTCTCCTTCTAACTGCAGTCTTCCGCATCTTCCACACTCTTCTCCAACCGAGCTATCTCTGCATCCTTCTTCATCTCGAGCTTGGCCAGCTCGCGCAGGTATTTATCTTTCAACTTGGTCGAAGCCTTTTGCTTCTCTGCTTCAGTCGAGTTGACTAGCCTGGTTAGGTGGGCTATTTTGGTATGTAGCTCGGCCATTTTCTGCTTGGACTCTTCTAGCTCGGCCGACTTAGCGTTGGCCTCTGCCACGGCTTGCCAAGTGGTCTTACGTAGCTCCAGCACACGTTTATGTGCAATGTGGTTTTTCTGCATGGCCTGCAAAAGGACGGTAAGTAATTGGAAGTAAAACCGAGCAAACAGATGCACAAAATTGAAAAACAAAAAAGTACTCACCAGCACCATCGATTTGGTGGCTGAGTGGATGGCCTTGAGCTCGGTGAGATGGTCATGGTGTTCCATATCAGAGGGCAAGCACACGCTCTTAGCCAGGTTGAAGGCGAGCGTGTGGTTTTTGTCTATCACCACTGAATCTGTGTTTCTTATGGCTCGGTTCCTGTATGATAATTTTGGGGCCCACTCAAAGGAGCTAGCCCAGTTAGAACGCTCAGGTTCTGGGCTTGGTGGTGTGGATTGAGAAAGTATGATGTCTTCTTCATCAACGAGGCGTGGCTCGGTTGTGGAAGTCTGAGTGCGCTTGCTTGGCCGAGATGATAAAGGCTGGGCGGTTAGAAGGGCTACCACGACCTCTTGTGTTTGGCCGGCTTGTGGTAACTCGGCTTGATTTGTTTCTGTGATGAGGGCCCTAACTGCTCTCTTCTTGGCCATTTCTTATTCCGTTGTTAATGGGATCAGATTGATTTGAGGTAGTGTTGGATCTGGTTCTGGAGACGGTTCCAGAAAGAAATCTGTCACCCTAGTCTTCCTTCTACTACTGTATCTGTATGTCAGTTCAAAGTTGAGTAGCTCGGTCTAATCTCGATCGCGGTACCGCAGCGCAACGCGGAGTGCATCTAGATTGGGGTAACTGTATTGTGACTTTAGATGGTTCAAGTCCGCATAAGGAAAAAAGCAACGGTTAGCATGGTGCCAAACTAATAAACAGAGTAAAGAACACACGAAGCTACAATCGAGGTATTCATACCAGCTACTCCTTTATTCCAGTTAATTCGGTTGCCCGGGATCTAGGCCTCCTGGTCTTCAAAGTTGTCCGAGACCCGGAAAAAATCATCGTCATTTACATCTTTGTCTGGTGTACTTTTAATTATTTTCTCTCGGCGGTGTCTTATTCTTAAGTAATACACCCAGCCGTCTTCATTCTGGCCGATGGAGTATTGGTGAAATAGCTCGGCTAAACCAAGGTTGAGGCCAAGCCGGTGGTTTAGCTCAGCGATGTCATTTATTATTCTGTACAAATTTGTGGAAAGCTAGGTAGGGCAAAGTCTTGTTTGTCTAAAGAATTCACAAAGAAGAGGCTGAACGGGAAAACGGAGACTAGCCTCTACAATGGATATGACGGAGAGAGGGACGAAGCCCGGTTTTCCCCAGGGAGTGGTGTCTAGTTCGCCTAATTGAGATGAACATCATCAGGGATGTTGTAGTCCCTTCGGAACTCGGCTATAGCCCCTGGAGAGTTTACTAAAAATATATATTTGCCCATGTGGACTTAAATTATGTATAATTTAGCCTGAAGTGCTAGCTCGGTGCTGAGATGACGTTGAGTATCTCGGTTGAACGTGCAAAGGAGTGCCTGGCCAACCTAGTCAGAGTCTGCAAAGTGGAGATGAAAAGTGTTAAGCCCAAATCGTTGGACCGCGCTAAGTATAAAGGCAAAAATGAATGTAAAGCCTAGCTTGGTTATGTGGGATACTATCCATTCTTAGTTCGGTTAAAGCGAAGAATTTTAGCTCAGTAAACTGAAATGGAAGGTTCTTAGACTGATTGAAACCAAGGAGTGGCGTGAAGTTTTAGTTCGGTTATTGGAGAAGTTATCTAGTTTGGTTGGGTGCACACCTAAAAAGTTCCCTAGTCCGGTTGTACCTAAGCCTTGAGTTGCCCAAACAGGTTTTTAGCTCAGTCACACCACGATTCTAGATTCAAACTTCATGTGTTTTTGAATCCAGATGGTGTGTTCTTAAGCACGAACCTATGGTTTGGGGGTTTGGTTTTTTGTACTATCTGTTCTTACCCATTTCATCAAAACTACAGAGTGTGTTTTGTAGAATATATGAGTATATGCATCTATATTATATATATTCGTAAAGCGAACGAAGGAAAGAGAAGAGATTTGATCTACGTACCAGTTTAAGATGGGGGGACTGAAGATTGAAATAGTACTAGCAGAAAATACGAGCTTTGCAGATGCAGTGTTGAGGAAAAATAGAGGCTCAGAAGGTAGAGAGAGAAGATGATGAATAGTGGTATGTTTGGGGTTTTTTGTGAAGAGCGTGCATTTGGGCGGGACTGTTCAAATTTTGCGAAGTACGAAGGCGGCGTGGCAGCTGTATTTGACCAATAAAAGCTAGCCACGTGTCCAAGAGAATAGTAAGCGATTCAGTTATGCAGTGATTGAAAAGACGTTTGGACTGGACAAATTAGTAACCTGGTATCAATTTAGCTCGGTTGAAGGCCACTTTCGGTTGATAAAAAGGTAATCCCAAATCATGCATGGCAGATGGAATTAAGGGGCAATTGAGAGGGAGTTTTTATGTGCATTAGAGCCGAGCTAGGCCCAGGCATAGTGAGGGGCTGCTTTATGGGCCGGGGTAAAAAGGGCTTAGTGAAGTGGACCATAGTGTTAGCTCGGTCCAAGAGGTTACAGTCACCACAGTCGGAATGGGGGTAATTATCTTGGTCAAAGTATTTGGAGCCGAGATATTTGGGCTTCTTGTGGTGAACCTTGCTCTTGTTAGCTCGGTCAAGACTTGCTATGGTTAGCTCGGTCTCAACAACCAAAATCGAAGTACAAGTGAACAATAGCCGAGCTATGCAATACATGGGAATGCACTTTATTGAGTATGACAAAGGGCTAGTATTAGCTCGGTCATATTGTTATCCAACCGGGGTAAAACCATCTCACTTGGTTTAAGCAGTGAGGGTGGTGTTGAAGGATAAGTATTATCTTTTAGAAGTGTGATTCCTAGGCGGACTTTACATGGAAGAATAAGAGTCCTACTAAGATTGTGCCAGGCGAAAGTTATAAAAGCACACAACAGAACCTATGTAGAGGTAACACAACTTTGATTCTCGAACATATAGAGCTTTTGTCTATTTGTCTATTGGGTTGACTTAGGTATCGAAGAGGTATCCGGCACACACCCGCTGGCTAGCTCACGTTTGTGTTTTCAGGAGATAAAGCGACGACGTTTTGAGGAGCGCAGACTTGATCAACAGGATTATATGAGAGTATTATTTCGTGCTCATACATATTGTATTTGTAATTCAAGAATAGAAAATCTTTTATTATATATTTTTTTCATGATTCCTAATATTACTATTTTCAATAAGGTTTAATTTGTACCATCTTCTATTTTTAATTGTTTAAACCAGATACTTGAATAGATTTTTCTTTAAGAAGAAATTAAAAGCAACAATGATACATCCCTCTAACTCTAGTGAGGTGGATAGTAAAAAATAATAATAAAAAAAAGTCAAAATATCATATCAGATGAATCCCACATATACATTAGAGCTATTAGAGGTTACAAATTAGAACTCCAAAATATTTTTGAATTAAAAGATTTAACTCTTAAATTATCAGGAATTTTTGGATGGAATTATCTTGGGTATTATTAAATTCTTAGAATGAGATTCTCATCCCCTTTTAGAATCTGTTAATCAAGACATAGTTTTACATGATTTGGAGATGAAATTAATAAAATTTAAAATTTAAGAGTCAAAATGATAAAAAAAATTATAAAAAATGTCACTTTTATACAACATGCCAAATATGTAAATGTCGTAGTTGAATATGAAATGGAGACGGGATTCACATGTTTAAAAAATTAATTTGATTTAATAATCTCATCAATTTTTTTTAAAGAAAATAAATGATTTATTTTTAAAATCAAATTTATTGTTTATTTAAAAAAAATATAAAATTATTTGGTTATGATTGAATTAATTATTTTTTTGGATGATTAATACATGAAACTTTTAAAATGAACTACTTAGATTACTAAAAATGAAGCTAGGGTTGTAAGTAGGAGTGATCACCGCCCATATGCAATAATGGATCGGGGGAGGGGGTAGGGGGCGGTCCATCCTAAAAAATTTTAAAAATATCATATATTATATTAGAAATTTTAAAATAATTTAAAATTATAAAAGTTTGCATTTCTAATTTTTTTTTAATTTCAAAATTATATAGAGTAGCCCTCTAATTTTTTAAACTATAAAATAATCTCCCAAAAATTGTAATCCTAAATCCGTCCCTGCCCATATGTATAGGTTGACCTCTAAACTTTTTCAGTACATAATCAAATGTGTTTTTAAATATTCATCAACTTATTTTAATATTTCTAGTTTTTTTTTTTCTTTTTGGGAACGGATTTCCAGTTCAATATGTAGTTCTTACAAGGCAACAATTACTTAAATTTTACACTTAAATGATGTTCATAGAGTAAGAAAATAATAATTTGCACTACATATAGTTGCCTTAATATATGAAAAAACATATTATTTTTAACTTAACATTTTTTTTTTTTGAACAAGAAAAAGGAAGTTTTGTAGTATCATCACAACCTACGCAGGCCTGGCCCCGGGGTAGCCGATTGCCAGCCAGATTTAACCCAATCTATAGGAAGGGATCCACCACCAAGGCATCAATGGAGCTCAGCTACACGCCACAGCATAATAACAGGTGTCGAGCAAAATACAGATCAACCTCTCAGCAGAAATCACATTCCCCTCCCTCCTTCAGGAATCAACCCTGGCTCAATGCTAAGGAATGCGTTGCATTCTCCACCAGGCCACCAACGCTAGTGGTTTTAACATAACATTGATACCAAAAAAAAAATAATTGTTTATTTACATATATTTTGATATTATTTTTTTTATTAAAACATAAATTGGTGTTGACAACTTGACACACCATTTCGGACACATACCACGTGTCTTTCTCTTTAATTTTTGTCCCTTGCTAGTTCCATAATTATAAATAAATAGATAAAGATCATGAAAAAAATATTATAAAATGTTTGATGAAATTTTTTTATCTTTTGATTAGTGTATGATATTTTATTATATTTATAATCTAAGAGTGGAGAATCTTTTATGATATTTTTTTCATGATCCCTAACATTACTCTTTCCAATACGTTTTAATTTGTACCATCTTCTATTTTTAATTGTTTAAACCAAATACTTGAATAGATTTTTCTTTTAGAAGAAATTAAAAGATATGACTCTTAAATTATGAGGAATTTTTGGATGGAATTATCTTGGGTATTAGAATATTACTAGGAATTAAATTCCTAGAATGAGATTCTCATTCCCTTCTGATAATCAAAACATAGTTTTACATGATTTTTGGAGATGAAATTAATAAAATTTAAAATTTAAGAGTCAAAATGATAAAAAAGTTATAAAAAAAAAAATGTCACTTTTGTTGTCTCCAAATACCCACTAGTATCAAATTACAAGAATAAAGAACATGGATATACAACATGCCAAATATGTAAATGCCATAGTTGAATATGAAATGCTTGACGGGATTCACATGTTTAAAACATTGGTTTGATTTAATAATTTTAGTTACATAATTTCATCAATTTTTTTAAAGAAAATAAATGATTTGTTTTTAATATCATATTTGTTGTTCATTTAAAAAAATGATAAAATTATTTGGTTATGATTGAATTAATTATTTTTTTGACTTAAATTACTAAAAATGAAACTAGGGTGGTAAGTAGGAGTGATCACTGCCCATATGTATAGGCTGACCTCTAAACTTTTTCAGTATATAATCAAATATGTTTTTAACTATTCATCCACTTTTTAAAAAAAATTCTAGTTCAATATGTTGTTCTTACAAGGCAACAATTACTTAAATTTTACACTTAAATGATGCTCATAGAGTAAGAAAATAATAATTTGCCACTACATAGTTGCCTTAATAACAAGAGAAAAGTTTAAGGAGAAGGATGAGGGATAGTGTCACGACTCAAACCCGCCCCCTATAGGCTTAGCGTCGTAACTGGCCAGTAATTCGTGATTACCGAAGGCCTGCTTAACAATACTGGCAATAATACAATATAACGGGGCTGGCGGAAGCCAAATAATAACAACATACATTGTCCAATGAGCTATGAGGACCTGAATGGAGATAAACTTTCATGTACATAACCATAACCATATCCATAACCATTTATGTCCATAAGCATATAAATACAAGACAAAACATAAGTTAGGGAATCAACCCCCATCATCTAGAACAGTATTGACATTAGTCTTAAAACATTCTTTTCACTTAACAACTCAAAAGGGTGAAGTCAAGCCACCCAAAAACGCCTTGATGCATGCTAGTTCGAAACCTCGCAATGAGGGACAATAGCTAGCTTGACAAAACAAGGGTTCGGATCGACGCCTCTAGCTTTGATTCGGTGCCTGGCCACCTACATATATATAATAAACTGTGAGCTAAAGCCCAGTGAATAACAAATGTGTAAAGAGGTTAAGAATGATGTCCTTTACAGTCTTTGAAACAATCGATTAGCATTAGAACACTTCAATCACTATCATTTGTCAATCAATTGTTCAATTTAATTGATTCAATCAATCACATTCTTATAGGTCATACGTGGTACATCCAATAGCAACAATATACTAGGTCTTAAAAGACCGAACAATCAATTGATGGCCATCAAACAATAACACTAGTTCCAAGATTTGGAACTGACAGAGATCTCTGTAACACTAGCAATATCAATAACAATAACGATAACACTATGCTATGGATGCCACGAATACAATTTAAAAGAAGATCATCATTCAATCGATAGAAAGTAACCGTTCAGAAACAATATAAGTTATAATTCAGAAAATAAATGCAATTTGAACATATCTTTACAACATTGTTACTCATTGTGATTCACAAAATACATAACACAAGCATGTCTTATCATTATACATTCAAGTGGCCATTAAGGCTTAGCTTTCATTACATTGGTTCTTATTCTCTCTCATACAAAATAAACTGGTTTCTTATTTCGCATATTCTTTCATTACTAGACCTTTATTTTCCAAATAGATTGATCTTTTACTTGGCTTTTTAAACAATTACCACTAGATCAATGATTCATTCTTTAACTAACTAATCTATGTTGATTAGTAGTCTATTATTCTTTACTGAGTCATAAATTGCTAATTTATTTAAAATCATGCCTCAATTGCCAAATTTAGTTTTAATTCATTTTCTCCATATCAAGCCAAATTCCAACTCAAAATGATTAACTTCTAACTTAATCTCCATAAATTGAACATGGCTCCAAACTCTCATTTTCTTTTTAGTTACATAAAATTGGCGTCAAGTTCTTTCTATTTTCCTTGAAATCATGAAATTGAAGTCATGAAACTTCTTATAAATTTTCCAACTAGTTTCCATAATCTTAAACTCAACTTAATTTGAAATCAAAATATGTTTGATTCAAATAAAATATTAAATTACATTACACGCATGGATTAAAAATCTAATTATAAAATCAAAGCTTTATCTAGCATTAGGATTAATTCTAATTTTCCATAAACTTGATGTTCATAAAACATTTTATTTTTCTCTTCAAAATATGAGATTGAATTAATCCAAATCCTTCAAAATCCATGATGCATGCAATACAAATAGGTCCAATTTTATTATTAATAACAAAATCAACTTAATTATGAATTACACAAATCAATTTCTTAGAAATTCAACTTAACTCAATTTCTAACCAAAAACTTAATTCATAATTGTAGATATTCTAAAATGTTCTTAAATTGAACAAACCTTTTAAATTAAATCACATGTATGGATTAAACAAATTCCTAATTTTCATAATAAAATCAAAACTTTAGGATTAGTTCCCAAATTTCCATAGACTTGATTTTAGTTCCAAATCATCATTTCCTTATCAATTTCCTTCTAACCCCATAAAATTGATTTCTAACTATTTTCTATCTCCTTAAATTATGAAATTGAAATTATAAAACTCCTAGAAAAATGTTTGCATAGGTGAAAACATAATCAAAACCAAACCATCTACATCAAAATCCCTTTTATTCAAAATTAAGCTCAAATGTTCATGAATTAACTTTTTAATTTCTCTAAATTACATGCATGCAATTATAAGATTCAAATTCATATAAAACTAATTAATTTCCAAATTAATTTCCATAATCACTTACCTAACCCAAATTTTGGTTTCATAAATCTTTTTACACATGAATTAAATCTAAACTTTGAAATTCTAACATGCATGCAAGGATGGATCTCAAATTTATGAAGGATAATAAAAATCAAACCCAAACTAATTAATTTCTAAATTCATTTCCATAATCAAGAATCTAATTTAATTACAACATCTTCTTACTAATTTCCTTTTAATTACATGAAATTGAACCCATTTGTTTCTTAAATTAAATTTTTACATGAATTTCTTGCTAGAATTAGGCTTAGATTTCTTACCTAAGAATTCAATTTGCCTTCAAATTTCTTAAGTGTTGAGCCTTCTCTCCCCCAAAAGCTTTCTCACTCTGCTTCCCAGCCCAAAGCAAAAATGAATTCTACTCTTTAACTTCTTAACATAGACACACACATGATTCACAGCAAAAAGGTTTTGGGCTGAAAAGAATTACACTTGCCTCTTGAGCTCACCAACACATACACACACACATGCTTCTCTTGTTGCCACCACATTGCACACGTGCACACTTAATTCAGCCTCCAACACAACACTCACATGCACAGATTTTCTTTCCACACCCAGAATTTCTCTACACACACACCTATATACACCCTCAAATTTCTTTAGATCCTCCAATTTATGATCAAAATTAACTTAATTAAGTAACACTCAGTCTTAATAAATCTCAATTAGCACATCAGTAGATTAATTATAACAAATTATAGATCTCTCATAATTTAATTAATCTAATTGATTTCCATTAGAGCCTAATTAATTATATTTAATTTTATTAATCCGAATCAGATTTTTAATCAGGCTCCCAAAAGGCTCCAAATAATAAATCGAACTTACTTCCAACCTAAATTTTGATTTCTTAAATCATTTAGGTCTTCAATTTCTGATAAGATTGCAAGTTTCCGTCAATTAAATTATATATTCAAATTGGGCACACCATAATTAAATTTAATTCGCAATATTCATAATCCCCAATCTTTCATGATTTAATTAACTTAATTTTCTCTAATTCAGATCTAATTAATTGAATCTCAATTTCACTAAATTGAATCGAATATTTAATTAAACTCCCAAATGGGTCCGTAATTAAAATTAAATTGATTCAATTTCCTAACTTCACTTTCTTAAGCCATTTGGACCCTTAATTTCTGATTCCAAAATAAATCTTCACTCAAATCATATACGAGTCAGATTTCCACAATTCTCATAAATCCCAAATAAATTATAATACTTGGCAATTAAATCTCAAATCCTCTTAATTAATCAAGTGTTAATCATTATACGTGATGGGGTTGTTACAGATAGGGATGAGGAGTGTTTACCAGAAAATAATTCTTCTCAATCTTTATTGTCACAGATTAACATAAAATTAATACAAGAATCAAAAGAATTGGAAAATTTAAGTATGAGCATAATGTTTTGGATTTCAAACCTTACCAAGAAACACTCAAATGCGATTAAAGAGACGGCTCACAGATTCTAACACTTGCTCTAGGTGCCAAACTGCCAGGGCTCTTTGGTTTGCTCCTCTTGCAGGGTCTCTGAAATTGAACACTGATGGCAGCTCAAGAGGAGACCCAAGCCAATCTGGCTACGGTGGTTTACTGCGGGATGAAGTGGGAACTTGGCTGTGGGGCTACCATGGTTACCTGGGGAGTTGCACGAGTTTGGAAGCTGAACTGTGGGGTCTTTACCGGGGGCTCACCATCATAATGCAGAAAGGGTTGGTAAATATTGAGCTTGAAACTGATTCCCAAGAAGCAAGACAGCTGATCTCTGATGGTGCTGCCAGTTCTTGCCCTTACAGAGCTTTGATTGAGGATGCCAACTTCCTACTCAGAAGATGCAAATGCAGAATTTCTTTCATCCCAAGAGAAGCCAACAAATGCGCTAATACTCTTGCCA
This sequence comes from Camellia oleifera, assembly GCA_022316695.1. Lineage (NCBI taxonomy): Eukaryota > Viridiplantae > Streptophyta > Magnoliopsida > Ericales > Theaceae > Camellia > Camellia oleifera. The sequence continues at coordinate 116,137,665 of CM039312.1, forward strand.
ACTTAGGAGTCAGCCAATCTGAGCATTTTGTTTATTTAGAAGAGCCTCCCAATGTTCTTCATTTTGCACTTATAGCAGACATGGTGTCTGCTAGTTCTAGGAGGGACTGAGTCCCCTTTGATGTTAACTCTGTTCCTTTCTTTTGCTGTTTAACTTTCATTTGAATTAAAAAAAAAAAAAAAAAAAACACTTAGTGGTAGATAGACTCACAAAAGATGGAAAAGAAAAAGAAAAAGAGCACTATCAATTTAATTATGAGAATGGGTCACAATTCTTTTGTCAAAAAACTTCCTTTTATTTATGAGAGATGGTCCACAGAGGAAGAGGTCCCTATGTTCATAACATGATAGATGGTCAGATTGGAATCGTAGACTTTTCTCACAAAATCTCTCTTCCATCAAAATGAAGAAAAAAAAAAAGAAAAGAAAGAAAGAAAATAAAAAGGCCAAGTTACCCTTAGAAATATAGAAAATTCTAATATATACCCTTTTAAACACGATATATCATATGCACTCTTAATTATATTATTTTTTTATTAGTTATAATTAATTTTTTTTTTTAGTTGTAACATTATTTTAATTATAACTCATGAATTCTTTAGTTATGTATCATGTTGTGTTTAATTATAATATATATATTTTTTAAGTTATAACTCAGAAAATTAAAATTCTGTTATTTTTATTTTTAATTATAAAGTATATATGGTACACACTACTTAAAGAGAATGCACCATAATATTTTTCTAGAGATATGCAATAATTACTATTAAAGATGCTATTAAGGGTTGATAGACATATAAAAATATTTAAAAATTTATGAAAATATTTAAAAGTATATATAAAATATTTTCATTTTTTATTCATATTTTTTACTTTTTATTGACAGTCGAACTCTCATTGCCATGATCACTATCTATGTAAATAGAGCAAATATAATTACTATTAAAACAATGATAATATATATATCTTTTTTCTTTCGGTTCCGCTATATAACTCAAAATCTTGCCTCTCTGAATGGCCCGAATGTGTTCCATCCCATTTTTTTACTGTTGACTCAGTTGCCTCAAACATGTGTGAAGCTCACGTATTTTCAGAATAAAGAAAGAGAAAAGAAATGAGAGAGAGAGAGAGAGAGAGAGAGAGAGAGAGAGAGAGAACCACCATATCTGTTTGCTCAAAATCCACCATTAATCCCAACCTTAAAAGCTCTCTTCATCTTCCATTGTTCTTTCACCAACATAATTTTTTCAACCCATCACATAAAGAGAGAAAGAGAAAGAGAGATCATATGTACGGGGGTGAAATATCCTCTGTTCTCCGTACTTCTTGAACTCAAGCTCCACGTAACGTCGCCTGGCCTGAAAACAGAAAGACAGTGAGCTGCCCGGCGGTGTGTTGCCGGATAGACCCTCCGACGATCAAGTCAGACCGTTTGAAGAAGAAGAAGAGAGCACTTTTTTAGAGAGAGAGAGAGAATTGCTCAGATTGCTTACCTCCAACGTCCCCCATTCCTCCTTTTTCTAGGCTGGCCATGCAGCCTCAGGGATTGTGGGCGCACTACCTCTGCTGTCCTCCCCTAGACAGGTGGCAGTGCTCTCCTCTACCCACCTTACGCGTGTAAAGGCCAAAACCCCCAAACAGCATGTGTGGAACTGCTAAACGGTATTGACGTGTGCCAAGAGTGGATTTCCTCTCCATCACACCATTGGTCCAGGTGGTACACTCAACCAGGATATCATAACTGACCTATTCCTTAGAAAGAAACACCACGATGACCGAGAGGGCCGAACTGTAGGAAATCGGTCTATCTGAATTGATTGGCTGTGAGGCATGCCGGCCTTCGTCCTAGTCTAAATCCATTCCGGGCTGTGATTGGCTCGGTCCAGACGCACCACTGCGGATCCAACCAAATACCTAGCCGAATCACAGCTCGGTTGGGCACTTGCATGACTCCACGCTCCGGTCGACAAATCTAGCTCGACTCGGCGTGATAATCCGGGGAATCGCTCCGATTTAGTTCGGTCAGACATAGTCCGGTTCTCACAAGGTCCGTCATAACTCGTGTTACTGTAGCTCGGCCGTATTGACCGCCGCAAATCTCTCTCTCAATTGCCCCTTAATCCCATCCTAGCTGAGCGTGATTGGGATTACCGCCATGACCGAGCTATTCGATTTGGTCGGTCATCTAAATTGTGCCAGTAGTCTCATCAATAATCATTCGGCCGTACTGACAGGCTGTCCTTTCAATGCTACGTGGCCTCACGCTATTGGTTCCGTACAGATCCACAGTTGTCTTCGTCACGTGCAAATTTCAAAAGGTTGTTGCCCTTTGGCATGCCCCCTCCTTTATATACGCACCTAAGGGGTCACATACGCCTCTACTGTTCATCTTCTCTCTCGAGCCAAACCCTAGCCTTCGAATCGTCAAGCTTCTGCCACAGCCGCCATGCTGCTGTTCACCTCATTTTCAACCATCTCCGTTCTTTCAGAAGCTGCAAACAAGCTCGTGATCGACTGATCTCTACTTGGCATCCGATATCAGTAAGTTTTTCTACCCCTACTTCGTATTTTCCATTTACATTATTTAAGTTCTTTATTTGGGGCTGTTGAAACTCTACCAGTCCCCCCGTTTTTGGCGTAAAACTAGTACACACTATGGAAAACTGAAATTAAAGAAGCGGATGGTGCCTTCGAGCCCCTAGTTTCCCTTAGCTTCAATACATGAACTTCATATTTGGGATGAATAGAACGAGACTTGGGTAAGACCGAGGAGAAGCCAACATTTAGATCCATAGATAGGGGTTCAGCCGAGCAAAAACTGGTTTGTGGTCTCTTCTTGAGGCCTCGATCGAGCAGAAAGCCAGAACCGAACTAGGAAGGCCAAATTGGCCAGATAGTTTAGCAGAGGTAGGGGGTCGGACCAGTCAAACGCCCCAGAGAACTTTTACCGAGCTAGGAACATCCACATAGAAGCCGTGCAATTTATGTCGCGCTAATCCTTGGACTTATTTCCTAATAATGCAGAACAAACTAGGACTGACCAGGCCCGTTCAGCGTTACCACCAGTGAAGCTCAAAGTCTGAGCAAACACTCACCAAATTTTCACCAAGATATGACCTAAATCAACCAACTAAATAAAATCGGGATAGATGGGAAAGTACCGGTTCATGGTGAATTCTCCCGGGGCACTGGCCGAGTTCCGTAGAGAGTACAATATTACATATGATGTCCACTTGGAGCTCGCCAATAAATGAGACACTCCTTGGGGGGAGCTGGACAATTGCCCTTTCACGGTGGTGTCCATTGTAGAAGGAGGCCTGCGCTTCCCGGTCCAACCCCTGATCTGCGAGTTTTTAAGGCAGACTAGGCTGTGCCCGACCCAAGTCTCCAACAATACAAACAAAATAATAAACGGCGTGGCTGAGCTAAATAGAATACTTGGTCTGAATCTCGGCCTCGCCGAGATATTTTATCAATATGCACTTAGTAAAAATAAAGGTGGGTTTTGCCGGTATCTCAAGGTCAGGAAAGGCCGAACAAAACTCATCGAAGGTAACCCGGACAAAGAGACCAACGATGATGATGACAATTTTTTGTGGGTGTCCAGTAATTATGAGGACACCGAAGCACCCATACTGGGCTAGTACATAAGAAAAGACTTTGGGAGTGTTGGTGAGCATCTTGGGATCAATATTTTTTTATTTTTGAAGTTGCTCTTTTTACTGCCGGTCTAACAGTTGCCTTCATGTTGCAGACTTTAAACTTTTGGCAGAGGATTACTCCCGCGCAAACCAGGAGGCTATAAGGGTTGCGTTGCGTCATCCGGCTGAGGAGCGAGAATCACCCAAGCTGCTTGGCTTCGAATCAAGCTACCGCTACACGGCGCCGTGCAAGAGCAGGGTGACCGACTTCCTGCGTGCACCTTCTCCAGAACCAGATCCCAGCCTTTTACCTATCAAACTGGTTCCTTTGACAGCCGAGCAAGAGATGGCCAAGATCTGAGCTATCAAGTCAATGATCACCGGTGAGGCGAGTGACTCCCAGCCACCGGAGGCAGCTGTGGGAACTTCTTCCACACCGACCGTGCAAGAGGAGGGGGCTTTGTTGGCTTTAGCCAGCGAACAAGCTGCAGGTCGGTCTAAGAAAAGGCCAAGAAAAAATTCGACCGAACAACATTTGGCATATGAAGATTCAACCGAGCATGTTTCTATCGACTTGGGGGACCAGACTGAAAAATCGATCACCGAGCCATCCGCTCGATCCATTGTCCCCTCAGTCTAGTCGCCCGAGTTAACATACAAAGTCCGGGCTGTCTCTACTGTGGACTCGGTCTACGCGGACAAAGATTACTCTCTCGGCTTCAACATGACCAAAGGGCTGCTCCTTCTTGCCGACATGAAGAAGCACGAGGAGCTGTCTAACCTGAAGGTTCTCCGCTTGGAAACAAAGTCAATAGTATTGGTAAGATTCAAGTTCTCCTATTGTCAAGTGTCTGCTTGGTTATGGAGTTTTGACATTCTCGTTTGTTATACAGGCTGCGCAGAAGAATTACCTGGCCCACGAGCGAATGATCGTCGTGCAAAAAAGTCTGCGGAAGGCCATTACTGACAATAAGGCCAAGACGGCTGAGCTGGCGAAACTGAAGGCCGCGCAGGAAGCGGCAGAGGCCGAGCGTGACAAACTTTCTGAACGATTGGCCCGGGCAGACGAGGACAAGCAGAGGGCCCTCTAAGTGACGAAGGCCCGATACATTGCTGAGCTGCGCAAACTCCACGATGCCCATAAAGCTGAGTTGGACAAGCATTTCGACGAGGTTGGAGACCGCGGTTATGCCGAGGGTGAGAGAGTATATGAACGGCAGGTCCATGGGACCAAGGATATATTTTTTCAGTGTGGTTGGAAGGCCGCCATGGAAAAACTTGGCCTTGGTCAGGACGCTGAGGTGTTTCAAAACCTGCCTGCTACCTTCATCCCGGCTTATATGCAAGCTTATGCCAGCGCCGTGCAGAAGAGACTAATTGAAGAGGCTAAGTAGGCAGCTGAGGCAGAAACTAACACCATGCATTTGGCCGAGCAAAATTCTCCTGAAGCTTCTGAGGAGGAGGCCAAAGATCGAGAGATCGAGCGAGAGGTTGTTGCGGTGGTTGATTCTCTAACAGATGAGGCCGAGGTGGGATTGGCCGAGAAAGCTTCTACTGTTGATTTAGACTAATTTTCCAAGTCTTTTCTTCTCTTTTTTTGAATGTAACCAGGCTACGCCCCCCTTCTGTAATCGCTCCGGCCTAATGAATGAAAAGTTTGAACTTTTTAGTCGCCGTATTAAATAATATTTGTTGAATATAGCACCAACATTTTAAGTAGGTGACTAGTGTCAGCTTAATGAGTGAGCGAAATCAGCTCCACGTTGGTGAGCAAGCGACAACTCGGTTGACCGCGAGCAAAATCTGCTCTTTATCAGGCGAGCAGAAACTAGCTCGGTCAGTGATTAGCCGATCAACCCCATAACTTTAGCAAAAGTGGCTCGACTTAATAACGGCTTCCAGCCTGGGCCGAACGTCGGCTTTTTGCACGGGCTTGCATCTATACAGGCAAGCTATGCCAGCACAGTCCTAGAACGAGTCGGCAATACACCGTTTACACGGATGAGCAATCTCTGCTCGGCCCTAAAACATGTTGGTCAAAGCGCCGACTGTCCGTACGGGCGAGCTATGTCAGCTCGGCCCTAGTACAAGTTGGACAAAACGCCAACTTCCTATACGGGCGAGCTATGTCAGCTCGGCCCTAGGACAAGTTGGGCAAAACGCCAACTTTCTATACGGGCGAGCAATGTCAGCTCTGCCCTAGAACAAGTTGGGCAAGACACCAACTGTTTGTTCGGGTGAGCTATTCCAGCTCGACCCTAGGACAAGTTGGGCAAAACGCCAACTTTTTATACAGGCGAGCAATTTTAGCTCGGCCCTAGTACAAGTTGGGCAAAACACCAACTGTTTGTTCGGGTGAGCTATTCCAGCTCGGTCTACTTCAGCTGTGGTTGTCTTCTTGCCCCTGGTATGTTCATAGTAGCTCAATACCCTTGTAATGTCTTTGCATAGAAACACATAAAATAAGAAAAAAGTGGGGCTATCTTTCATTACATGTTAGCGATTTACATCAAATGCCAAAAGGCTAAGGTTCAAAAGGCAAAGGAACAAAAATGATTACATTTCAAAAGTAAAAAATCCTAAGATTAGCTGCATTCCATGGTCTGGGGATAGCTTTACCATCTAAGTCTTTCAGATGGTATGCCCTTTGATTGCAAGGCCAGTTACCTTATATGGCCCTTCCCAATTTGCACCTAGTTTGCTTTCGCTAGGGATCACCGTATTGCCCATCACCTTTCTCAAGACCCAGTCTCCGATCTTGAATAGCCTTGGATGCACAGCCTTGTTGTATTTCCTGGAGAGTTCTTGCTGGTAGGCTACAATGTGGATTAGCGCTCGTTCCCTCCTTTCTTCAGCTAGGTTAAGTTCCAAGGCCACTGCTTCATTGTTCAAGTCTGGCTGAAAACTTTCAGATCGGATGATTGGCATGCCGATTTCCAGTGGAATGATGGCCTCCATGCCATAGGCCAAGGCAAATGCTGTTTCCTTGGTCGAACGTCTCGGCGTGGTGTGGTATGGCCAGAGCACATTGGGGAGTTCTTCAGCCCACTTCCCTTTGGCTTTCTCTAGCCATTTCTTCAGCCCGTCCTGGATGGTCTTGTTTGAGGCTTCTGCTTGACCATTTGACTGAGGGTAGGCAGGTGTTGAGTTGTAGAACTCAATCTTTAACTCCTTGCAAAATCCGCAAAAGAGTTTCCCATCGAACTGAGTGCCATTATCCGAAATGAGGGCCTTTGGTATACCGAAGCGAGTGATGACATTTTTCCAAACAAACTTTTTCATATCTTTTTCCTTTATGGTTGCCAACGGCTCGGCCTCAACCCACTTAGTGAAGTAATCGGTAGCAGCGATGAAAAACTTACGGTTGCCCGGAGCTGTCAGAGTGGTCCCACAATATCCAGCCCCGAAAAGAGCGAATGACCAAGGACTTGTAAGGGGGAGCAGCTCTCTAGCCAGCTGGTGGATTTGGTGAGCAAATTTTTGACATTTTTCACACCTACGAGCGTATTTCTGTGCGTCCGCTTGCATGCACGGCCACCAATAACTTTGGGAAATTGCTCGGTAGGCCAAAGATCTTCCCCCAATATGGCTCCCGCAGATGCCTTCGTGAATCTCATGAAGGAAAGCTTCCACCTTGTTGGGGTGGACGCATTTCAGATATGGCCCAGTGAAAGACTTCTTGTATAAAGCTCCAGATGGAGAGAGCCAAAACCGCTCTGATTTAGCCCAGATTTTGTTGGCCTTATTTTTTTCTGCGGGTAGAACTTTATCCTTTAGGAAGGCGATGATGGGGTCCATCCAGGATGGGCCTAAGTCGGTGCAAAGTACTCCGAGCACCTCTGGTTCTTCAATGCTAGGCCGGGCCAAGAATTCTATCATCAAAGGATTGGGGAAAGTGGTTTGCGCGGATGCCAAGCCGGCCAGTTCGTCAGCCGCGTTGTTCTTCTCGCAGTTAATTTGTTCCATTCTTATCACAGTAAACTTTTTGATTTCGGCGCGTACCAGCACCTGATATTTGGCAATCTTTTTATCCCTGGCCTCATACTCCCTGGAGACCTGATTGACCACCAGCTTGGAGTCGCTGAATACCATAAGGGCCGACGCTTTCATTCTTAATGCACTTCTCAATCCGGCAAGGAGGGCCTCATATTCCGCCTTATTGTTGGACGCCGGGAAGCCGAGCGTAATTATTTGCTCGACAACCAGCCCGTCCGGGGAAGTTAGCACGATACCCAGCCCAGCGCCATGTCTATTGGAGGCCCCGTCAACGAAGAGCCTCCACATCTCGCCAGTAAACAACTTCTAACAGTCGAATGGGTTTTGGGAACTCCTCAACTCCAAGGTACCGGTCAGTTCATTCTGGTCTCTTTCCATGTCTCGGTCGGGCTTGTATTTCGATAAGTTATCCGGTTTCTCCATTTTGGCTTCCATTTGCCCTTCTTCCATTTGTGATCCACCACTTGTCCCTGTTACCTGAACTGTGGGCTGCGCTAAATCCGCGTTAGCTAAATCAACCGGGCAAACAGGATGCATTTCAGGGGCAAATTCCGCCACAAAGTTGGCAAGAGCTTGAGCCTTGATTGCGGTACGCGGTTGGAACTTGATGTCGTATTGCCCCAATTCTACGGCCCATTTCAAAATTCTCCCGGTAAAGTCTGCCTTTTCAAAGAGCACCTTAAGTGGAAACTCAATTAGCACAACTATTGTGTGGGCATGAAAATAGTATGCCAGTTTTCTGGAGGCCATCATCAGGGCCAGGGCTAATTTCTCTAGCAACAGGTACCTGGATGCAGTCGAGAGCAGGGTTTCGCTTACGTAAAAGATGAGGAGGTGCTGGATACCTTCAGCACGGACGAGGACGACGCTCACCTTGTGTTGAGAGACTGCTAAGTAGAGATACAGTTCTTCGCCGGGTTTCGGTGTGAAGAGGATTGGGGCTGAGGAAAGGTACACCTTTAGGTCGGCCAATGCACGGTCGCATTCGTCATCCTAGAAGAACTTGGTCTTGAAAGTTTTGAAGAAAGACCTGCAACGATCTGAAGACTGGCTAATAAATCGGTTCAGCGCGGCTGCCATTTGTAGACGTCCCCGAACGTCTCGGGAGGGAATCCCATTTTGTTCATTTGGGCTCACTACAATTCAGGACTCAAAGTCACGGTCCTGTATCTAATCTCACAGAGTGCAATGCAAGACCGATGAATCATCAAAGAGTCCAAATCTGGCAAATTATTTTTGAAAACAGATTTTTTGAAAGAAGTGCCAAACATGAATTGCTTTGCTAGATATAGAGTCGCCACCTAAATATTTTATTTTGGGAAATTTAGGAAACCCTGACTCGTTGCCTAAGGCCACGTGTCCATCATCACCAAAGTTGCCTCGGCTCGGGAACTTGGGTACGATTGGGGAAGGTCACTTCGTGAGCACCCCCGCTCGCCCGATCAAAGATCGGCCTCTACTAGCCATGATATCGAGTTTTGAAAACATTATGTGCTCTTATTCCGGTTATTAGCCTAGATTTATTACGTGATGTGCACAGTATACAAATATAGACTGGATCGCCTAAATTGGAACAAAACATTTTATGTTTGTTTTTGAAAGCGGTTTGCTACTCGTAAGTAGGCTAAAATGTGGATTTTCCACCCTCAGGTGGGCTTAGAAAACATGATTTTGCTACTCTCAAGTGCGCTTAAAACTCGCAGTCGATGAATCATTCCAATCTAAATAACTCAACCTTCACCCATAGGCATTCAGGCAGTTATATCATATAAACACATAGTCTCATGGTAAGCATGCTATCATGGCAGTCACTCACACACATGCAAGAATGCTAAAGCATAAGCACTTACTGAGTACTCCGAGTCAAAGAAAGAAGCTAATTAGAAATCATGCATGAATCCTAACTATGCTAAAATGCCTAATGCAACACATGTAAAAATGCAACTACGACAGACTCGGCTATTCTAAAATGGCATATGAAATGCAACAATTGATACATGTATTCAACTTGGAATTGAAATATAATGCAGTTAGTATGATGCGTCGAGCCCGGTACATGCAAGACAGATGAATGGATGCAAACATGCAAGCGTAAGTATGCTAATTGAAACATGCCCTAAACTAACCATCATAAACTGGTAAATAAAAGGGAGAAAGACGTGGGATTGAAAGGCATACATCACACACACGCACACTTATTACACAATTGCCCTCGCTCGGAGGGTCCGAATAAATAATACAGTCTGAATAAATAATTAATTACTCTAGCTAATTAAATATTACAAAACCCTAATTAATTAACAAATTAACTAAGAAAGCGAATAAACTAGCATGCAAGCTATAAAATGGACTGCCTCAGCTCTTGTTCCGACTGATGAAAGATGCCTGCGTGCTCGGGTCCCTTTATCGGGAAATTCCTTGCGATGCCCCGATTTGCCTCTGTTTTGCAATTGGTCCTAGAACACTATACAAAGCTCTAGAAGGCTGCTGATTTCTAGTTTGCTGCAACAGAGAGCAAGAAAGGGGCATGACAAAGTATTTTCACATATGTATGCACACCTCGATCCTCGTGCCACCAATCACGCATCTCGATGCATGATGGCCGAGGAGTAGAATTGCATGACTCAATGTGAAATGAATGCACATGACAACACAACAAGGCCTAGACTCCATCATGGGTAATCCGGAGTGTCGGCGACCGGGAATTGAGACACGTTTCGTCACTTTGAGTACGAAACGCCCCTTGTTTCCCGTGTTTGGGCTAACTTCTATCCCAAACACAATGCAATGAGATGGCATACACAATGCGACTAACATGCAACCTGGTATACGCAATGCTATGGACTAAAATGGCATACACAATGCACGTGACATAACATGGCATGCACAATGCACTACATGCAACCTAGCATACGCAATGCTATGGACTAAAATGGCATACATAATGCACGTGACACAACATGGCATGCACAATGCACTAACATGCAACCTAGCATACGCAATGCTATGGACTAAAATGGCATACATAATGCAAGATGGACTTATACCAATATGAGTGGACCTCAGCCACACTCACATCAATGGCCATATGATGGAAATAAGACAATCGAAATACATGCAAACATGCACGGATGCAAAAGACCGAACCTAAGGCATCAAATGCTACTCTACCAAAGCATGACAAGAGATAAAAGATGGCCTACAAACATGCAATTTCCAGCTCTGAAACATGATGCACAATGGTCCCGAATCATGAAAATATGTTACCTAATGCAAGCTAGATGGCCCGAATACCGAAACTAATGAAGTGCGTTACACTAGAGGTACACAAAGCAATGCACAAATGGAAAAACCAACCCCAAACAGACCCTAGGCAGGTCTGAAATAGTGGGGAAATGGCCTAAAATGATGGCTCGGAATGCAAAGAAATGGAGCTCATTCAATGGTTCGAAAACAGGCATTCATGCACAACTCTCAAGCACACTTAAAGAGGAGAAAACATGAGGATATGGAATTCACATAAGCTCTGAAATATGATTCAAAATGACCCCAAAGCATGAAAACACCTCAGTATATGCATGCAATGGACCTCGAAACTCAAGGCTAAGCACGGATATTGAACTACAAGCATGCAAAACAAGCATCATTTGACCATGAGACCCAAAAACAGAGCTAGGGCAGTCCAAAATATGTACAAAATCAGTTTAAGGCATAGTCAAAATGTGCTAGAATCAAGGGTCAACAAAGCATGCAAATAAAGCTAGTGAACCATGAGTTATACTACAACTATATGAAGCATATGAGAGCTCACCAAACCAGCCAAAAATAGAAGTATGCCATGCCAAAATGTGCCCAAAAACCCACTGAAACTCAGTCAATGCATGCAAGAATGATAGGCCCCTTTAGAGGGCCATGCAAGAGGTTGTTCTACACATATATGACAGACACACAAAATGGTAAAAAAACCTCTGGAAAGAGGTTATGAAGGTCCTAAAACCCACCAAAAAGGTCCTGAAATCAGTTTAGGAAGCATGCAAGTCAAAGTCCCTTTGAAAGGCCTTGAAGAAGATTACTCTACACATGCATAATAGACACTTAATATGAAAAAAGGGCTCCGGACAGAGTTCATGCAGGTCACAAAACTCATCAAAAATGGCCTGGAGTATGGCTTTGAAACATGCAAATAGGGGCTCCTTTGTAAGGCCAACAAAGCTAGTAAAGAGAACAAGGGGTGAGAGGGTCAACCCTCTCTGATTTTGAAGCTCAAAGGCACATGTTAGCCACTGAAAATCTGTTGGATTTCAGTGGCTAAAAGGCCAAACCAAGGCCAACACAAATGCTCTAATGCATAGCTCAAAACATGAGGAAATGAAGCATGCAAGGGGGTAGATGACCCCTAACAGAAAAAAGTCCTTAATCAAACTTGAAGAGGAGCTCAAAATAAGATTTTGTTTTTTCAGTTTATGAAGAAGTCCAAAAATGCTTGCAAATAAGGCTAAAGAATGAAGCAAAATAAAGCTACAAATAGGGAAATGGTGACTTACCCTTGTAGCACAGCAATGCAGCAAGCTCTGGACCAAGAAAGTGAGCTCTCAACCTTTGAAAAACAGCTCCAAGATACTTAGGATGGTAGTGGAGGTGTTGTGCTTGGAGGTGTAGTGTAAATGGCCAAGAATAATGGAGTATTTGAGCTTGAAGTAGAGAGATATGGAGAGGTGTATGTAAATGCCTTAACAAAAATCTCAACCCTCGCAATGGAAGAAGAGGCCTCCCTTTATAGAGAAGAAAGGCCAAAGCTTCTTTTGGAAGCTTCAAACCAAGAATAAACATCCTCCATACACGTGTATGGAGGATGCAGCAAATGGCTCCCAACTGGCACAGCTGGAACACACTCAGTGAGACAAAAAAGCAAAAAACTGGCCGACCAGTTAAGGTGGTCGGCCGGCCACTCCCCCTGGTCGGCCGACCAGGGGTCAAAAGGTTCAAGCAAAAAAGGTGGTCGGCCATACCAGATTGGTGGTCTCTCAGGTGAATGCAACACAATGGTGGTATGAGAGACCAGAAATTATGGCCCAAAAATGAGGAAGACCAAGGGATCAAAAGGGTCAAGAAGAAAAGGTGGTCGGCCAGATCAGATTGGTGGCCTCCCAGATGAATGCAACACAATGGTGGCACGGGAGACCCGAAATTGTGGCTCAAAAGTGAGGGAGACCATCTACCTGTCAAGAAAAATCGGCCGACCGGGGAAAGGTGGTCTCCAAGAAGAAAAGGTGGTCTCCCACCCTACTACTACCTTCCTAACAATAAAACTAGGGTCCATGCCAAAAATGAACCCACACAGATGCAAAACGAGGGTTCGGGGGCCAAAGCGCGCAACCGGGGGCCCCAAAAACTGACTATTAAGCACCGGAGGTGGTGTATGACCACAAAGGTGGTCTCCCGGGCTGCAGTGTCCCTCTAGAGAGAGGGAACAAGGTGTGTGCTAAAAATCGGAGCAAACGGAGAAAGTTAAGCGGTTCCGAACCGAGGCGCACAACCGACGGCTCCGAAAATTGGAAACTGGTCTCCAAACGGGAATAGTGGCCTACGACCACGAAACGTAGCCTACGGCCACTGAGAGATGGTTTTCGAGACCTCTCCTTCCCTTTGGTGGGAAGAGAAAATAGAGAAAACAAGACCTGGTTCGCAAATTGAGGCAAAGCACAAAAGAGTCCCGAAGTCCGGAGGCAAGGCTCCCAGCCGAGACTCTGTGACCTTAGAACGAGTACAATATGCATCATCACCGAGCGCTCAATTGGCGACGTCTGAGTCTTAAGGTCGGTCAAAAATGAGGTGCCTACACCATTTCGGCGAGATGTTGCATGTCCTTTATGGAGTTTGGCCGTTCCAGTTCTTGTATCGCCCTAATCTGGGAAGGGTCGGCCTCAATTCCTCAGTTTGTGACCAAAAAACCTAGAAATTTCCCGGTACCGACTCCGAATGTGTACTTGGAGGCATTCAAAGGTAGCTTGTGCCGTTTAAGTATGGTGAACATCTTTGCCAGGTTGGCAAGGTGCTGAGACTTTTCCTTTCTCTTTACCACTATATCATCGATATAAGCTTCCATAGTGCGGCCTAGAAGGGGAGCGAACATCTTGGTTACCATCCTCTAAAAAGTTTCCCCGGTGTTTTTCAGTTCGAACGGCATGACTTTGTAACAGTATAAGCCTCTTGGAGTGGTGAATGAAGTGATCTCTCGGTCTGGTTCATATATGGCTATCCGGTGGTAGCCACGATACGCATCCAGGAAGCTAAACCTCTGATGGCTAGCAGTTAAATCTACCAGCTGGTCGATTCTCGGAAGGAAAAAGCTATCCTTTGGACACGCACGGTTGACCGTTTTATAATCAACGCACACCCGTCATTTACCCTTTTTCTTTGGCACCACTACCGTGTTAGAGATCCACCTTGGGTACTGTACTTCTTGTATCGCATTTGCTTCTAGCAAGTTCTTGACCTCCTCTGCCATTATGTCGGCATGGTGCAAGGCCAAGTGTTGTGTCCTCTGGATGACCGGCCGTTCATTCGGGAAGACATTCAACTGGTGGCAAATGAAGCTAGGGTCGACGTCAGGCATATCGTAAGGCGTCCATACAAAAGCTTCCATGTTGGAACCAAGAAGTCGACATAATCGAGTCGCTCGGTGCTGGACAAAGATGATCCCAAAAGAAAGAACTTAGTTGGATCATTCTCGTCGATGCACACCTCCACCAAATCTTCAACCGATTTCCCTTTGGCCTTTTTTCCTACGTCTTCCAGGACTTTCTTTTCCTCCAGGCCCTCTATCATTTGAACGAAGCCTTTGGCAGTTCAGCTGCCATTCACCGCAACGAAGCACTGTTTTGCCATTACCTAGTCTCCCCAAACCTCTTCTACCTGCCCGGTTGGCGCTGCGAAGCGCAGAACCTGATGGTAGGTCGACGCTACTGCTTGCATGGCGTGCAACCAGCCCCTGCCCAAGATTAAGTTGTAGGTGGATGGAACCGTAAGCACCTAGAATTCTACTTGCTGTGCGACTGAACCCGCTTTGACTGGCAATATGATTTTCCCGATCGGCCATTCTGATTGAGAGTTGAAGCCGACCAAGGGAGACGTTGCAGTGGCTAAGTCCTTGTTCTCCAGCTTGATTTGTTTGAATGCATCATAATACATGATTTTGACTGAACTCTGTAGACACCCCATTTTTGACCGATCTTAAGACTCAGACGTCATTGATTGAGCGCTCGGTGATTGCGCATGTTGTGCTCGTTCTAAGGTTTTGGAGTTTCGGCTGAGATCCTTACCCCCGGACCTTGGGACCCTTTTATGCTTTGCCACGGTTTGAGGACCAGGTCTTGCTTTCTTTTCCCGAAGGAAGGGAGAGGTCTTGTAGGCTACTGTTCCCGTTTGGAGACCAGTTTCCGATTTTCGGAGCCGTCGGCCGCACGCCTCGGTTCGGGACCGCTTAACATTCTTTGTTTGGCACAGTTTTTGGCACACACCTTGTTTCCTCTGTCTAGAGGGACACTGCGGCCTGGGAGACCACCTTTGTGGTTGCACGCCACTTTCGATGCTTAACAACCTGTTTTCAGGGCACCCGGCTGCGTGTTTTGACCCCTGAACCCTCGTTTGGCATCCGTCTTGGTTCATTTTTGGCATGAACCTTGCTTTCCTTGTTTGGGAGGTGGTACAAGGGTGGGAGACCACCTTTTCTCCTTGGAGACCACTTTTTCCCGCCAGCTGGTTTTTCTTGTCGGGAAACTGGTCTCCTTGATCTTTGGGCCACATTTATTGGTCTCCCACCACACCACTGGCTTTCTTTCATTATGGAGACCACCAATTACCCCTGGAGACCACTTTTTTTTTGGGGGACCACTTAGGGTGGTCGGCCGACCACTAAAAGTAGCTGGCTGACTGCCTGAACTGGTCGGCTTGCCTCTCCTAGTTTTGTCTCTGTGAGTTGTTGCCAATTGTGCCAGCTGGAAGGCACAGATTGGATCCTCCATACACGTGTATGGAGGATCTTTGGCTTTGATTTTTAGCTTCTTGAGGAAGCTTTGGCCTCCTTTGTCTATAAAGGAAGGCCTCCCCCTCCTTTGTGAGGGTTCTGAAATTAGTCTAAGGCAAAAATATATATCCCTCTATATTTCTCTATTTTGGCTCCAAGAGTGTGTTATTCTTAACCCTTTGCACCACACCTCATAGCCTAACACCTCTACCATTGTTATTGAGTTCTTGGAGGGTCTTGAGAGGTCTCAAGGGCCGAGTTGTTTGGTCCAGAAGTTGCTGTCTTGCTGAGCTTTAAGGGTAACACACTTTTTCCCTCTTTTAAGCTTTATTTTAATCCATCTCTTAGCCTTATTTTCATGCATATTTGAGCTTTGTTATCAACTGAAAAAAGCTTCATATTTAAGTGTTTTTGATGTTTGTTTAAGATCATTTTGGTGTTGAAGGTCATTTACTCTCTTGCATGCTTGTTTTGGCCTTGTTTTGTGCCATGCCATAAGGCCTTTGTTTTAATCTTTGCTTGGCCTTTTAGCTACTGAAATCCAGCAAATTTTCAGTAGTTGGCATGCTATTTTGAGGGTCTAAATCAGAGAGGGGTGACCCTTTCTCTCATTGTTTTGTTTATTAGCATTTTTGGCCTATCAAAGGAGTGTATATTTTCATACTTTCAAAGCTTGGTTCAGGCCTTTTTTGGTGACTTTTGGGACCTGCCTAGACTTTCTCTATGGCTGGTTTGGTCCCCTTTTGTTTGTTTCTTACATATGTAGAGTAATCCCTTTCATGGCTTATCACAGGAGCACGTCGTTCTAGCATGTGTTGACTATGTTTTAGTGGGTTTTTGGCCATCATTTGGTACGCCATGATTCTATTTTTGCTTGGTTTGGTAGTCCTCCACATACTTCATATGCTTGTAGTGTAACTTATGCTTACTAGCCTATAATGCATGTTGTTTTGGCCCTCCATTCTAGCACATTTTGGCCATGCTCCAAACTAATTTTATTCATGATTTGGGCTGCCTTAGCTCTGTTTTGAGGTCCCATAGTCGAATGATGCTTGCCATGCATGCTTGTGTAATACACTTCACTAGTTTGGTCATTTGGTCATTTGGGCATCGCTTTGCATACCTCTAGCTGGTCGGCAGCCTCCCCCATAGATTCCCAGGGTAGAGTTTCATCTCCTTGGAGCTTTGTGCAAGTTTCTAAAATCAATTGCAAACAAAGGCGAGCCAGGGCATTGCGATGGATTTCCTGACAAGGTGACTCGAGCATGCATGCATCCTTTATCATTCAAAGCAGAGCTGAGGCAGCCCATTTTACATAGTTTGCATGCTAATTTAGTTAATTGTTAATTAGCCAGTGTTGTGTAATAATTAGTTAATTCGATTCTGTATTATTTATTCGGACCCTCCGAGAGAGGGCAATATTGTAATAAGTGTGCGTGTGTGTGATGTATGTCTTCCAACTCCACGTCTTTATCCCTTTTATTTACCAGCTTATGATGATTAGTTTTAGGGCACGTTTCAATTAGCTTCCTTATGCTCGTATGTTTGCATCCATTCATCTGTTTTGTATACACCGGGCTCGGCGTATCATACTAACTGCATCGTATTTCAATTCCAAGTTAAATACATGTTACCTGTAGCATCTCACATGCTATCTTAAAATAGCCGAGCCTATCTTAGTTGCATTCTTGCATGTGTTGCATTAGGCATCTCAGCATAGTTAGGATTCATGCATGTTTTCTAATTAGCTTCTTTCTTTGGCTTGGAGTAGTCGATAAGTGTTTATGCTTCAGCATCCTTGCATGCGTATGAGTGACTGCCATGATAGCATGCTTACCATGAGGCTATGTGCTTATGTGATATACCTGCTTGAATGCCTGTGGGTGAAGGTTGGATTATTTAAATTGGAACAATTCATCAAATGCGAGTTTTAAGCCCACTTGAGGTGGCAAAATCATCTTGTTTTCTAAGCCCACTCGAGGGTGGCAAATCCACATCTTAGCCTATTTGTGAGTAGCACCTTCAAACCATTTTCAAAACAAACATGAGATGTTTTGTTCTAATTTAGGCGATCCAGTCTATACTTGTGTGTTGTGCGCATCACATACTAATTCTAGGTTAATAACCGGAATAAGAGTACACGTGTTTTCAAAAACAAGATATCATGTTTAGTAGTGGCCGATCTTTGATCGGACGAGCGGGGGTGCTCATGAAATGACCTTCCCCAATCGCACCTAAGTTCCCGAGCTGAGGCAACTTTGGTGATGACGGACACGTGGCCTTAGGCATGAGTCAGGGTTTCCTAAATTCTCCCAAAATAAAATATTTAAGTGGTGACTCTGTATCTGACAAAGCATTCCATGTTTGGCACTTCTTTCTAAAAATCTATTTTTCAAAACGATTTACTGGGTTTGGACTCTTTGGTGATTTATCGATCTCGCATTGCCCTTTGCGGGATTAGATTCAGAATCGTGACATTTGAGTCCGAACTGTAGTAAGCCCAATGAACAAAACGAGATTTCTCCCGGGATGTTCGGGGACGTCCACAAACTCCCCTGGTCAATCAAAATCCTTTTGATGTCGAAGTTTTTGACGTAAAGAGTCACTACTAAGGCGTCATTGTGGGGCAGTTGAATTCTCTCCAAGTCCTTACTTGAAAAGGTAAGGATATCTTTTGCTTCGGTCTTTTCTTTCTTCACAGCGGGCTGAACGGAGAGCACCTCCCTCATGTGCTCGGCTTTCTTCATCATCCCTCTCAGCTCGCAGACCCGCGCTGGTTCAATGATGCCATGGATGACATTGATTATACCTTGCGGTGCTGCGTCCAAGGCGGCTAGGTCGTTTGGTCCAGTGGAATGGATTTCATACCCCCATCTATGTATTGGTCCAGATGTCCTGCCGCCATCAGCTCCTCCAAATGTTGTTTGAGTGGCATGCAGTCCTCTGTTCGGTGCCCCCGTTCTTCATAGAAGGTGTAGCGATATCTTGAGTTGAAGCCTCTCTGTGTATTTCCCAACTTGGCCGGCCAACGGACGTAAGGTTTACCTTGGATTTCACTTAGGATGCGGTAAATAGGGATTTTGAACACTATGGTGATGCCGGTTCGTGCTTTCAGTTTTCTCTTGGCATCTTTCTCTTCATTGTGAGGAGGGTTAGCCTGGTCGTTTTTGCGACTTTTGTTCCTATCATCGCGGTTTGAGTCGCGACGTTGATCTTTACCGTGGTCATTTGCGCGATTGCCATCTTCCCCCACCGAGTGAACCTTACGCGTCATTCTCCTGTCCGCCGCGACCAGATTAGCCTTCTCGGTTACGGAGGCGGCATCATCCTCCACACGGATGTGTTTGTTGATCCGTTGCATTAAGGACTCCATGGTTGCGGGCTGGTGCATTGTAAGCGAATCTTGCAGTCTATGTCCAACTGGGAGACCACGCTTGTATTGGGTAATCGCCAGATTGGTAGAGCAGTCAAGGATTTCATTGTAGGTTTCCCAGTACTTCGCATTGTATGCTTTCAAAGAACCTCTAGACTCCATCTTGACGCCTAGGAGATGGTCGACCTCCTTTGGTGTTCGAGTGTTGGTTTTGAATCTGGTGACGAAGGCCTCCACTAGTTGCTGCCATCCCTCGATGCTCCCCTCCGGAAGCCTTTCGAATCATTTCAGGCCCAGTTCTCCTAAGCTTACCGAGAATATAAGGCACATCAAGGCGTCATTGCGCCGGTGTCCAGCCATTACTTGCCGGTAATGACTCACGTGCATGTATGGATCTGTCTTGCCGTCGTACAACGTGAACTTAGGCTGGTGGAATCCTGCAGGGAGTGGTGTACTCTCGATTTCTGGGGATAGCGGCGTAGTTGTAAGTCTCGTTAGCTCTTTGTCCACAAGCGCTAGGGCCACTACTCTGGGTGCTGGCATCGCCACTTCCTCACTACAACGAATTTGAGAGCTTAGCCTTTGTAATGCTGGCAATCTCTGGGTCTCCCTACAGCGAGCCCTTTCCTCCAACACATCCCTCATGTCTCCCAAGCGGGTGGAAAAATAGTATCGCGATGTCGACGATGGACGTGAGGGACGGTAGGTGCTGTCGCGAGTGTGAGATTTGCCCACCTGTGGGTTGGAATCCCCGACTCCATAACTTCTGGTGATAGAGAGAGAAGGCATCCTTTATTAGCGGCGACTGCCAGAACGAGGAGACGGGGTACGCTCACTGAGGCTGGCCTCTCCAGCAACACCCTTCCCCTTGATCTGGCATTTCAATGCCTCCATTTCAGCCGCCATCTAGCGAATGAGGGCGTCCTGGTCTTTGAGATTGTGCTCCAGACATTGTGCATGCGACTCCCCCCGCCGTCGACGGCCCTCTGGACTCTTTAAGCGATCAGTACTCCTTGCACGTTTGTCTCGCGCACCTCTTGGAGAAGTCTCCAGGCCCGCCATGGCTGGAATAGCAGGGGGGCCTTCTCTCCGTCGAACAGATTCTGGCGTGACACCGTCGACGACGGACAGTGGAGTTTCATCGTTGTTAGCCATGGAAATGGTCGAAAAACCTTGAAGAGCAAGGTTTGTGTGTTAAGTTTTTCTGACAGATGGCGCCAATTGTACAGGGGTGAAATATCCTCTGTTCTCTATACTCCTTGAACTCAAGCTCCACGTAACGTCATTTGGCCTGAAAATAGAAAGATGGTGAGTTGCCCGGCGGTATGTTGCCGGATAGACCCTCCGACGATCAAGTCAGACCACTTGAAGAAGAAGAAGAGAGCACTTTTTTGGAGAGAGAGAGAATTGCTCAGATTGTTTACCTCCAACGTCCCCCCTTCCTTCTTTTTCTAGGCTGGCTATGCAGCCTCAGAGATTGTGGGCGCACTACCTCTGCTGTCCTCCCCTGGACAGGTGGCAGTGCTCCCATTTACCCACCTTATATGTGTAAAGCCCAAAACCCACAAACAACATGTGTGGAACTGCCAAACGGTATTGACGCGTGCCAGGAGTGGATTTTCCCTCCATCACACCATTGGTCCAGGTGGCACACTCAACCGGGATATCATGACCGACCTATCCCTTGGAAAGAAACACCGCTATGACCGGAAGGGCTGAACTGTAGGAAATCGGTCCATCTGAACTGACTGGCCGTGAGGCGTGCTGGCCTTCATCCCGGTCTAAATCCATTCCGGGCTGTGATTGGCTCGGCCCAGACGCACCACTGCAGATCCAACCAAATACCTAGTCGAATCACAGCTCGGTTGGGTACATGCATGACTTCATGCTCCGATCGACAAATCTAGCTCGGCCCAGCGTGATGGTTCGGGGAACCGCTCAGATTTAGTTCGGTCGGACATAGTCTGGTTCTTGCAAGGTCTGTTATAACTCGCGTTACTGTAGCTCGGCCGTATTGACCGGCGCAAATCTCCCTCTCATCATATAAACCCAAAATGGAGAGAATTAATATTCAATTTTGATCGGTCTTTGTTTTCACTCTGACTATGAAAGTTTTGTATACCCATCAAGCTTTGTTCTTTCTGCTATGAATCTAAAATAAAAAAAATCACACCCAGTCTTTCTCTTCACATAAATATCCATCAAGCTCTGTTCTTTGTGCTATGAATCTAGAAAAAAAATCATATTTTTTTTATCCTTCGAATTCAAATCTAAACCTAAGACCCCTTTGTCTTCTTCTCCTCTCTTGTACTCATCATTCATACACGTAAATAGCTATATATATATAGATATAGAGACAGAAGATGAGAGGCAAATTTGTAGGGGTACAAATCCAAATGTATTTGCAAATTTTCATCAAACCCAGAAATTCCAACAACCACTGCATTCTCACACCACTTCCTCTACTGAAGGCTTCGATGGCTTCGGCGTCGATTTGATAAAGACAAAGTTGTTTGAGAGAGAGAGAGAGAGAGAGAGAGAGAGAGAGAGAGAGAGAGAATTTTGAGGCAGGGTCTACGTTTGAGAGGAGATCGATTTTAGGGACTTTAGTCTAATAGAGAGAGATAGAAATAGAGAGGAGTGACAAAATGGAGAGAGAGGGTGCCAACACATTCGGGCCATTCGGGGGTAACAATTTCGAGCTATAAATCATTTTTCTTTTTCTTTTTAGTATATGGTCCACAATGGAATATTATAATTATTATAAATGATTATATCTACTGAGTGGGATGATGCTCAAAGGAAACTTGGCATGTTCACCTGATGGTTTTGAAAATCGAAACGGACTGATCAGTTAAATTATCAATCGGTCAGAATTTTAATTTAGATATATTTTTTAAATCGTTCAAAATTAAAAATCAACTTATTTAGAGAGAATCAGAAAAATTGACGGCTGAACCGACAAACCGGTCGAGCCATAGCTGGTTTGCTGGGTCATTGAAATTGGAAAATTTTCTTTTTCTTTTTGATTTCTTTTTTTTTTAATTCTTTATTTCTTTCCTTTCTTTCTTTCTTATTAATTCTCTTTCAAGGGTCTCATTTCATGAGAAATTCCATTAAGAACTTGAAATTATTGTGAAAGTCTCTACCTATTTATAAGAAAAAAATTCTTTAAAAAAAAACTCAAAAAATCTATGTGGGATTCAATCAAATGTATTAGAGGGAGATTTGAAATTTTGATATTTCTCAAAAAATTTTGCTTTTCTTTCAATCAAATTATTTGAATTAAAATCATATGGAGGGGATATTGAATATTTGATTTCCTCTTTTAAAATTAAAATTAATAATATTTTAAAATACATTAGTATATTTTTCAGTAAAAAAATATTAGGAGAAATATTTACGATAATTTAATATTTTTAATTTATAATTTTATTACTTATATTTTTATTTAAATATAATTTTAATATATTTATTACGTCACGGTTCGATTCCGATTTAACTTGACGGTTGAACCGATAACCCGTTCACTCGATTTTTTTTTCGATTCACTCACCAATCCGATTTTTAAAATATTAGTTCACCCTACACTAATAGTGGAATGGATTATGTACCATTCTACCACTTATTTCTTCGAAGGCCCTAGGTTTTTTTTTCAGTAGTTTGTCTTAAAAATTTAAATTATTTATCTTTTTAATTATAATATATAAATTATTCATAAAAAATTTTAGTTCAATTCGGTAACTGTAACTATAGTATTTTATGGCATTTGTATAAAAAAAGGAATAGTAAATATTTTTTAGAGATTTGATCAGTCATTTTTTAGAGATAAATATAAAATATTACGCAAGCATGAGCATTGGATTGAAATGATTCTTTTTAGGAATGTTACAGGTTGAGACCTAAAAATTAAATGATTCAAATTATTAAAGTATAACTCATAATGGACCTTATGGATCTGAACAACACAGTCCAATCCATACAATGGACGGGAGAGAAGTTGGTCCTTCCCTCAAATATTTGGCATCATTTGTACACCTTTTCTTTTCTTTCATTTTTCGATTGAATTGTTCGTGCAACCTATGAGGCTAGTTAAAATAAAATAAAATAAAAACTGGGACAATATTTAATTATATTTTATACTTATAATTTATAAGACAAGAATAATTTAAATAATTTAAGAAAAATCTATAATTTACAAATAAGGGTGATTATAAATATTATTAACAAGTTCTACTAAAAATCTACACTTTTTATGTAACTTTCTATACAGTATTGTAGGCTTCATTATTTTTTTAAATGTGACAAGTGCTAAAAATAAAAATGAAATTTATTGCATTAATATATGCAAGAAGTAAAATGAAAGAGTAAAATAACTATTGTGACATATCATTTTCCATTACAATTAGATTATAAGTTTTTCACTAACCAAAAAATTATTTTAATACCACCTAACCATTGTCCATGTCATGCGCTCAACCAATAACATAGCATAAACTTGTGTTTGTGAGACAATGCTAATTCATGGAGTTTTCTTAAGTGTGCAAGTGCACATCATGTGCCACTTACACAAAAAGTGTAAGTGTAAGATGTAAGTATAAGTATAAGGTGTAAGTGTAAGGTGTAAGTGTAAGTGGGTTGTATATGGTGTGCAACCTCAAAAAAAGGTGTAAGTGTAAGGTTTAATTTTTTACAAAAGGTGTAAGTGTAAGGTGTAAGTGTAAGGTATAAGGTGTAAGGTGTAAGTTGCACACCATAACCAAACCCTTATTAAATACATAATTAATAGATAAATAATAAAAACCAAAGGGGTTGGTTTTAGGCCTCATTTGCAAAATGGCCCAAAATTTTCCAAATATAACCATAAGTTATAATACAATTTAATTAAAATTTTTTTTTTATAAAAAAATTGTTATTTTGTTGGATGTGTACTTTATTTTTTTAAAAGGTCCACATTAAAAAGGGCACCACAATTTTTAAAAAGCATATGATATGTAATTTTACGAAATACGATTTTAAAAGCAGCTCCCACCGATTTAAAATATGTTCTACAAGTTTAGTCTTCACATTTTTTGGTTTTTGCTTTTGAATTATAAGTTCTATTTATTTGATAACTTTTTACACTTTTAATTTTTTTTCATAGCTAAATATTTTAAATAACCCCCAAATTTTAATAATGAAAATCGAAGGAACATATGAATTTTACATAATACTTTGCACTATAAAACTAATAAATATTTTTTACATTAATTTTAAATATAAAATTTCTTCTAATAAAATCTTACTTTACCCCTCATTGAGGGTTAAGCCGACCTTGGATGTGAGACAAAAATTATTCACTTTTTGATTGAGACAAAAGGTCTATATATTTTATGTCTCGTTCTCTTTGTGCATGTTGAATAGTTTCTTAATAATTTTTTGGATAAAATTTATTTTACCTCTTGTTTGATATCAAAATACTTTACCCGTTTATGGTTCAAATGTGGCCAGCAAGTCCCATATGATTTTGAATCAAAGTGCAATTCGTTAACACCGTTAATTATACATGTGAAATGACTATAATATCTTCAAACCCTATACATTTTTTGTTATTTTCTTTTTCTCTTCTCTCTCATATACATAATTTATAATATCTAACATTAATTTAATAAAATCACAATTAATTATAAATTCTTAATTATTTATTATAATTATTAGCTTTTTATTATTTTAGATAAGAATTAATTCTAAATATTTAATTATTTATTGTAATTCTTGACTTTTTAATCTAATTTTAATTTAATTATATTTTAGATCAATTCTTAATTAATATTTATTTTATATTTTTATTTAATTTTATTTTAAATAAACCCTTAATTATATTTTACATTTTAGATTAACCCTTTATTTTATTGTATTTTATTTTAATTATAATTTTAGGTTTGGAGAAAATTTGGATAAAATTTTCTTTTTATTGTATTAATTTCACTTATTTTTTTCAAAAAACTAAACCTACTCTAAAAAATGGTGTATGAAACACTATGGCTCTGGCTTTGGTCCAGTCCTTAATCAGATTGGACGGTACTGTTGGGCCCGTGGGGGCCCACCATGGGTCCCGTTTTGAAAATTTGAACCGTTCAATGTGTAGAACTCATCGAGTACTATATGCTTGTGAAAAATCACGTTGATCGGATATCGATAACTATGTGATCAAAATAGTTTTTTTATCAACCGTTAATTTATTCACCATTCATTTTTTTTAATACAAAATTGATTTGATCACATATCTATCGATATCCGATCAACGTGATTTTTCACAGCCATATAGTACTCGACGAGTTCTACATATTGACGATTCAGATTTTCAAAACGGGATCCGTGGTGGGCCTCCACAGACCCAACAGTACCGTCCAGTCCGATTAAGGACTCGACCAAAGCCAGGCCCAAACACTATCTATTAGTTTAGATAGAATAACTAATTGTGATACTTTTAGTCCAAAACTATAGAGAGATTTTCTGGTTATATTTGAACTATAGAGAATTAAAGTACTCCAGTCCCAATTCATGAATGAATTTAATACTAATTTCTTTTGATCTAGCTTCACTCGAGTAAGGTGCTATTCAGTAGTGGTAAGCCCTGATCTGGGCCAATCTCGATGATCCATATTGTTCAACATGTAGAACTCCGTCGAGTACATTATTCCTGTAAAAAATTACATTAATCAGATATCGATCATTTGATCGGATCATATTTCTATCACAAATTTATTTTAAAAATTATACTTACTAATGTGATATGATTAAATATCTATCGATATCAAATCGAAATGATTTTTTGATGAGATAAGATGAAATGTCCATTGAATGATTTAAATAATCGAAATGAATTTGAATCATGGCCCACCACTATATTGAACAACATTCTCCCATACATAAGGGTTACACCGAATATAACCACAACACAGAATATAAACAAAAAAGGACAGAAAATAACCACAATACAGAATATAAACAAAAAAGGACAGAAAGAAAAGATTAAAAAAAAAGTTACATATAATCACATTTTTATCTCATTTTTCTCATTAGAAGATATGAGTGAGTGAATTTCATATACATTTATGAATATAGATCTTACTGTTTTATGTTTAGTAGTGAAAAAATTAGACAAAAAATGAGATTATGTATAACATTACTTTATATACCAAAAAAAAAAAAAAAGAGGAAAAAAAAAAAAAACAGGGAGCCTGCTAGATTTTCTATATAAACTGGATTTAGTGGTGATGCAAAACAGTGGCATCTTTACATTCCACCCAGTCATATCTTTTCACACACTAAAGCTTCTTTCATCTTCTTGTTGGAGGAGAGAAGAGAGACCATCTTCTGAAAATCTAAACAATGGTTGGTTCATTTTTTAACAGAATCTTAATACCTTCTTCTTCTGCTGACCCATGTTCAAGGGCTTGTAGGGTTGCCCTTCTGATTTGTTGTTGTTTGTCGGTTTTGGTCGAGTCGTCTCTGGGATCCAAAACCAGGCATTTCAAATGGGAAGTTGAGTACATGTACTGGTCTCCCGACTGTGTCGAGGGTGTGGTGTTGGGGATCAATGGGCAGTTTCCAGGGCCAACTATCCACGCTCGAGCGGGAGACATTGTTAATGTTGAACTTAAAAACAAGCTTAGTACTGAAGGAGTTGTCATTCACTGGCATGGTATCAGACAGGTTGCTCTCTCTCTCTCTCTCTCTCTCTCTCTCTCCCTCCCTCCTCGGTAAAACAGAAATTTTTTTGATGAAAATTGATGTACAAATGATACTAAGACACTCTCTGTATCTATCTTTCTGTATGTTGTAATTTTGATTTCATTCACATTGTTATGGAGTCGTTTGTTCTTTCTTCTTAGTTGGTAATGTTTGTGTGTGTTTTTGCAGCAAGGAACACCATGGGCTGATGGAACTGCATCCATTTGAACAATGTGTTATTAACCCTGGAGAAACCTTTGTCTATAGATTCAAAGTTGAGAGGGTAACTAAACTCCCTCTTCTCTCTCTCACTCTCATATTAATAGGAAATTATTTAATATTTTTGGAGTATTGTTCTTTTTCGTTTACAGGTTAGAGATCATCAATTATCTCTTGTGGGGATATATTTTCTGAATACCAACACGTGGCAAGGTGACGCCGACGTGTCAGCCGAGGTGCCACGTGTCCTGGTCGTGATGCCGATGTGATCTCGGTTAGGCCGAGGCTATCTCCGAAGATATCGGAATCCGAGATAAGCGGATAGGGGACAAGAGTCCTAGAATGAAGAGGGAACTCAACCTGGATATGGACAAGAGTCCTAGATTGGGAGAAGACTTCAGTTTGGGTAAAGATAAGACTCTTAGAGAGTTTATCCTAATCCCACTGGGAGTCCCAGATTAGCAGTAATCCTGAGTCCATTAGGGCCAGGCTCCTATTGGGACTAGGATTGTATTGGCTATAAAAGAGAGGCACCCCCATGGGTCTAAGGTATGTTTTTTATACTCAAGCTTGTGAGTTGAATACTTGATTATCTTTGAGAAATATACTGACTTGATCGTCGGAGTGCCCCCGGGTGGAAGAACCACCATCGGAAACTTTTCTTTCTGTTGCAGGTCAGCAGGGTGCCATCTATTCTGCCGGTGCTCTCCAGTTGACTACTAAGCGGGCAGTGTGTTCAGAAAATCACTTACACAATTTGGTGCCGTCTGTGGGAAAGAAAGAAGAATAGATGGCTAATGACGGACAAAAGGATCAGATTGAAGACAAACACTCCTGCTGGGAGTGGGAGATCTATCGACCTCGACGCTGAAGGGGACAACCGCAACACAGAAACTCGTGACCAGAGTCACAGAGTGAAAGACGCCGGCCAGGAAGGTGACGCATCAAAGACAACAGATCGAAGCGAATACTACAACAAAGATGACCTCCAGGTATGGAAGGATAGATACCTGCGGAAGAACGAAGACCCTTCCAGAAAGAATGCAAAGACAGGGGGCATGAGTGCTCTCAAAGAGATGACATTCAAGTATAGAAGAGCTCAGCCTAAGTGAGCAGATCCTGGATTCTAGATCCCGGATCCGAGAAGACATCATCTCGGCCTAGATGAGTAGGCCCGAAAAGACAAGAGCTCAGCCTAAGTGAGCAGATCCTGGATTCTAGATCCCGGATCTGAGAAGACATCAACTCGGCCTAGATGAGTAGGCCCGAAAAGACAAGAGCTCAGCCTAAGTGAGCAGATCCCGGATCCTAGAAAACATGATCTCGGCCTAGATGAGTAGGCCCGAGAAAAGAAGAGCTCAAACCGAGTGAGCAGATCTAAGAAGATAAGATCTCGGCGCTTAAGTCCGAGAAGAGAAGAGCACAGCGAACAGATCTAAGATCCCAGAGGATAAAAAGGAAACACAGAAGATCAGACTAAAGTTGGCCGGGTTAAAAACCCCGGCTTGAATCCAAGAAGATGCTTAACCGTAGTTAAGCTAAGAAGATGCTTAACCGTAGTTAAGCCGAGAAGATTCTTAACCCGAAGTTAAGACCAAGAAGATGCTTAACCGTAGTTAAGACCAAGAAGATGCTTAACCGTAGTTAAGCCGAGAAGATTCTTAACCCGAAGTTAAGACCAAGAAGATGCTTAACCGTAGTTAAGCCAAGAAGATGCTTAACTGTAGTTAAGACGAGAAGATTCTTAACCCGAAATTAAGACCAAGAAGATACTTAACCGTAGTTAAGACCAAGAAGATGCTTAACCGTAGTTAAGCCGAGAAGATTCTTAACCCGAAGTTAAAACCAAGAAGATGCTTATCGTAGTTAAGCCGAGAAGATTCTTAACCCGAAGTTAAGACCAAGAAGATGCTTAACCGTAGTTAAGCCGAGAAGATTCTTAACCCGAAGTTAAGACCAAGAAGATGCTTAACCGTAGTTAAGCCAAGAAGATGCTTAACCGTAGTTAAACCGAGAAGATTCTTAACCCGAAGTTAAGACCAAGAAGATGCTTAACCGTAGTTAAGACCAAGAAGATGCTTAACCGTAGTTAAGCCGAGAAGATTCTTAACCCGAAGTTAAGACCAAGAAGATGCTTAACCGTAGTTAAGCCGAGAAGATTCTTAACCCGAAGTTAAGACCAAGAAGATGCTTAACCGTAGTTAAGCCAAGAAGAGGCTTAACCGTAGTTAAGCCAAGAAGATTCTTAACCCGAAGTTAAGACCAAGAAGATGCTTAACCGTAGTTAAGCCAAGAAGATGCTTAACTGTAGTTAAGCCGAGAAGATTCTTAACCTGAAGTTAAGACCAAGAAGATGCTTAACCGTAGTTAAGACCAAGAAGATGCTTAACCGTAGTTAAGCCGAGAAGATTCTTAACCCGAAGTTAAGACCAAGAAGATGCTTAACCGTAGTTAAGCCAAGAAGATGCTTAACCGCAGTTAAGCCGAGAAGATTCTTAACCCGAAGTTAAGACCAAGAAGATGCTTAACCGTAGTTAAGCCAAGAAGATGCTTAACCGTAGTTAGACCGAGAAGATTCTTAACCGAAGTTAAGACCAAAGATTCCTTAACACTTGTTGAAATTTGTAGCAATTTACAAGTTGTTAAGCTGACAAAGATTCCTTAACACTTGTTGAAATTTGTAGCAATTTACAAGTTGTTGAGCTGAAACTATTCCTTAACACTTGTTGAAATTTGTAGCAATTTACAAGTTGTTAAGCTGACAAAGATTCCTTAACACTTGTTGAAATTTGTAGCAATTTACAAGTTGTTAAGCTGACAAAAATTCCTTAACACTTGTTGAAATTTGTAGCAATTTACAAGTTGTTGAGCTGAAACCATTCCTTAACACTTGTTGAAATTTGTAGCAATTTACAAGTTGTTAAGCTGACAAAGATTCCTTAACACTTGTTGAAATTTGTAGCAATTTACAAGCTGTTGAGCTGAAACCAGTCCTTAACACTTGTTGAAATTTGTAGCGATTTACAAGTTGGAGGTAAGCCGAGATCATTCCTTGTCTATCGCTTGTTGAAATTTGTAACAATTTACAAGATGAAGATAGATCGAGTTCATGGAGTAACACTTGTTAAAGTTCTGTATGAATTTACAAGTTGGTTAAAATGAGATGATGCTTAACCGAAGTTAAGCCGAGGTCAGTATCTTGCCGAAGTAAAGTTTGTAGTTATTATACCCGAGGTATGTAACCCCGAGAAGATTGCATAAAGAAGGCAAAGAATGAAAGGCACGCAGAATATTCTAAGTATAGAATCATGCAAAGGCAGTCAAGAAAAGACAAAGGCACAAGCATTCAGAGAAGGAAAGTTAAATTAGACATTCAAAGAACAAGGGGGCACATCGGCCATATGCAGAGCTTACATTGTCTGAAAAGCAAAAAGGTACAAGAGTACAAGCGACAAAAAAGGAAGAACGTCAAAAAGCCGAGATGACGTTTAACCGAAGTTAAACTGAGATGATGCTTAACCGAAGTTAAGCCGAGATGATGTTTAACCGAAGTTAAACTGAGATGATGCTTAACCGAAGTTAAGCCGAGATGATGTTGAAACCTGAGAAAAGTTTACAAGCAGAGTTAAAATCGAGAGTGAAGAATGGCTTAAACACTTGTTGAAATTCAGAGAAAATTTACAAGTTAGAGAGCGCACAAAGTTAAGTGTCGGCAAAAGATTTGCCGGAGTCAAACGTCGTTTTGGTTAGAACAGAACCACTAAGTGCACGCCAGAAGTGGTGACCAGAATTGTGAAAGGAATAAATGCTTCAAGAAACAACGATGATAGTTTGCAGAGGCCAAGAGAAAGAGGGTCTAAAGGGGGCGAATTAAATACCAGAAGTTTTAATACATCGGCGAAAGAAGATCACATCAGGTCTGTGACTACGGCACAAAGCCAACTTCCCTAATGTGATCCTAAGTGCAACTTATGTTCACATTAGGGGGCAGGGAGAAGGTGCAGGGGGAATGAATGATAATTAAGGAGTAAGGAATGTTAACACTTGTTGAAATTTTTGAGCAAATTGCAAGATGAGTTAACCAAAGATTATGAAGTCTACCACTTGTTGAAATTTGAAGCAATTTACAAGTTTGGTATAGCCGAGATAACACTGAAAGACGTTTCCAAGATATGATCATCCGAGATGACCCACTAGCTTGTTAAGAGCTGAGAAGGTTAGCAAGTACAGAAATGAAGACCTTAAAGAATTAGGGACTAAAAGCAAGAACGTCGGACTGATCTGCTTCGATAGACGATGATGGTTCAGCCTCGGCAGTCAGTTGGAGGAGCTTTTCGACCGTTACCTTGGCATCAATTTCAAGAAAAAAGTAAACTACTTGGCATCAGCGGCAGGTTGTGTCCCACCCCCAGAAGACAGTTTAAAGGAACTTCTCAACAGCCATCTCAGCCACGAGCTCAGCATCAATCTCCTGAAGAGTTTGATCAACGCTCTTCTCGGCGATTGGCACCTCGGAGTTTTGAAAGCAAGGATTGAAAGTAAAAATCTGGGAAAAGACACAGAAAACAGAAACAAGAAATGTAATTCGAGAATCAAAAACGGTGATGAAGCTATCAAGAAATCAAGACAAAAAGATTGCACAGGTATATCAAACCAAGAACAGTGGCAGAAATAAACAGATATGTGAACAGTGTGTATTCAAGAAGATGATTTGGAAACAACAATGGTGATTAACAAATGAAGCAGAGCTTCTTGGAAAGCAACAAGTAATAAAACCAGGAGGAACAGTGGCTTACCAGAAAAAGGGAAGTCGGAATGAGAATTGCCGAAGTCTGATGACAATGACAAAATGACGAAAGCTTCATCGGAGGAAAGGAACGAAGACAGTTGCAGAAGCTTGAAAGCTTGGAACAATGACAGATTTAAGCAAAAGAGCTAGAAAGGAAAAAAGCCAGAGGATTGAATGAAAAAAGAGAAAAATCAGAGTCAAGAAGACGACAAAGTTCAAGAATAAAGCTAAGTGCACAGGCACTAAGTGAGTATGTGAAGAACAAGAAAGTAATGGCCCAAACACGATGCTAGCAACAGAAAGAGGATATGACAAGAACAGTGCTAGGCATTTAAACAATTCAAAACTTGAAAACAAGCGAAAATAGAAGGCAACAGAGGGAAAATAAACAGATTCAGAAGAGTTATAAAAGATTGAGCTTAATAGCAAGTAAAGAGTTTATGAACCTACCAAGAGGAATGAACGTCGATATGAAGATCGCCGGAGTCAAATAGATGACTGGAAGTTAGGAACCCACCGGAGAACGTGAATGGAGCAGCTGCAAAGCTCTTGGAGTTTACGAATTAATGGAACAAAAACCTCGGCTAGGAGGTGTGATCTTGAGCAGCTTGGAAAGCATGAAGCTTGACACTTGATAGAAGTGGACAGCAAAATCTAGAGAACTTTGAGGTTGGCGAGTTTGATCTCGGACAGAGGGGCACAGATGAACGAACAGTGTAGGTTCTATTACCTCAGAATGCCGAGGTAATAGAACCTAGGAGGCAGTTGTGGGGATATATTTTCTGAGTACCAACACGTGGCAAGGTGACGCCGACGTGTCAGCCGAGGTGCCACGTGTCCTGGTCGTGATGCCGAGGTGATCTCAGTTAGGCCGAGGCTATCTCCGAAAATATCGAAATCCGAGATAAGCGGATAGGGAACAAGAGTCCTAGAATGAAGAGGGAACTCAACCTGGATATAGACAAGAGTCCTAGATTGGGAGAAGACTTCAGTTTGGGTAAAGATAAGACTCTTCCCACTGGGAGTCCCAGATTAGCAGTAATCCTGAGTCCATTAGGGCCAGGCTCCTATTGGGACTAGGATTGTATTGGCTATAAAAGAGAGGCACCCCCATGGGTCTAAGGTATGTTTTTTATACTCAAGCTTGTGAGTTGAATACTTGATTATTTTTGAGAGATATACTGACTTGATCGTCGGAGTGCCCCCGGGTGAAAAAACCACCATCGGAAACTTCTCTTTCTGTTGCAGGTCAGCAGGGTGCCATCTATTCTGCCGGTGCTCTCCAGTTGACTACTAAGCGGACAGTGTGGTCAGAAAATCACTCACACAATAATCAATTATCTCTTATAATTCTAATACGAAAGCAGTGGATCCTATGTTTTAGACCAATAATTAGGCCTTATTTGTCATGTATTAAAAAAATTAAAAAGTCAAAAAATTATTATTTTATTTAAGTCATATCATCTTATTTAAGTTACATCACTCCTTTACTACATCACTTCAAATCCAACCCAAACCCAACTTATATTTCATAAAAAGTCAAAAAATATACTTATTTAGAATATCCCAAATCACCCCTAATATTTTGAAATATCACCTGGTAATGTTACAAGAATATTGAATAATTTTCTCATGTGGATACATATATATCTTTGAAGTGAGAATCTGATTTGTAACTTTTAAATGATTAGGCATATCTTTTCGTAAAAAGTCAAAAAAATTATTAAAATAATTTAATTTCAAATGAGGCATTAAGTGCTAATTAATAAGGTGAGGTTTCAAATTTGAATTAATAAAGTAGTGTCCAGTTATTGTGATAATCTAACTAAATATATTACTTACTAATATCTTTCCGTGTGGTAAAAAAAAAATTATGCATATAAGAGGAAATTGCGTATAATTGGAGTTGGTTTAAAAAATTTCTTGGCTAGTTTGAAATTTTCATCATTTATCATCTATTTTATAAAAAATGTTAAATTTCAAATATTCTATCAAATATTCATATGAGTGCGAGTCTCTTATGGTTAGGAATGGCAACGGGCAGGGCGGAGTCGGGATCACAATCTCCGTCTCCGATCTCCGATGGTGAAAATTTTTTTGGCCCCGGCTCCGATCCCCGACGGGGAACCTATAGCCGCCCCCGGCATGGATCGGGTTTCCCCGACCCCGAAATTCTCCGGCTAAAAAAAAAAAAAAAAAAATTTAAATCTGAGCTCCAGATCTACAAGAAGAATTCATCAACAATCAGATTTAACATCATCATCATCATCATCATCAACAGCACAACCATAAACCAGATTTAACATATACATTCAATAACAGATCTAAGCTCAAATGTAAAACATAAAAAAACAAAAATCAAAAATCAAAAACAGATCTGAGCCCAACAGATGATCATTTTCTTTATCTTCATCCACAATAGATCTGCGCTCAACTAGGATCTTGGCACCGGTGGTGACCAAAACATCCAGATTTGAAGAACAAAATCGAAAACCAAAGAGAGAGAGAGAGAGAGGTCTCTTATCGTTCTGTGTCGTCGGTCTATCTCCGTCGCCGATCTATCTCTAGACTTCTCCGTGGCTTGAATCTGGCAACAGTTCGTTCATCTCTCTCACAGAGTCAGGGAGTAAAAGGAGAAGAAAGAGAGGGAGAGAGTTGAGAAATGGATTCAAAATGCTTTTTGACCAAGTCTTGAGAATCTGGAGGCTAATATATATATAGTATTATAAAGCCTAAAGAGATATATATATATATATATAATATAATATAAAGCAACCTAGCATATCTATCTATCTATCTATCTATCTATCTATCTATACTATGGCCTCGTTTGGTGTAGCTGTTAAAACAACTTATAGATTATAGCTTAACAGATTATAGATTATGACTTTAATCAGAAGTTGTTAATCTGTTTGGTGTAGCTGTTGGATTATAGATTTAAGTTGCTGAGTAGTGTTTGTTAAATAAGCTGTGAAATAGCTTTTTCAACTAATTTTTATTTTTTGTTTGTCTACATTTCTCATAAAAAAAAAAAAAATAATCTATAGTCCATTTGAGTCTTTTTCTATTTTAAAAAAATAAAAAATAAAAAAATTTAAGAGTATAATCATAAATTAACATGTCCACAGCAGAAGCTGATAATCAGAAGCAAGGGGTGAGCAGCTTCTCAGAAGCAAGGGGTGATAATCTAACTAAATATATATAACAAAATGTAGTTATTAAAAAGTCAGGATACTTCAAAACTTGAATCCTAAATTCTCATAATTTTGAAATAATAAAATAAATACGTGGCACCTCTCTTTACTCCTCTTCTCACTATTCAATTAAAGTATTCTCACTTTCTCTTCCAATTGCTATCTAAAAAAATATTTTAAAAAATCAAATAATATCTTTTATAGGAGTTGTGGATATAGATATGTATATAGAACCTTACATATATAACCAAATGTAGTTATTAGGTCAGGATACTCCAAAACTTGAATCCTAAATTCTCATAATTTTGAAATAATAAAATAAATACATGGCACCTCTCTTTACTCCTCTTCTCACTATTCAATTCAAGTATTCTCACTTTCTCTTCCAATTGCTATCTAAAAAAATATTTTAAAAAATCAAATAATATCTTTTATAGGAGTTGTGGATATAGATATGTATATAGAACCTCACATGTTTATCAGTGTATTACATAAATTTAAATAATAATCATAATAAAAAGATCTCACAACTCTTATTCCTACATTAAAAAAAAAAAAATGTTACCATTTATCTAATTCGTTTGCTTTTAAAAAATAAAATAATTTGATACCCAAATTTAAATTTGAATTTAAATACTAAACCTCCAAAATATATTATCCTTAAACTAAAGTTTCCATATAAATTTGAACATCCACCAACAAAACATTGGAAACAAACCCCAACATCTATTTGGTTTTTTTTCTCTTTAATGTCGTCGTGATTATAAAAATTTCTTAATTTGGTTCCTATTGAATCATCATTTAATCATGTTTAGTAAATTTAAAATTTTAAAAATTAAAAATAAAGATTTATTACATAGGGCAAAATCCAATTGAGTTAAATATTTTGACAGTAACTTAATCATAACTATTTATTAAATTAAAAAAAAAACATTGAACATTAAAAATACTTATCTTATTCTACTATAAAAAAAAAATAAAAACATCTAACTTTTTTTTTAGATGGTGAAAACACCTAATTGAATATTAGCTAAATTAATTAGTATATATGGTCATGATCAATTAGGTCAGATATTTGACTATAATCATAACTATTTGATTATTAAAAAAAGTAATAAATAAAAAATTTAAAATTTTCATAACCATTAGGATATTTATCCGTCGGCTAAAAAAATGTAGTGTGTTCTAAAAAAAATTTAAAATAATTATTCTTAAATTTTTATAATTTTGATATTTCTCTCTTCTACTTAACAATCCTCTTTTATAGCCTTTCATGTTTTATTTTTTGTTTTATTTTTTAATTGTTAAATTAATTTTTCAATGGAAATTAATTTCATAGCTTATAGATAAGATCAAGATTTCAAAGTTGAAATTTTATTTAATTTATTCTATTTTCTCATGTTTATCTTATTTTATCTTTAAATTTGAACTTACATTTTTATTTTCTTCAAAACTCCTTATTTCTTGGAGTTTATCTTCTATTTGAATTTGATTGTTGTAGATTCTCATATATTTCAAATTAATCTTTTCAAAGTTTATCTTCAAGTTGAACTTTATTTATCTTTAAAAATCATCAATTAATTATCCATATAAATTTTAAATATGATATAATTCCAAGTATATCTTTTGTCTAAGTTTCATCTTTTCAATATAAAAAACAAGTGTTTGAAAAAGGAACCATGAACATGAGATTGAAAAGAAAAAAAAAATCACAATCAATATTGAGCCATTTTCGACTCTCCTTCATACTGCCTAAAAAATTTTGCATTAAATTTCAAGTCACAAGTCATTTTTTTTTTCTTCAATTGTATCAACTTTACATTTGAAATGTGTACTTACATAAATTTTTGCCTTTCTGGGAAAGGAAGTTTATGTAAATGAATATTATTATTTTATTTTCTGTAAATTCTATTTATGTTTTTGTTTCTTTTTCTTTTTTCTACAATCTGTATTTTTTTATTTCTTTCTTTTTTTGGCTAATAATGTGTCATTTAATTAAGATTTCATTCTATTTTTGAAGTGCTACTATTAATTTGTGACTCTTTCACTTATTGACTATTTGTGTTTATTTTATATTTTTTTTGGGTGTAGATGTTATATTGGAAGCGAAAAGATCATCAAAATTTATTTGGATATGGATTTATGTTTTAAATTTAACATCAATTATATTTGGTTGTTGATTGTCATGTTGAAATAACTTATGATTAAATTAATTTTTAGGAACTCATTTCTTTTGAGACCTAAACGACAAATTTCTTCTTTTTTTAAATATCTTTTTATGCATATTCAAAGCTTGAGCAAATGCAAGCGATCTCATATATAAAATGTTAGGTTTTTTTGAATAATTTAAATATTTCTATTATTTATGTTTGTCAGTTCAATTTTAATGCATTTTCAAACCTATTTATGTTTAGTGAATCAATATAAAATTAAAGGGGGAAAAAAAAACAAAAAACAAATAGCATGTAAAAAATTTTAACCACTAATTGAATATAATAGAAATTAAAATTAAAATTTATTTTATTTTTATTTTAATTCATTATACTGTGTGGGATAATTAATATAATATCTCTTATTGATTAAAAAAATGAAAAAAATAGCATTTTTTTATTATTTAATGTTAGTTCTTTTGATTAATTATAATTTTAGTATGCTTTTGTTACTCCACTTTTGGTTATTTTAACCAACTCTTATTGTCTATTTATTATGTGATGATGTACATAATTTATGATAGTTTTTTAAAATTTTCCATGTTAGTCATTTTGATTAATTATAATTTTAGTATACTTTTGTTACTCCACTTTTGATTGTCTTATCTAATTCTTATTATCTATTTGTTATGTGATGATTTACATAATTTATGATAGTTTTCTAAACTTTTTCATGGTATGAAGTATTAAAATTTTTGAATGATGTATAGTAAATACACAAATTCAATAAAAATATTTTATTTATATTAGAAAATACAACTAAATAGCATAATTTTTTTTAAAATTTTATTATGTTCACTTTGTAAAATCCCGTGCATCGCACGGGTGA
Source organism: Camellia oleifera (assembly GCA_022316695.1). Classification (NCBI taxonomy): domain Eukaryota; kingdom Viridiplantae; phylum Streptophyta; class Magnoliopsida; order Ericales; family Theaceae; genus Camellia; species Camellia oleifera. The sequence goes on from CM039312.1 coordinate 116,175,657, forward strand.
CTACTAGTATATATAGATATGGGATTGTTCGGGGGCGTGTTCGGGCCGGGGCCGGGTCTGGGAGGTTATAACAGTTCTCGGCCCGAAAATTATCGGGAATTAAATTTTTAATATTATTTCTAATTTTATGGGGATAATTTTTGAAAAAAATCTGTTCTAATCGAAATCAAGAGATCGGATTCTCGTCAGATCGGGTTTAAATTGCCATCCCTACTTATGGTATGGGTCCACAATCATGTTAGTATTAAGTAAAAATTTTAGTAAAAGTTTTTTTTATCCCTAATATTTCTCCTATTTTAGTAGTTGATGTTGTCTGTGCTTGAGGTTGTTGATTTGCTCCTTTTTGGAGCTAGTGTCCTTGGCTACTTGATTATTAATTTGGGCTTGAGATCAAATTATTTTGTCATAAAAAGTTTATTTATTAGTGATATTTTTAAAATTTTATCGCTAAAAGTCTTATTTTTTTACTTTTACGGACGATCTTTTAGCGACTATCCTCACGACGATAGAAATTAGTCCATAAATATCTTTTATAACAAAATTTTTACTTTTAGAAATCAAAAAATTTAGTTTCTAAAACTCTTATATGTTGTAGAGTGAGATGACGCATGTGTTGCAATTTTTTTTTAATTTTTTTAATTATTATTATTTTTATCTTATGAGGGAGATAGATGATGGTTTCAAATGCTACAAATTTAAAAGTTGATGATTTTATTTGAAAAAAATTAAAATTTTAAAGTTTAATTTGTTAGAAGGGTTAAATCTTGAGAGTTTTTTTAATAATTTTTTCAAAAAATTATTTTGGAAAACATGTGCTTTTTTTTCAAAATGTTTGGTATAAATAAAAGTAATTCAAAAAAATTAATTATCTAAAAGTGAAAGAGAGACGTTTTAAACTTTTTTTTTTAATTATTGATTTTTAATTATTTTTAAAAATACAATTTTCCATGCATTCATGTTCTCTCTCTTTTTTTTTTTGTTTTTAGAATGTTTGGTATAATTTAAATAATTTTTTTTTAAAAATTGATTATCTAGGAGTGAAAGAGAGACGTTTTTAATTTTTTTTATTATCAATTTTTAATTTTTTTTAAAAAATACGATTGGCCATGCATGGAAAGGCATAGTTTAATTCAACATACTTTCCATTCAACCGTCTTTTCCATTGGAGGAGGGGCCCAGTACTGGCTTCTCCTTTCATCAACCAACCACCTGGTCATTGGTCCAGTTTGAGAGTGATGATGTCATTGCGTTGGGCTTCGCCTTTCATGGTGTACAACTGTAGAATTACTAAAATGCCTACACCCAATAAAATATAGGGGTACTTACCGATTAGTCCTATTAACTAGATTTATTTACTTACAGGTCCTAATTAATAAATTCAACACTATAAAAATAAGAGAGTGATAAATTTATCACTAAAAATTTATTCATAAAAACAAAGAAATTGATAAATTTATCACTATAAATTTATTTATAAAAATAAAAGACTGATAAATTTATCTTTATCACTTAATAAATTTATCAATAGAACTTAATGGGTAATAAGTCTCCAAAGTAGGACCTATTGGGTAATAAGTCTCCAAAGTAGGACCTATTGGTAGTTTACCCTAAAATATATTGGCCTGCATGATCCTACAAATGAGGGTAGTATCGTAATTTCATGTAGTTGTTATAATCACATTCCCAAATTAATTTTTGCCCAAAAACGCTGTCGGGCGTTGGCGGTCTCAGTCAGATGCAACGTATAACTCTTTTGAGTGTGTGGGGAAACTTGAGGGATTGGGATCCTCTCTTTACACTCCTTTTTTGTAGGGTTTTCGGGCTCATTTTTAGGTCTAATTTTGATAATTTGAACCGTTCATATTTTAATATTTATTCAGTATATCATACCTGTAAAAAATCAAGTTGATCAAATATCAGAAAACATGTGTTCGGAAAACTATTTATTAAATTCTTTAAAAAAATAATTTTTAGTTCGATTTTTCGGAACACATGCTTTATGATATTCGATCAACTTGATTTTTTACAAGTATAATATACTGAATAAATCTTAAAATATGAACGGTTCGCATTATCAAAATTGGGCCTAAAAGTGGGCCCAAAGGCCCTGCAAGGAGGGAGTGCAAGGGGAGGATCTGTGCTTTGTATTCAAATACTTTCGACTTTTGTATTCAAATACTTGGTTAGGTATTTATTTGCTTGAGCTCTCTGTTTTTTTTTTTTTTTTCAATAGGGAAAAGGAATGGAGCGTCGTGGTTTCTCAACCCAATATACGAAGCCATTGAATCCTCCTGCTATTGCATTTTCGACTAAAGAAGGAGAGGTGGGTTTTTTTTTTGCTTTTTGTTTTTTGTCTTTTGAACAATGAAATTAGCTGTTTCAGTTTCATGATATTCGTATGAAATTTTTCAGGCTATGTTGAATGAAGCCATAGCAGAAGGAACAGCTTTTGGGTCACTAAAGCTAATCGAAAACTTCGGAATGCAAAGGGATTTGAATTTCTGTGGTCCGGCAAGTTTGTGCACTGTGCTTAATGCTCTTCGTGTTGATCCAAACCGAGCTTGGAAAGGTATATATATATATATATATAGATATATCTACTATTTCGTTAAATCCAAAATCCAATGATTTGTTGATGAATGCGTAAGAATGATTTGGAAAAGTTTTTCCTTAAATTTTGGTTTATTTTTTAATTGAAGGAAGGAACTTGAGAAACAAAATCATTGGTTTTTTAGAAACGTTGGTGGGTGAGTTTTGCTCCACCAACGTTTCTGAACTTGGTGGTTTTTGCTCCATGACATCGAACTTGAGAGAATTATCAGGTACAAACTACAATGATTTTGGGACTCACATGTGTTTGTGTGTGTGAGGAGGAGGGGAGGGGAGGGGAGGGGAGGGGAGGGGGGGGGGGGCGTGGTGGTTTGCAGGGTTTTGTTTGCTTTTGTGATTGGATTCAAGTCGCCATTCAACTTGAGAGAATAATTTGGGTTTGATGGATTAATTTTGGGATTGATTTTCATTATTTGAATCGTTACCTTTTAAAATTTGTTAAGTAGGATATTTGTGAAAAAATTTAAGATGATGAGATATCGGTAGCAAATCAACAATAAATATAATTTTTAGAATAATCATTTATTTTTTGTAACAATAAATGTAATGCAAAAGTAAAAAACATGGAAGGGTAACTCATTGTTGATTTGTCCTAAAACAATGTTTTGATTAATGTCGCAAGTAGGGTTTTGTTGTTTTCCTCTTCTTTTGACAGATTTTTGATGAATTTGAGTGTGAGTTTGACAACTTAATTTTTTTAGTGATTTTTGATTTTTTGACTTTTTTATGCAATGAAGAAAGTTAGTATATTTGCAATAATTTTTTGGTTGTATAGATAGTTGTGAGGGAAAAAAAAAAAAATTAATTGATTACGGTACCCCTTCTATCCCCTCTTCATTTCATTGGGCCACCTTTAGATCTAATAAAAAAGCTGCGGGGTTTAGTTTTCCTAATGTGTCTTCCTTCAATAAATTCCCTTTTTATCTGAAGAGGTTTTTCAATTTTGTTTCAATTTTCAGTACAAAACTTGTTTCAATGTGTCTAAAAAAGTTCAGTTTAGTCTTAGAGTTTCTATTTGTTAAACTTGTAATTATTTAGGAAAGATTGTTATATTGATTTTTGTAATTGAATTTGTTACCATGTATATTTCAGTGTGATATTATTAAATCTAAATTACTATGGCATCACTAATGATGAGGTGGCCAATGAAATGAAAGGGGCATAAGCAGGGGATGCAGTGTGGCCACTGTTGTGAGCGTAATAGGGCTCACTTTAGGTTACTCCTTAATAATCCGAACCATTCGTTTCTTAGGGTACGTCGATTAGAACATTCTTGAAAAAAAATTAAATTGATTGGACATTAATCGACTTATGTTTAGGGAAAATTTGTATCTACAAAAATAAATGCTTAGTGTATTTTTTTAGTATAAAAGTGAATATAAATTTGTTCTGATTAGGGGGCTATTGATATCTGATTGACTTAATTTTTTACAAAAATATTCTAATTGATGTACACTAAAAAATGAATGATTTGGATTATTGAGATGGGACCTGAAGTGAGCCTTATTACATCTCACAGCAGTGGCTGCTACGCAAAGGGCAGAGCAACCACGCTGCATCCCAGGGGCTCATTGCTCTCATATCTGATTTGCTTTCCTGTTGCCCTTTTGTTCTCCCATGCTCCAATAATTAATGCTTGTTATGCTTTTGTCTCAATGCTCATTCCTTCATTTTTTATTATTTTATTTTATTTTTTGTTGTAGGTCCGTGGCGCTGGTTTGAGGATCCCATGATCGGGGATTCGGAGATCATGGGGAAAGTCCAGAAAAAAGGAATCTCATTTGACCGTTTGGCTGAACTTGCTAGGAAACATGTCGACATTGAAGCATTCAAGGCTCAACATAGCTCTTTAGAGCAATTTACAAACTGTGTGATCCAAACGACTTCAACAGAAGAGTTGTATATGATTCTGTCCTACTCTAGGAAGACGGTCAATCAGGTAATTTATTGTTTTATTTTGTTTTAGATTTGAATATTGATTTAATTATTTTTATGATACTATGATTTTTGTTATAATATAGCAAATTAATTTTTTTATTATTATTTTTTGAAATTTAGACGGGTGATAGTCATTTTTCACCAATGGCTGCATATCACAAGGGCAAAGACATGCTTTTGATATTGGATGTTGCCCGCTACAAATACCCTTTTCACTGGTTGCCGCGGATGATGGTTTGGGATGCTATGAACGAAATCGACAAAGAAACCGGTGAAACACGAGGGTGAGAATTTACAATTTTTTATACTATTTAACTCTATAATTTTGAATTTTAATTTTTCACTGTTTGATTATATCAGGTTTATGATGGTGAGGAAGAAAATCTCATGAGCTAGAGTTATGGAGAGATTGATGAAAAGTGTAGAAATAGCAACTAGATATATATTGTTTGTTGGTACTTTGAAATTGTTAAATAGTATATAGTTAGTATTTTGTTCTGTTAGGTCTAAAGTATATGATCATGTTTTGGTGTTTATGTCCATTAGATTTACTATTCTAGATTGCTTGTCTGCATTCTTCTTCATTTGGGTTGGGTGTGTGCATATATTTGGCTAGTCTTTTTTTTAAAATTTCTTTACTGTTATATTTGTCTTATTTGTTTCAATATACATATACTAGCGTATGCTCGTGCCTAAAGACACGGTGTAAATAATATTAAGATTAAAATGCAGTTATAAAAATATATTAAAATATTTTTCTTTTTAAAGAACTTGTATTTGGTTATATAATTTTAAACCCATCAATGATGTATTTTAACAATCACATTAAAATGATAAAATTAAAATCAGCCCTAGCAACATGAAGAGTATTAAAATCGGAGCACAACAATTGTCCAAATTTGAACTCTTCTCTTTCCCAACTGACTTCAATTTTATAGAGATGAAATTAAAATCCGTTAACCGTTTATTATTTAGAAAGTCCATACATAAATTTATGCCAAAAAAACAAAAAACAAAAACAAAAACCGTTTCATCAACAATTTATACCAACTATCAAGTAAAACTAACCCAACACATTGAAAATACAATGGAACATTCCCAAAAACAATAGAACAAACAACCCCAAATTCATAACAAAAAATGGAAAAAATACAATTGAACAAACAAACAATGGAAAATACAATGGAACAAACTATATGTATTGGGAAAAAACTAAAAAAACACATTGGTTAAATCATACCTACTATTTTGAATTGTAGGAAGGGAATAAAATAAATTTATTGCCTATCGTATAATTCAATTAAAAACACAATTGAAATTGTTAATCACTTCAATAATTAATTAAGAAGCATTAATTAGTCACTATAGAATTTAAGGTAATGCGTTTTCTTTCGGTTTTCGTTTTCTCCATCAAATGTGTCCATTCCAAGTATTTTTTTTTTTTTTTTTTTACTGTGGGCGGATTTGATTTACTTTTACTAAACAATTGAAAGTATTTTTTTAATGTGTCGATACATATGTGTGTGAATTCATCTGGGTTTGATTGATTTATGTTATGATGATAGAATTTATAAAAATTGTTGAATTTGAATGAAGATTATGACGCTCCTGCTTTAGTATGCATTCTTTGTACCATCTTGATTTTGAGTCTGTTCAATTGCTTGTTCAATTTTATTTTCCATTGTTTGTTTGTTCAAGAGATCGTGCAAGCAACGTCTTTAACGTCTTTGCAGTGTTTTTGGGTTTTACAGGGCATGAGATGAGATTATTGAGTGTGCGTTTGTTACAGATAAATCTTTAGTGAGATTAAAATTATTAATTCAAATAAGTATAAAAACAAATAATAAAGAAATTAATATTGAAATTGCATAGAAATTGTGAAATTGCATTATGGAAAATACAATTATGGTGCTTTGGTGTTTCATAAAGCTAAAGTTTTGTCAACATTTGGGGTTAGTAGTTTAGATTATTCAGAATTAGATTCCTTTATTTTTGTACCATTTTCTGAGCAACCAAACACACCACTAAGAGTCAGGTAGGGACTTGAAGAAAAAAAAAAAGGTTTCTAACAAATTGCTATTTTAATGGTAGGTAAACCTAAACCCAGAACAGTTGTTCAAATGTTTTTGTTTTTTGCACCTTTTGTGGGTAACAAAATAGAGTAGAAAGATGACGATAAAGAGATTACCTTGGTGAGAATCAGTTCAGTTCATTTCATTCTCCGGAGTCGGAATTTTATGTTTGGTAACTGGTAAAGACAATGAAGTCAACAAAGAAAGGAGCGAGCAATTTCAGCTAAATAATTTCAAACCGCAATGAGAGGAAACATGTGGTTAGCAAATAGATACATAAAGCAAAAAAAGGAACTGAAACTGAAGAATTTAACTGGGAAAAAAAATTACAATGATCAAATATCATTTTTACAATGCCCTCAAGGGGAGGTTTTGACCAAACCCTGTATCACTAGAAAATACAATGTTTTTTATAGGTATCCTAGTGACGGAACAGGGAGAGAGAAATCAAAGAAGAACCAAGGAGCATATTATAGTTCTAAAAGAAGCCATAAAGCATCAGCTTTGCATGAATTTGGAGCATATTAAAGCTTAGCTTCTGTTAATCCCACTTCCTCACTATCTTCTCTAAACTCTACCCTTCAGGGACCAATAAGACATTCAGATATCTGTCTATTGAATTGATAAACCACACCAATTTGGGAATCATGCCATAACATTTCCCAGTTAGTCGGTAGTCCTATGGGTGCCAAACAGCTAAGAGAGAATATTCACATATTAGCATTTTTCAGCACGACAAACTTATATTAGACAGGTGTCATGCAGCAAAATTTGTATTGGAATAAATTTGTTTTCAGGTCAAATCAAGATATACTTGTATTGCTCTTGGATGACCCTGTAAGATTGTTGAATCGATAAATGCAAGCTCATAAAAAGGGTCCAACAGAATGTGGGTTATTATATTAATAAAAAAATTAGGTACCTTAAATTTAACTGGGAAAAAAAATTACAATGATCATTTTATTTAATAAAAAACAGAACCAGCCAAGCGACAATTTTATCACATCAACACTGCATCACTGGAAAATACAATGTAATTGGATATAATTTTTACAATGCCCTCTAGTGGGAGGTTTTGACCAAACCTTGTATCACTGGAAGATACAACGTCATCTGAAAAAAATTTGACAAACTAAAAATATTGTGGGAGTTTCACAAACTTACAAAATTTCATAAACTCAGAAGCTGTGGGAGTTTCCAGTGAAAGTCAAAAAATTGGATTTGATTATATTATGGAAAATACAATGTTATCTAGAGAAAAAAAAATTACAAACTCAAACAATTGTGGGAGTTTCACGAACTCAGATGCTGTGGGAGTTTATAACAGCCAATAAAAAGACTTGAGGGAATAAATAATTTAATTAGTTAGAATTAGAGGGATTTACCTGTTAGGGATGGGGATGGGCTGCAAAGAATGTAAACAAAGAAAAACTTCAATGGGAACCTCACAACAATGAAAAGATGCGAAGGAAAAAAAGGTAGGTTTTAGACATCCTTACCTGCATATCTTCAGGCTTATTATCTTCTAAAATTTGTGAGATGGGATAAAGAGAATTCAACATTTCAGGCTTATTATCTGTGAGATGGGATTAGTAAAATCCTTACCTCAGCCCCCAACCAGTTAGTTGAATTAATTTTTACAATGCCCAAAAATTTAACTGGGAAAAAAAATTACAATGATCATTATATTTAATCAAAAACAGAAGTGACAATTTTAGCACATCAACAATGCATCACTGGAAAATACAATGTTATCAGATATAACTGCATCACTGGAAAAACAATTTCACAAACTCAAACAATTATGGGAGTTTCACAAACTCAGAAGCTATGGAAGTTTACAACAACCAATAAAAAGACTTGAGGGAATAAATAATTTAATAGTTATAATTAGAGGGATTTACTTGTTAGGGAGACCATGAAGCGATCTCCAGTGGATCTTTTGATTGGGGATGGGCTGCAAAGAATGTAAACAAAGAAAAATTTCAATGGGAACCTCACAAAAATGAAAAGACGCGAAGGAAAAAAGGTAGGTTTTAGACATCCTTACCTGCATATCTTCAGGCATATTATCTTCTAAAATTTGTGAGATGGGATATTCAATATTTCAGGCTTATGGGATCAGTAAAAACCTACTCTCAGCCCCCAACCAGTTAGTTGAGTTAATTTTTACAATGCCCAAAAATTTAACTGGGAAAAAAATCACAATGATCATTCTATTTAATAAAAGACCGAACCAGCCAAGTGATAATTTTATCACATCAACACTGCTTCACTGGAAAATGCAATGTTGTCAGATATAATTTTTACAATGCCCTCAAGTGGGAGGTTTTGACCAAACCCTGTTATCTAAAAATAAAAATAAAAAAATTCACGAACTCAAAAGTTGTGGGAGTTTCCAGTGAACTAATATGTATTAGATTGATTTTAAAAAAAAAAAAAAAAACATAAATGACCCGTAAACAAAACCCTAAAATAACCTGCTTGTTTATATCAGTCACAGCTCAACAGAGAGAGAAGGTGAGAGACAACAACACTGAAAGGGAAAAAAGACTGAAACCAACAGATTCTAAAAAAAAATATGAACCCAACAGATTCTAAAAAACAAACAAGTTATTTCCATTACAATCTGAACCCAACAAATTCTAAAAAAAATATGAATGGACACATTACAGAATAAAACCCATTTGATATTAAAATACATATACATATACATATACTAAGTTTCCATTACAATCTGAACCCAACAGATTGGAAGTTTCATTAGCAATCAATACTTTTCCATTACAAATAATTTTCCATAATAATAATAAAAAACAGAGCAAGGAAATCGTATAAAAAAAAAAACCCAATGTTACAAACACCCAACAAATTCTAAGTTTGAATGCTTTTCTGTACATATACTAAGTTTCCATTAGAATTTGAAGCTAATAGATTCTAAGTTTTCCATTTAAAAAAATACTTTTCCATTTAAAAAAATCAAACTTTGAACACAAAAATAAAATAAAATAAAATAACAGAGCAGGGAAATCGTAAAAAAAAAACAACCCAATGGAACAAACACCCAACATATTTTAAGTTTAATGCTTTTCCATTTACAAATACTTTTCCATTTAAAATTAAACAAAAAACACTAACCTGGATATTGGAACCTTCCTATCAATTAAAACAATCAATCAACAAAAATAAAAACACAGATGAGTGAAACAAAAACCCAAAAAAAAACTGACCTGGAAAGAAAGGATGCATGAAAACAACCTAAACACCCAAAAATGAGAGAACAAAACAGATTCTAAGTTTCGAAAAAAATTACTTTCCATTTACAAATACTTTTCCATTTAAAAAAAATCAAACTTGAATACAAAATAAAAAAAGATTGCACGCACAACAGTAGATTATTTTGGGTTGAAATAGAGCAAGGAAAATCAGGGAAAAAAAAAAAACTAAAATCTGAATGAAACTAGGAAAAAAACACTGGACTGGATTTTGGCATAGTCAAACAACCAGATAGAGAGATACAAACCAGTTCACGTTACCTTGTGAGCCGAGTTCGAGAAACTAACTTTTAAGGTAATCCCACTTACATCAAAACCAATAGAGCTCTTCTCCTCATTCAAGCCTAGAAATTTATTGCGGAGCTCTCCTTCCACTATCCACTGTTGTTACTATAACATTTCAACTCTGCTCCATTCACAAACACAAAAACAACATACAATTTTTTTTTTTTATTTTATGAGTAAATACTCATGTAAAAACAAGTTAGGAGAAAATTGTACCTTTGCAAGAGGAGATTTAAAGCTAGCATTCCCTATAGCACCACTGTTGTTTTTCCTTAATTAATGAATCCCTGCTGTTCTATTCCAGCGGTTGGTTCCATTTGAACTTCAGCTAAAACTCAAAAATAATATGTGACGCCCCAAATTTTTTTTTTTTGGAACATCAAGGGAAATTAAATAAAGAAAATGACTTAATAAACTAAAAAGTTGACATCTTAGAAGGGCATTCCAACTCTCGTACATAACCAAATGTTCAAATAATATTAAATAAAAACTTAAAATTATCCAAATACAACATCAATGAAATTATAAGGTCCTTAATAACTAATATATAGGATAATAAAGCTATTCGACTTTAGTCATGATTTCAAGTCAGCCAAGGCTCTACGTTAGCGTCAACTCCATTTCAGCTTCAATTATTTCCTCGCCAAAACCTGGCATAAAACACCAGGGCAACAAGAATATATGCCATGAGTTTTGCAACACAGTAAGAAAATATAATCAACCTACCACTCTTTTTAAGAGAAAAATAATGAAATTCTAAACATGAGATAACAATATAATTGTAAACATAAATTACAACCATTAGAATAATTTCAATAATTTTAATAAATTAGGTGACACTCCAAATCTCACCTAGAGATTTAACTTACCAACCACTAAGCATGGCAACGATTAATTTGAAACCCTCCATTGGTCAAATATTTAAGTGTTACCAACCGTAACTACCAGGGATGCCCACGTCCGGAGTTATATACCCAAGTAGTGGCATCCGTGGTCTGCCCCAAGGAAACGGTCTGCCAGGGGTACGTAACCTCCCTGTGTGCCACCTGCACATCCACCCTTATTCCAAAACCGAATACCGAAAAGGGTTCAAATAAGTCCCGTGCCATCTTAGAGTTTCGCAACACAATTTACGTGAGAATTCTCAAAACCAGGGATCACCCTGAACAACCACGAATTCTCAAAACCAGGGCTCACCCTGAACAACCGGTATTGACCGTCAATTGTTAACTTTGTGTATGCTGTTAATCATATTAGTTAATTTTGATATTAATCACCAATAATTCCAATTTTTAATCACAAATAATGGTTTACCAACTCATTAAAATTTCCAACATAAAATATTACACACGTCACACGATAGTAAACAATGTACAAAATTTAAATAAACAATTTATTTAAACCATGGTATAAAATAATGATGTAGATACCAAAAAGAAGAAATATATCATAATCACACACGTGCATGGATTTTTAATCTACAAGATTATATTAGCACCATATTAAATTTTAGTCCAAAGAAAACAATTGAAGAGATTATTTTTTTTTCTTTTTTTTGATTCCTCCTTAATCTGCCAAAATTTTCAGAATGTATATCTTGCAAATGAAATTATAATAAATTACTTATACAACTCTAAAATTCATATAACTCTACAGAATACTCAATAAACATGTTATGGTCATTTTTCAGAAAGCTGTTTCCAAAAATAAATTATAAATAATTCTTAAAAATTCCAAGAATGTTCATGACACAGATTTATCACATTTTCTTAAATTAATTCCATACTTAAATTTATAAATCAATTACATAATCTAAAAATTTATTATGAAAATAGACTTCTCAAATTTCATATTTTGCTTAGGAATTATCAGATTTGGTTTAATATAAAATTTTTAATGATTTTTCAAACACATAATAAAATCTGCCTATAGCTCTAGATTTGGTTAAAACTTTTTTTTATAAATTCGTACAAAACTCAATAATTGTTGAAAATTTTTGTGGATGAATTAGACATCATTATCAACAACTTTGTAGAATAAATCATCTTCAAATTTTGAGTATAAAATTGTCTAAAAATTCGTACAACTTTCTGACATATTTAAAGGGTCAATTAACATGTTCAATAATCTTTTTAATGGCATAACTACACATTCAAGTCCAACTCCACAATATTATCATGATTTTTAGACTACCAATATTTGATATACCATCATAAATTTTCACACAATTATAAATAAAATTTTATCTACAAGTTTAAACATTTTATCATATGTATATAATCTGAAATTTCAAACATATAAAGAATGAGAGGGTTGAGATGGTTTTCTTACTATGTTAGGTTGCTAACGATTTATCGTCCAAATTTGATTTATGATTATGATCGTAAGATATGATCGTCCTGGCTCCATAATCGTCTTGCTGAAATTTCACATTAATCGGACGCGATCTCACAGTTGATCTTCCATTGGATTCTCTTAGAACTTTTAGTTGTTGATCATCATCTTAGACTTAGAATTTGCAAGATCTAACCCCAAAAATGGATTCTACATGTCGAAAAACGTAAGGGTGGTCATCCCCAAAGTCATAGGACCATTCGATTAACTTAAATGTACTAAGATGCACCGTAGCACCATGGGCCGAGAAACACTGGATAACATTTAGTTCATCCTCTCCAACACCCGTAGTATGCATGAACAGAAGACCCAGAAATTTAGTTTCAATGTCACCACTTCAAATGCTTGTATCTTCTTCATCGTAACTCCGTTTTATCTTATTTTTCTTTCATTGGATTCACCTCATAGCCTAGTTTTTGGTTCAATACTCACACGCCTCATTCCGTCTCTTTTTGCATGCCGTCGGATCTCCAAAATTTGACGAAAACTAAGATTATTTTCCTACCATCTCGGACATTTCTTCGGACCATCTTTCGGACTCCATAACTTTCTTAATTCTTAACGGTTTTACTCCATTCTTTCGCCAATCTCTTCCAATTACTTCGTACTTCATCTTACATGGCCTATTTTTCTCACTTCTTCCAGGAATAGATAGTTTTGGCATGCCGAAAGTAAGCCGAAAACCAAGCTTTTGAACTTCAAAATAAATTTCTCTAACTTTGTTTCTTTCTCCTCCATCTTCCTTCTTCTTCTCTTTCTTCACCTACAACACTTTGTGAATGGTGGTTCTAGATGATAATGGAATTAGGTGATGGTGGTGGTGGTGGTGGTCCGACGGTGCGCCAATGGTGGTGAAGTTCATGGGTTGGTTGTTCGGATGGTGATAGTATGGGTTAAGGCCTTGGCTATGGAGGTTGGGGGAGGAGGAAAAACATAGATAAAGAAGGACAAAGAGAGTTTTGAGAATGAGAGGTGGAGGGAGAAGGAGAACCGAGAGAGAGAGAGAGAGAGATGAAACGGATTGAGAGATATCAAGTTGGAAGAGAAGCAAAATGAGGAAGACGAAAAGAAATTAAAAAAAAAAGGAATTGAACACTTGGTGGAATGCATCAGCATGTTCACCACGTTTCTTTTGTTATAGAGGATGATAGCACGTGGAAAGTAGGAGATGAGAAAACATAGGCGCAGATCCATGGTTTTTGATTGGATTTTATTAGTACAGAAAATATTATATTTTAGTATAATTTGATTACAAAAAAAAAAATATACAGAAAAATATTATAAGGTTCAAAAATTAATATTGAGTAATAATATAAAGTTTAAAAATATTTTATTTTATTTTATTTTGAATAAATTTTCAGTATAAAAATATACAGGCTATTAAATTCAAAATATTGTGAATAATTATTTAAGAAAATTAAAAATATATATATTATTTTTATTATATAAAAATACAGGGTTTCACATAATATATCTCAAAGATTGAAAAGAAAAAAAAAATCTCTCATACTTATTTTGTCAAACAACTTGTGAACAATGCATTAGTACAATTAAACTTGTATGTAAATTGATGAAATTTAGAGAAGCCCCTAAATATGAATAACAAAATGAAAATTATATAAAAGTACCACTATGATATAAGGAGTATTAACCCACAGTAGAAACCAATACTTGGATTGCTCTATGTCTTTTGTATCCAATTTTTTTTAAAAAAAGCATTTAAGTCATCATCACCATAACATAAAAGGTCCAAAAAAATTTAAAAATAAGAAGCAATGATAAATTCTGTAATCACCATAACATTTAACACCTTCAGTTCAACTAAAACATTTTTATAAAAAAAAAAGAATTTGAAAGAGGGGAAGTGAATTGCCATAGAACAACTCTATCGAAGCTCAAATAATCGCCAAAAAAAAAAAAAAACAAAAACAAAATCAAAATCAAAATCAAATAACATAGGTTACACCTATAAAACAATAAAAACAAAATCATATGTTCCAAATGAGAGTACAGATCATGGATTTGGATAGGAATTTGAAAAAAAAAAACGAAAAAAGGTAAGGGAAATGTCAATGAAATATAAGCTAATTTTTTATCCATTTCTCTGACATTTCCCTTTTACAATGCAAGGGAAGGGAAGCCTCCATCTCTTTACAGTGAGGTTACTTCTTTACAACTACCAATAAGTAACCAAACAAATGTGACATCACAACTCGCAAATATGAGTGCCAAAAAAGCACGAAAATAATTTCTATGAGCATATAGAAAAACAAACAAAGCACTCTTGCTAGGGAACCCCCCCCAAAAAAAAATAAAAATAAATAAATGAATAAAAAGAAAATACTACACACTAAACCAAGCACACCAACTAAAAAGAAAATACTACACACTAATCCAAGCACACAATAAAAAGAAAATACTACACACTAATAATAATGCTAGAAAGTGTTGGGTATACCTCCTTATTGTGTGGGACCCAATTGGTTTTGGAAAAAGAGTTTAATTTGATTTAGTATTAATTATAATATATTTTTATATATTATATTTAATTTGTGGAGACCCAATCCAATTTGGAAACAACCAAGGTTTGATAATAAACCCTAGATTCACAATATTTTAGGGTTTTGTTTTTGCTCATCCCGAGGTGAAGAGAACGGCTGCTACATATACTCTACTTTGGTGAAATCAATTATTTAGGTGTGTGAACAGTGGAATTAATTTGGGTAGTTCTTTGCTTCATTTTCAGTGTTGATTTGGTTCGTTATTTTGGATCTTCTACAACTTTGGTTCTGAAGATTTTTGTTCATCTATTTGGTGAGGTCTTTCCGCTTGTTTATTTGTGATTATTTGGAATTCACCTAAGGGTGGTTTTATGAGACCATTAATGTCTCGTTTGTAATCGTTTGGAACTTATTTGGTTGATAGTGGAATTGGATTTCGATCCCGTGGACATACCTCACATTGAGAGAACCACGTAAAAATTCTTGTGTTGCTTCTGATTTAATTTTTCTGCATTAGTTTTTATTCCCATTGATTGATTTACTTGTGGGGAATCACAGATTTTCCCTAACAGAAAGACCATTATATAAAATTCCCATCAACAGACAGTAAATAGCAATTAATCATAATCACTCTGATCAAAAAATAAAATAAAATACAATCACTCTGATCAAAAAATAAAATAAAATACAATCACTGTTTCAACCCTCCATTGTGAGTGACAATTTTTTAACATGAAAAACACAATCACTCTTGCAAGTAAAATCTATTATATCATCACAATTAGATGACAATGCTGCAGCAAACAAAGATAACTCCTCATGGAGTTGAAAACAAAGTCACAAAGAAAATAATAAGATAAGAATGAGAAGAGAACGAAAACACAGAAAAAGTTTAGCACTTGAAAACAAAATCAGCAACCATCAGTACATTAATGAGTTTTAGAGTGAGGGAGCACACATGGGTACATTTCTTTGAAGTGTAAACTTACATATGCCAACTCATGAAAGAAATTTCAGTACACACAGTCCCTCTAACTGTGGTAGGGAGCACACATGGGTACATTTTTTGATCTTGAAACTTTGCCCCTACAGTCAGAAATTTCAATATATACATTTCAGTACACAGTTACAACGCCAATTTCTATTTAAAGAGAGAAAGAGAACGATTTACAAACCAAGAAAAAAGTTATTTGTTTGATAACCTTTGAATTGGCTATAACATGGATATCTTCAGCTTCACAATGTGAGGAGCTGCAATCTAAAAAATCAGCTATCTCTTTGATAGCCTTCCACCAATAAACAACAATTTATCCAACTAAAATTAAAAATAAAAAACTTGAAGCATATTTCAGTACACAGTTACAATGTCAATTTTTATTTAGGGCCAAAAGGAGTTATCAAAGTTCATCAATGTGGCTTCCACCCAAGAAACTATGATATATCACAAAAATATTAACAGACACATCCATATAAAGAGAGAAAGAGAAAGATTTACTAACCAAGAAAAAAGTTATCTCTTTGATAACCTTCCACCAACAAACAACAATTTATCCAACTAAAATTAAAAATAAAAAACTTGAAGCATATATATATCTATATATATATAGAGAGAGAGAGGGGTACCAGAGAGCTCCCATGGGGTTCGAAGTAGAGAGAGAAAGAGAAGACGATGAGGGAGGAGAAGAAGACGGCGGCGTCGATGTAGTAGTGGTAGTGAAGTTGGTGGTAGGGAGCCGAGGAGCCAACTCGGTGAGTTTGACAGCTGCTTCTTCTCTTTTGCTCAATCGGAAACCCTAGCCAACTCCGAGATTGATCTTCGCTGCGATTTCATTGCTTCTTCTCTCTTGCTCTCCCATGCGATTGTTCTCTCTTGCTTTTTCTTCTTCAACCTAGATCAGATTTCAACTAATCCAAAAGAAGAACAGAGAGGGAGAGAGAGATAAAGAGGGAAGGTGGGTAGGAGACGTGGGTAGGTGGAAAGGTGGGGGGAATTGTTTGGGCGGGAATCATCTATTGATTTGAACCATTGATGTTTATTAGAGTTGATCTGAGCCTTTGAAATTAAATGTATCTCTGATACATTTTATACATTTTCAAAAACCCTCCTATCTTATTATATAGATGTGTTCTTTATAGTTAAGAGACACACCATATATATTATCTATATCTATATATTAGTGATAGGGTACATGCATTGCAAGTGAAATATGCATATATAGTTTTTTAAGAGGTTCCTTTGGTATGAATTTGTTTGGTCAACTTTTATAATTTGTGAAAAAGAAATTGAATCTATTTGGCTAAATAAGTTGTCCCACAATTTTTTTGTTATACAAATAACTATAACAAAAGTTACAGTTATGACAAACGGAATGGGATTTTTTTTGTCCATATGTATTTAAGACTTTCAAATAAACTAAAAAAAGTTACAATCTATACTATTATTAAAAATGAATACCTTACTTGTGGGTGTTTTGGGAAAATAGTTAAAAATTGATTTTTAATTTTTTAGGAAAAATTACTCATAAATCCCATATTGAAAAATGTTACTCCATTTAGTCCTAAATGTTTTTTTGTAAACCATTTAGTCTTTTTTTTACATCACAACATCATCATCAAAACGACATCAAATATCATCATCAAAGCAACATCAAACATCACAACATCATCATCAAACAACATCTAAAACTACCAAAGAAGAACCTTCGCATATTCAAATCTTCCTTCTCTCTTCCTCCAAATCTTCGTTCCTTGATGTGTTTCTTCTTTTCAGTCAATTCATATGTTAGAAATGTATGTATTACAAATAATAGAACCATTACGTGAAGCTATCTCTTTCTTTATCTTTATATATATATATGTATATATTGGGTCCAAACAAAACTCTATAATTCACTAAGAAACAATCTTCGATTTTGATTTGTGTGCTTCTTTGTTTCTGACTTATAGGGTTTGACGAATTGCCCCTTTTTTTCAAAAATTTCTTTCTGGAATTTATTTCTGGATCTTGGGTTTGGTGTAAATTGTTTGCATTCCAACAATTTCAGGTAGATCTACCTAATTTCATAGCTTTTTTAGTTTTTTCTAGGTCTTTTTTTTTTTTTGGGAATTTCATTGTTTTGGGCTTTTGGGTTTTACTCACTTTGTAATTTTAATCTTGAATACCCCTTTCGTAATGATCGTTGTCATCAATTGGTTTTGGGTCTTGCAAATTTTATGAATACTATATGTTGATCTAACTCTAATCATGTTTGATGATATGTTGTGATGTTTGATGTTGTTTTGATAATGATGTTTATGATGTTTGATGTTGTTTTGATGATGATGTTTGATGGTGATGTTGTGATGTTTAATGTTGTTTTGATAATGATGTTTGATGTTGTTTTGATAATGATGTTGTGATGTTTGATGTTGTTTTGAAGATAATGATGTTGTTTTGATGATGATGATGTTTGATGTATATGCCCTCTATAGTCAATTTCCCTATAATGGGACCTTTCAGTCTGAGAGGGTAATTTATATACAAGTGGGCCGAGCTGGGTGTTGGGCCTTAGGGCCGAAATAAAAAGGCTTGCGCAGATAGGGCCGTATAAGTTACTCCGGTTTGGAGAAGTAGCTTTGAAGATAGACCGGTCACGCAGCCGTGGTGAATAGCCCGGTCTTCGGATGACTTGGTTCTACTCCGGTTGAGTGGAGTAGCTCAAATGTTTCAGTCTTCGGTGATTACTTCGGTTGTAGCATGTGAGAGACCGAAGTAAGCTATGGTTTGCAGAAAGCTCGGTTTTAATTCCCTTATGGATAGCTCGGTCTCAATATGGGAAAGCAGAGGTAAGGGAGAGTAAAATAAGGGCCGAAGTAATAGTTATTTCGGTCCTGAAAGTAGTTCGGCCATGAGAAGAACCATCTCACTTGGTTTAAGCAGTGAGGAGGGTGTTGGAGGATAAGCATTATCTTCCAAGAGTATGAGTCCTAGGGGGACTCTACGTAAGGAGGAGTAATCCTAGGAGGACTCTGCACATGGAGGAATAAGAGTCATACCAGGATTGTGCCACGCGAAACCTATATAAGCTCACCAATATCACCTTTGGAGAGGTAATGCAACTTTTGCTCCCTGACTACATTGAGCTTTTGCCTACTTGTCTTGCTTTCTGACTTAGGCATCGGAGAGGTTTCCGGCACACACCCGCCGGCCAGCTCACGTTTGTGTTTTCAGGTGGTGAAACGACGACTTATAGAGAATAGCAGACTTGATCAACAGGGTTATACGAGAAGGTGTATTTCTTTCCCGTACAATTGGCGGCGTCTGTGGGAATTGCAAACAGGAACAACCTCCTGGTCAAGTTTTTCTCGAACATCAATGGCGAACAACGAAGAACTGCCTCAGTCCGCCATTGACGGACAAACTCCAGAAGGAGGTGCAAGGCGCGAAGGCCTACCTTTGGTCCCTCCCATGGCAAACCTGGAACCACAAAGGCAGAATTCTAGGAGGGATGCGAGGGGACGAAGGAGGAATAGCAGCCCTCATCCCTCTCGTTTGCAAAGCCCAGAAAGACAAAGGCGCAGAGTTGATCCTCAAATTCTGGAGGATCGCGTCAGAGAGCAAGACGAATTGATCCGTAAGATGGCGGCGGACATGGAGTCTCTGAAGCGCCAGATGAAAGGAAAAGAAGTGGCGACAGGAGAGGGGCGCAACAAGAAGACGCCCCCTCGCCACTCAGAGGGTCGTGGTAGGAATTCTACACCCTCTCAACCAGAGGACAGAAGCCTCAAGACAGGCGACACGCGATCCGTATCTTCCAGGACTCGTCACTCCAGGTCTGGGAGGACGAGGCCTGAGAGGTCATACACTGAGGGGAGTACCTATTGGCCCTCACATACGCATCATACGAGGTCCAGACAGACGGAATTACCTAGGTTGTCCGACCTAAGGTCCATGTTGGTAGAAAAGGCACGATGGAAGGAGGACGCCAGGGCGCGCGATCTCCACAGGGTTCCTGCCTTGCAGCGATTGGCTCATCGGACGCATGGAAGCGTCGAGGTTGGAATGCCAAGGCCGCACTTGGCATATGAACCAGCGGATAAGGCATTAGCGAGGCTGCAGACCTCACCATTCGTCTCAGAGATTGAGAACGCGCCCCATCCGTCAGGCTTCCTACAACCCAAATTCACGACATATGAAGGAAAGACGGACCCTTACACCCACTTGAGCCACTTTTGCCAGGTTATGGCTGTATACCGGCGGAATGAGGCGTTGATGTGTATCCTGTTCCCTTCAAGCCTCGGCGACCTAGGCTTGACTTGGTTTGAGAAGCTTCCAGAGGGCAGCATAGCCTCCTGGGCGCAATTGGCAGAGGCGTTTGTAACGCAGTTCAGAACGAACACAAAGACCCCGGTGGAGATCGACCAGCTACTCTCCATCGACATGGGCGATAAGGAGACTCTGAGGTCATACAACAGTCGCTACTGGGAGACATTCAACCAGATTGGGGACTGCCCAACCAACCTCGCCATTGCGCAGTACAAAAGAGGCCTTCCAGTCGGGAACAGACTGAGGGACTCTATCACCATGACACCACCCCTCACCATGGAAGCCCTGATGGAGAGAGTGCATCAGCACATCAGGGTAGAAGAGGATGGCGCTCGTGCCAAAGCAAAGACTGGCGCGACCATGACACCGGAAAAGAAGACCTCAGCAAAGGTCAATACGGTAGGTCGCCGAAACCAAAACGGACGGGGCAGGCGAGACGATGATGAAGACCAGGACAAGAGATGGTTGAGAGTCCGAACTGCCATAACCACGGTGTTCAAGAAACCGATCTACCGTATACTTAGTGAGATTCGAGACGAGCCTTTCGTCAAGTGGCCTGCCAAGTTAGGCGAGGCCCAGAAGGACTATGATGACAGATCCAGATGCACCTTCCACAAGGAAAAGGGGCACCGAACTGAGAACTGCACGCCGTTGAGGCAACATCTGGAAGAGTTGGTGGCGGCAGGCCACCTGGATAAATACATAGAGGGAGGGGCGCAGCCAGCCCCCCAAGATCACAACAAACCCAACGGGATGCCGATCGACGCCCCGCCACAAGGCATCATCAACGTGATCCATGGAGTCTTTGAACCAGAGCGAGCATGCGAGCTCAGAGGTTCAATCAAAAAGGCAGAGCACTTGAGAGAGGTGCTAAGTGCCCAACCAGTCGTCAAAAAGGGGAGGACAGAAGCCACAAACATCATGTCCTTTTCGGATAAAGACTTGGACAGAATATATTGCCCACACAACGATGCCTTGGTCGTCACTCTCCGAGTCAAGGATTTTGACGTCAAGCGGATTCTGATTGACCAAGGTAGCTCGTGCGAAATCATGTACTATGAAACTTTCAAGCAACTCAAGTTGCAAGACAAGGACTTAGCCCCTGCCGTATCTCCTTTGATTGGATTCAATTCTATGCCAGAGTGGCCAGTCGGCAAAATCATTCTCCCAGTCAGAGCAGGGAGTGTGACAAAACAAGTGGAGTTCTGGGTGTTAAAGGTTCCCTCCACCTACAACATTATCTTGGGCAGAACATGGCTGCACGCCATGCGCTCGGTGGCATCCTCCTACCACCAAGTGATGCGGTTTCCCAACGATATCGGAGTAATTGAAGAAGTATATGGGGACCAGATTATGTCCAAGTAGTGTTTCGTCGCAACGAATGGCAGCCGCGCTGCCAAAGGATATGTTCATTCGGTTGAAGAACTGGAGAGTAACGAACTATTCGCCGACGTCGGCAAAGCAGCAAGCCAGAAAGCGGTGGAAGACTTGGTGGAAGTCAGGATAGATGAAAAGAACCCGGACAAGTTCTTTCTGCTTGGTTCATCGTTGTCCAGCGCTGAGAGGCTAGAGGTCTTGGAATTTTTGACCTCTAACATCGAAGTGTTTGCCTGGACCCCATATGACATGCCAGGCATTGATCCCAACTTCATCTGCCACCAACTCAATGTCCACAATTCTGCTAGACCGGTCATTCAACTCACGCGCAGATCGGCACTCCATCACGCCGAAATAGTGGCTGAGGAGGTAGGAAACCTGCTCGAAGCAGGGGCAATCAGAGAGGTGCACTACCCAAGATGGATCTCAAACACCGTCGTAGTGCCAAAGAAGAATGGCAAGTGGCGTGTCTGCGTTGACTACAAAACGATCAATAAGGCATGCCTAAAAGACAGCTTCCCTCTACCAAGGATAGATCAATTGGTGGACCTAACAGCTGGGCACAGCAGGCTTAGCTTCCTTGACGCATACAGAGGCTACCACCAGATAGCCATGCACGAACCGGATCAGGAAGTAACATCCTTCACCACTCCAAGAGGGTTGTACTGCTACAAGGTCATGCCCTTTGGCCTGAAGAATGCGGGAGCGACGTTTCAGAGAATGGTCACCAAGATGTTTGAGCCATTGTTAGGCAGAACAATGGAGGCTTACATCGACGATATGGTGGTCAAAAGCAAGGATGCAGATGACCATCTAAAGGACCTAGACGAGATGTTCCAGATCCTGAAGCGACACAAGCTGCGCCTTAACGCTTCTAAGTGCGCATTCGGTGTAGGGTCTGGCAAGTTTCTGGGTTTCCTGG
The DNA here is from genome assembly GCA_022316695.1 of Camellia oleifera. Lineage (NCBI taxonomy): Eukaryota > Viridiplantae > Streptophyta > Magnoliopsida > Ericales > Theaceae > Camellia > Camellia oleifera. The sequence continues at coordinate 116,198,336 of CM039312.1, forward strand.
TGACCAACCGGGGTATTGAGGCAGACCCCTCCCAAATCAAAGCAATTCAGGAGTTAGAGAGACCTAACTCAGTGAAAGAAGTGCAGCACCTCACCGGCATGGCAGCAGCACTTAATCGATTCATCAGCCGGTCTTCAGACAGATTGCGTTCATTCTTTCAGTCATTAAAAGCTAAGTTTGAATGGGACGAAGAATGTGACCGAGCTCTGGAGAGTTTGAAGGAATACATGTCTTCTCCACCATTACTGGTCACTCCCATACCTGGAGAAGAACTCTTCCTCTACCTGGCAGTCTCTCAGCACGCAGTAAGTGCGGTGTTGGTTCGGGTAGAAGGAATCCAACATCTACCAATCTTCTATGTCAGCAAGACATTGCTGGGAGCCGAAACAAGGTATTTGCCTCTAGAGAAGCTAGCACTGGCCTTAATGATGGCCTCCAGGAAATTAGCGCACTACTTTCACGCCCACACCATTGTCGTCCTCACAGCTTTTCCACTAAAAGCTTTGTTTGAGAGGGCAAACTTTTCTGGGCGGATTTTGAAGTGGGCAGTGGAGTTGGGACAATATGATGTGAAGTTCCAACCCAGAACCGCAGTAAAGGCCCAATCTTTGGCAGACTTCGTCGCAGAGTTCACTCCTGGAAGCCACCAAGTCTGCCCAATCGACCTGACTGACACAACCAAACTAGGGATGGAGATTGACGCCGGAATAGCGCAACCCCTAGTGCAGGTTACTCAGCCAGAACCCGAGGCAGACCAGAGTAGAGAAGGCGAGGAAGCAGACCCTGCTATACCAAGTCAAAATTCACCTACAACTCATGACTTGGTCCCATCAGAAAACAAGGGGCAGACTGCGACTATGGATCATGAAGAAAGCTCCACCGACATTCCAGACCCCACAACATCATCTGATCCCTCCACATGCTGGAAGTTATTTGTTGGGGAGATGTGGAAGCTCTTTGTGGATGGGGCATCCAACCGACATGGAGCAGGACTTGGCATAGTCCTCATCTCTCCAGACGGCCTGGTCATGGAACAAGCTATCAATCTCGGCTTCCCAGTATCAAACAATGAAGCGGAGTACGAAGCGCTTTTCGCAGGACTCAAGTCAGCGGCCTACATGAAGGCCACCGAACTCATGGTCTACAGTGACTCACAGTTGGTGGTGAATCAAATTTCTGGCGACTACGAAGCAAAGGACGACAGAATGGCTAAGTACCAAGAGCTAGTCAGAACCGAGATCAAGAAGTTCGAAGTGGTGAGGATAGAACAGATTGGCAGGGAGGAGAATAGTAGAGCAGACGAACTAGCAGGCTTCGCCTCAATGGCAGATACCTCCATCCCACATCCTTTATTGATCGACTATCTGCCCAGACCAAGTATTGAAGACCCAGAAGCTAAAGAGGTATGTTGTGTGGTGTTAGGTCCTTCTTGGATGGATCCCATCATACTGTTCCTGAAAGACGGCACTCTACCAGAAGATAAGAAAGAAGCCAACAGAATAAGAGCCAAGTCGCAACGATTTTGGCTCTCTCCATCCTTGGCATTATACAAGAAGTCGTTCTCAGGACCTTACTTAAAATGTGTCCACCCCAGCAAGGTAGAAGCATTCTTGTTTGAAATACATGAAGGGGTTTGTGGCAGCCATCAAGGAGGAAGATCATTGGCATACCGAGCTATTTCACAAGGGTATTGGTGGCCATACATGCAAGCGGATTCGGAGAAGTATGTCAAAAAATGCGAAAAGTGTCAGAAGTTTGCACATCAAATACATCAACCTGCCAGAGAACTCCTACCTCTCACTAGTCCATGGCCTTTCGCAATGTGGGGCTTAGACATAGTGGGACCACTCCCAGCAGCACCAGGCAACAGGAAGTTCTTTCTTGCGGCAACAGACTACTTCACAAAGTGGGTGGAAGCAGAAGCCTTGGCGTCAATCAAGGAAAAAGATGTGAAGAAGTTTGTCTGGCAGAACATCATTACATGCTTTGGCATACCAAAAGCACTGATTTCAGACAACGGCACCCAGTTTGATGGCAAAATTTTCAGAGGCTTTTGCGAAGAATACAAGATAGAGTTCTACAATTCTACACCGGCGTATCCCCAAGCAAACGGTCAAGCCGAGGCGTCAAACAAGGTAGTTTTAGACGGATTGAAGAAAAGGTTGGAGAAAGCCAAAGGCAAGTGGGTAGAAGAGCTCCCTCATGTTTTATGGGCTTATCGCACCACACCACGGCGGTCAACAGGAGAAACTCCATTCTCCTTAGCCTATGGCATGGAAGCAGTCATTCCATTAGAAGTCGGACTCCCCACAATTCGGAGCGAAAATTTTGATCCAGACTTAAATGGCGAAGCTATAGCATTGGAACTTGACCTTGCGGAAGAAAGAAGAGACAGAGCATTGGTTCACATCGCCTCCTACCAACAAGAGCTATCTAGGAAGTATAACAAAACTGTGCATCCAAGGCAATTCAAGATCGGCGATTGGGTACTTCGCAAGGTTATGGGCAACACATTGGTCCCAGGGGATGGCAAGTTAGGTCCTAACTGGGAAGGTCCTTACGAAGTGGTCGGATTAGCAGGCAAAGGGGCATACCACTTGGAAGACGAGGACGGCAAAGCAATTCCCAGGCCATGGAACACGGCCAATCTTAAGTTATTTTATTTTTAGCTTTTTTCTTTAAAGTATGTGTAATTTTTTACTTTCAATAAAAACAAATCGATTCTTTTTTAGCATATTTGTTTCTAGTAGAAAGTAACTTTTTGTAAGCTAATAGCATTGTAACCATAGTCGGCCGGATTAAACCAACTATGACACTTCCTAAGCCCAGGATAAGGATCCAGGCTGCAGGACGTTTGGACGGAATAACCAAACACTACATTCTAGGTTGGCTGGAAAAACCAACCTAGAGGTTGGCTGGATTAAACCAACACTTTGTACTCTTCAGCCGAAGTATGGGTATGGCTGAAGAGTGGTTGGCTGGATTAAACCAACACTATATACTCTTCAGCCGAAGTAAGTTATATCAGCTGAAGAGTGGTTGGTTGGATTAAACCAACACTTTATACTCTTCAGCCGAAGTAAGTTATATCGGCTGAAGAGTGGTTGGCTGGATTAAACCAACTCTTCATACTCTTCAGCCGAAGTAAGTTATATCGGCTGAAGAGTAGTTGGCTGGATTAAACCAACTCTTTATACTCTTCAGCCGAAGTAAGTTATATCGGCTGAAGAGTGGTTGGCTGGATTAAACCAAATCTTTATACTCTTCAGCTGAAGTAAGTTGTATCGGCTGAAGAGTGGTTGGCTAGTGAGTTAGATAGTTAACCGAGATCACAGTTGGCAAATAAAGGTGTGGAAAATTCATTACAAGTACAAGCAGACATTCACAACCGAACGAGAGTTGATGATTTTTCATTAAAACAAAGGAAGTACAACTGTGGGGCCATAGCCCGGTTACAAAAGTTTAGACATATAAGAAAGAAATAAAAGAAAGTACAAGTTCAATCAAAAAGATCATCTATCTCGGCCTCCAGATCGGCCCCGAGGTCAGTGCGTACTCCGGTATTTGCAGTTGGAATAGTCTCGGTTGGGAGTTCGGGCGCCACATTTTCAACCATTGTCTCCAACTGAGCTGATTGATCACCGGCTCGCTCCTGGATGGCCGAGGTCTCAGTTGCTTCTTCTTCTTCATCATCGTCATCATCATCGGATGAACCGAGAAATTGTTTTTGGAGATCATCGGCATACTCTTGCAGTGAGACCGGAATAAAGTGCTCAGGAGCGTTGTAGACCTCGGTTTCAGGTCCACAACCGACCTTCTCCACTGCACCTCTCCAGCCGCACTTGAAGAACAATTCTTTGGCAGCCTCGCACTGCAGAGAGTAGCCAGCTTCGACTTCCTTGAAGCCCTTTTTGGAAGCGTCCTTAGCCTTCTGCTCCAACTCCTTTATTTCAGCGTCTTTTTTGGTTTCAAGCTGGGCCATCTCCCAGAGATATTTGTCTTTCACTTCGATCACGGCCCGCTATTTGTCACTATCAGCTGAGGCTACCAGTTCGGTCAGGCGCGCTACCTCGGCTTCTAGTTCGGCCGACCTTTGCTTCGACAGTGCCAGCTCGGCCGTCCTAGCTTCGGCGTCCCTTATTGCGTGCCTTGTTGTTTTGCGAAGTTCCATTATTTGCTTATGGGCAATGGTGTTCTTTTGAATGGCCTGCAAAAGGAGAGTTCCTTGTTAGCCGAGCTAAGAGTTGGACAAAATTAGACTGATCAAAGGAAAAAAACAGTCATGCTTACCAAAATCATGGACTTGGTGGATGACCGGATGGCCTTCAGCTCGGTATTTAGCTGCTTACTGTGGTGCTCCATGTCTTTGGGAAGACAAACACCCCTGGCCAGGTTGAAGGCCAGTAGGTGATCCTTGTCAGCAACAACGGAGTCACCTTCGTCGATATCTCGGCTGTTGAAGACGAAGGGTGGAGCCCATTTGTTGTTCGGCGCAGCTCGGTCAGATGATTCCGGTTGAAGGTTGAGTTCGGGGCTCGGTGGAAGGATGGGGTCAACCTGATCAACCAAACGCTGCTCGGTCTCAGTAGTCCGGGCGCGCTTAGCTCGGCGGGAGGATGATGGCTGTTGGGATGGAAGAGCTACCACGGCGGCTGTGGTTTGATGGGTTGGAGGCACTTCGGCCCTGGTGGTTGAGGTGAGCATGGCCTTCAATTTGTTCTTCTTCGCCATCTCTTGTTCGGCTGTGAGCGGCACTAAGTTTATCTCGGGTAAAGTTGGGTCTGGTTCTGGTGGGTCTTCAAGGAGGAAGTCTGTCACCCTTGCTTTTCGGCGACCGGAGTAGCGGTAGGTCGGTTCGAAATCGAGGAGTTTGGCCCAACTTCTCTCCCTTACTCTTAGTGCGGTGCGCAGAAGATCAAGGTTTGGGTAGTTGTACTGGGAGTGAAGATAAGCTAAATCTGCAAGAGGAAAACAACTGTTAGTTCGGTTCGTAGCAAAACACCGAAATAAAAAGAAAAGTGATAAAGGCGACCGAAGTATGTATACCGGGTTGTCCCATTTTCCAGTTTATTCTTCGGCCAGGAATTTGAGCCTCAAGGTCTTCAAAGTTTCCAGAGACCCAAAAGAAATCGTCATCATTTAGGTCTTTGTCTGGTGTGTGTTTTACTATTTTTTCTCGACCTCGGCGGATTCTCAGGTAATAGCACCAGCCTTCATTTTTAGATCATATTGAATACTGGTGCAATAGTTCGGCTAAACCGAGGTTCAGACTGTGTTTCCGGTTTAGGGCATCTATGCCCATTATTATGCGATAGGTGTTGGTGGAGAGTTGGGTTGGGCAAAGTCTGGTTTGCCTAAGGTATTCACAGATTAAAGGCTGGACTGGGAATCGTAGTCCGGTCTCTACTATGGACTGGATGGTGAAGGGGACAAAACCCTCATTATTCCATGGATCGACATCTCGGTCGGCTAGGGTGAGGTGTACGTCATCTGGTATATGGTGGTCTTGGCGGAATTCGGCCAGCCCCCCTGGGGTTTCTACAAGGAATCTATATTTCCCCATTTTATTGTATAAGTTAAAATAAGTTATATCGGTTGGAAAAGTGTGCTCGGTAGCTCGGCTGGGCGCAGGGAAGTGCCTGTTAACCTAAGTCTGCAAAGTGAGAAAACAAGTTGTTAAGCATTGATCATAGACCGTGCTACAAAGACAAAGCAAGAAAAGACTAGTCTTATTTCGGCTCAACAGGGTACTTTGGTATCTACATCGGTTTCTGACAAGTGCTTGTTATCTCGGTTCACAGAGTGTTTTTGTTATCTCGGTTTCAAGTGAGAATTTTCTTACTTCGGTTAGGCCTCAAGGGGCAGCTTATATGAGTTCGGTTTAGGACTCAGAAAGCTGGCTTAGCCCCTAGGGCTTAGCTCGGTCGAAGGTCGAAATTTCAGGTTCAAGTGTGTTTTTGTTTCGGCTAAGGTATATCAGATGGAAACCTATTAAAACTACTGTGATGTGTACAAGTGTTGGTTCGGTTCCAGTTTGCCTATATAACAACAACAGTATACTAGTGCGGTTGCGACGTGATTCCAGATCTAAACCTAGTTCTACAGGATGCATCATGATATTCTAAGGGCTTTTGTGAAGTTTTTTCAGAAACTAAGCATGAGAGAGGTGTTTTGCAAAAATAAGAAATAAACTACAGATAAATGAGTAAAATGCAGAAAGGAAAGCAAAAACCAGAGAAATGGATCGGAGTTACTTACCAGGTGAAGAGTATGGAAATAGGATGGAAGCTTCAAGCGCAGCAAGGACGCGAGCTCAGGAGCAGGAAGAACAAAAAGAACACAAGGAGAGAGAGAAGAGATGAATAGAGAATAGTGTGATTCGAAAATGAAGGGTTCTTTTGGTGTAAATGCAAAAAGGGCGGGAACTGTTCAAAAGTTACGAAGTACGAGGGGCGGCGTTACAGCTGGAGCTAGCTAATCGGGGTTTGCCACGTGTCAATGGAAGGACAATCGATTCAGTTTCTACAGACTAAAGAGACGTTTTGACCGGACGTTCTTGGCTCGGCTTAAACTTAGCTCGGTTAGAGCAGCGAAAAAGGTTTTCAGCTCGGCTGGAGTAGCTGACAGATTGTAGCTCGGCTGGATAAGCTAAAAATCTTAGTTCGGTTTGTAAGCAAGTAATCCCAATCATGCTTTGCAGATGGAATTAAGGGGCAATTGAGAGGGTAATTTATATACAAGTGGGCCGAGCTGGGTGTTGGGCCTTAGGGCCGAAATAAAAAGGCTTGCGCAGATAGGGCCGTATAAGTTACTCCGGTTTGGAGAAGTAGCTTTGAAGATAGACCGGTCACGCAGCCGTGGTGAATAGCCCGGTCTTCGGATGACTTGGTTCTACTCCGGTTGAGTGGAGTAGCTCAAATGTTTCGGTCTTCGGTGATTAATTCGGTTGTAGCATGTGAGAGACCGAAGTAAGCTATGGTTTGCAGAAAGCTCGGTTTTAATTCCCTTATGGATAGCTCGGTCTCAGTATGGGAAAGCCGAGGTAAGGGAGAGTAAAATAAGGGCCGAAGTAATAGTTATTTCGGTCCTGAAAGTAGTTCGGCCATGAGAAGAACCATCTCACTTGGTTTAAGCAGTGAGGAGGGTGTTGGAGGATAAGCATTATCTTCCAAGAGTATGAGTCCTAGGGGGACTCTACGTAAGGAGGAGTAATCCTAGGAGGACTCTGCACATGGAGGAATAAGAGTCCTACCAGGATTGTGCCACGCGAAACCTATATAAGCTCACCAATATCACCTTTGGAGAGGTAATGCAACTTTTGCTCCCTGACTACATTGAGCTTTTGCCTACTTGTCTTGCTTTCTGACTTAGGCATCGGAGAGGTTTCCGGCACACACCCGCCGGCCAGCTCACGTTTGTGTTTTCAGGTGGTGAAACGACGACTTATAGAGAATAGCAGACTTGATCAACAGGATTATACGAGAAGGTGTATTTCTTTCCCGTACACAGTCTATAAGAAAATTTTTAGGATTAAACAGTGTATAAGTTGTTAATTTGGAATTTATTGGTGCATCACCCTTTTAACTAAGCTTTTTAGTTTTTTGGGAAAATTGGTAAAAAACTACTTATTTTATTTTATTTTTTGAGTTAATATTTGTTTATGATATCACATTACAATAAAATGACTAAAATACTCTCAAATGGTGATTTGCCCTAGCCCTCAACTTGTAAACATGGAGGGTAGTTTATGTAATTTCATACCTTGCGTTTTACTAACTTCCCAAATAGTCTGGCGTTTTTAGCTTCCTCAGGTTCAGTTTTTGAAGCTACAAAACGTAGCTTTTATTTGGGTTCCCAAATCACACATTGGTGTCCATGAACTTCCTTTCCTCCTTTTGCCAAGTGGCATTTTCTTCTTGAGTCAAGTGTCAATTTTTCCATCTAAAAAGAAAAAAATAAAAAATAATTGTTATGAACACAAGATTTAAACCCAAGATCATTCACTTAACTTACAAATGAACACTTTCAGTTCTTAAATAACCTAGAAAATATGCTATCAATTTAAAATTAAAATTTATATTTTAAGCACACTTATCAGGTGGGCTCACACCTTAATTTATAAATAAGTAAGCACTATAAATTAACTCTTTCTTAAAATAAATTAATTTATAAGTGATACCAATATAAACTTTGCTAACTTCAGTAATTCAAAACATATACAGAATTTAAAGTTTACCATCAATCAACCTTTTTTTTTTAAAGTAATAAATTGATTTATATGTGATACTAAATGGAGCCAATATAAACGATGTCAACTTCAATAATTCAAAGCATACAAATAATTTAAAGTTTTCAAATACCTCACATACGGTACTAAAGGCCCGTTTGAGAGGTGGTTTTTTGACTTAAAAAAAATTAAAATATATAATCATATTACTTATTTTATTTTTTTATACGCTTTTTTTATAAAAAAAAATTAAAAAAATCAACTGAAATAACAACGTCCCAAATTCTCTCAGAATTTTGACTAAAGTCAACCAAATTTCATCTCCCTTCTTGTAATTGGAGACACAAGTTGAAACAATTGATTTTGACTAAATTGATTGAAAAATTCAATTTTAAATTTTATCTGGCAGACGATTATCTACATAAATGAAATGTCAATTATATAGCATCAATAATCGGGGAAGAAGTGAAATAAACAATAATAATAATAAAGAAAGAATAACAATACTCATTTAGATGATTTTGAGAAACCTTTCCCCACTGTACATAGTCAAACATTTTTTAATAGATAAGTAAAATGAAGGGGGGATGGAATTACTTAACAGTGGTGTCAAATGAAAAAAATTATAAATTAATGAAAAAAGTTTATAACATTAATTATTAATATTTATAATATTTTTTATTTGTTTGTAAAGTGAAATAAACAATGATCAAACAGGGGGCATTACCTAACAGTGGTGTTGGATTAAATTTTTTTTTATATAAATTAATAAAAAAAATTTATAACATTAATTATTAATATTTATAATATGTTTTATTTGTTTATAAATAGTTTTTCACAGATTCATGTCAGTGTAATTTTCCCTAAAATGAATATCAAAATTTCATACTTTAGATTTTTTTTTTCTTAAAATAATGAATTAGGTGTCATATTATATTATTTAGCGTCTTACAAACGGTCCATTAGGCATTTACTAAAGATCAAATAATATCTGTCTAGTAAAAAAAAATCAAATATAATGCCTAAAAAATTGTAAGGAAAACTCAAAGCATGCATTAATTTTATGGAAGACCATCATGCACAATTAAGGACACTCATTTACTCCTCTAGAAAATAATTAAATGGTCACTCATGTACATTTCTTTAAAAAGAAAAAGAAAAATGAACTCAGGTTCAATGACACTTGAGAGGGAGGTTTGCGATCGAAATGTTGGGCCGAGCTGGTTGGGCCGGAGTCAAGAGTTTCTAGTCAGCCTGTCTTTAAGTGCGTATTAAACCGAGGTCTTATTTCGGATGGGCAAGAATAATTGTGGATTACCGGTCCGGGGAGTTATGCACTAGTCAAAGTTGGGTTGGATTAGTCCTTCCGACGTAGTGAACCGAGCTTCTGCTCGGTTGAGCCATGGTACAAAGTTGTTAAAGAAACCGGTGAAATAGCTCGGTTGTTGCGTGATGGCATGGCTTCGTATTGAGTGTATCTCGGTCAAGAGTACTATGCGGCACCACGAGACTGAAGGAAGGGGATTACACTTTCTGTGCGCATTAAAGCCATTTGGCGGTTTTGTTAGGTGATGTTTAGCTGTATTTGCACTGACACGTGGAGAAATGGGAGAAGAGAGCAGGTCTACGCGTCTAAAGGTGAATGGACGCAGAAGCGCGCACAGAAGTTATATAAACGGAGCTGTGCCCTCAAACTCAGGTTTGGAACATCATCTAATCAGAACTTACCTACCACTTTGTCTCCCTCTCCCCCGCTCTCTCTCTGTCTCTCTCCCTAAGTGTGCTAACTTGATCATCAGAGGGGTTTTTCGGCAGCACACCACCTGGTAGCTCACCTTCATTGTGTTCTCAAGTCGATCGGAGTATAGCACAGCTTGGACACAAGGAGTACGGGTAACGTCGAATATTTGGCTCTCGTACAATTGGTGTTGTCTGTGGGAAGCTCTCTTCGGCAGACAAAACCTTGTCCTCCAAGCTTTTCCGATTATCTTTCATGGCGAACAACGACAACGTACCATTGTCCGCTATCGACGATATCACCCTAGAGTCCGTCCGGAGAAGAGATGGTCTTCCTATCACCCTGCCATAGATGGTTTGGAGACCTCTCCTAGAAGACTCTCCAGAGATGCGCGAGACAAGCGCTCAAGGAGTACTAATCACTCGCGAAGCCTCGACAGGCATCGGTGGTGAAGAGAATCACACGCTCAGTGCCTGGAGCATAAGCTGAGAGATCAAGACGCCATCATTCGAAGGATGGCAGCGGAGATGGAGGCGTTAAAGCGGCAGGTCAAAGAGAAGGTGTTGCTGAAGTGGGTCACCATAGTGAAGGCACTCAACCCTGTCGCTCAGGCAGCCAGAACCAGCAGTGGACACCCTCACTCTCCATCACCAGAAGCTATGGGGTTGGAGACTCCGATCCACAGGTAGAGAAGTCTTACGCGCAGGATAGCAGTTACCGTCCCTCGCGTCTATCGACGACGTTGAGGTATTCTTACTTCGCTCGTTCGGAGAACCTAAGGGACGTCCTAGAAAAACAAGCGCGCCGACGGGAGGTGCAAAGGATGTCGGTGTTGCAGTGATTATCCCATGGAGGTCGCGCCAGTGAGAAAGTTGTAATGTTGCCACCACAACTAGCTGCACTTGCCCCTTTGGACAATGACTTGGCGAGGCTGAGCGGTACCCCATTTTCCTTTGAGATAGAGACCATACCACTCCTTACGGGCTTTCACCAGCCCAAGTTTACGCTCTATGATAGTAAAATTGATCCGTACATGCACGCAAGCCACTTCCAGCAGGTTATGGCTGGATACAGGCATAACGACACTCTCATGTGCCTTATTTTCCCGTCAAGTTTGGGTGAGTTGGGCCTGAAGTGGTTTGAGAGGCTACCAGAGGAAAGTATTGAAAGGTGGCAGCAGTTGGTAGAAGCATTTGTGACCTGATTCAAAACCAATACCAAAACGCCAAAGGAGGTTGACCACCTTTTGAGCGTCAAGATGGAATCGGGCGACTCTCTCAAAGCATACAACGCCAAATATTGAGAAACCTTCAACGAGATCATTGATTGCCCGACCAACTTGGCCATCACCCAATACAAGCGTGGTCTCTCTATTGCACATAGACTAAGGGACTCGCTCACTATGAACCAACCAACTATCATGAAGCTATTGATGTAGTGCATCAACGAGTACATCTGCGTAGAGGATGATGCAACCGTGGCCACCGTGAAGGCGAATCTGGTGGTAACGGACAAAAGGGTGGCTGGAAAAGTTCACGCGGTCAGATAGGAGGCAAACTGTCCAAGTGACCGCGCAAGAGAGTCTGATCGTGGTGCAGATCGTAGCAGCTGGGGTAAAGGTCATTGTAACGACCAAGCTGATTACTCTCGCGACACCGCGGCGGATGCGAATAGAAAGTTGAATGTCCGAACAAGCATCACCATGGTTTTCAAGATTTCAATTTACCGCATCTGTAGCGAAACCTGCGATAAGGTGTACGTCTGGTTTCTAGCTAAGTTGGACGATGCGTAGAAGGGCTTCAATCTGCAGTATCGCTGCACCTTTCATGGTGAGCGAGGACACCGTATGGAGGGCTGTTTGCCTTTGAAACAACACTTGGAGGAGTTGGTCGTCATTGGTCACTTGGATTGCTACATCGACGGAGGCAATAAGGCCGTGCATCATCCTCCGACTAAGCCAAATGGTTTGGCCACCCTAGAAGCACCCCCCAAGGCGTGGTCAATGTGATCCATGGTATCATCGAGCCAGCGTGAGTATGCGAGCTCCAAGGGATGATAAAAAAAGCGAAACATATGAGGGAAGTCTTGTCTGTCCAGCCTGCAGTCAAAAGGGATAGAGCCGAGGAGAAAAATGTTCTCAGCTTCTCAAACCGGGATTTTGAGCTAATTCAAACACCACACAATGACGCGCTAGTGGTCATCCTTCGCGTCGGGGACTTTGACGTTAAGCGCATTTTGATCAACCAAGGTAGCTTGGTCGAAATCATGTACTACGACGCCTTCAAGTAGCTCAAACTATAAGATATAGATTTGGCTCCAGCAACTTCGCTACTGGTTGGATTCAACTCGTAATCGGAGTGGCCCATGGGAAAGATAATCCTACCAGTCAAAGCCAGATCCGTGGTCAAGCAGGTGAAGTTCTGGGTGTTGAAGGTGCCCTCCACATACAATCTGATCCTAGGCAAGGGATAGCTTCACGCCATGTAGGTGGTGGCGTCGACCTATTACCAAGTTATGAGGTTCTCCTCTACTACGGGGGTGACTGAAGAGATTTGGGGCGATCAGGTCATGGCTAAGCAGTGTTTCGTGACCATGAATGGGAGCCGAGTAGCCAAAGGCTTCGTGCAAATGATCGAAGGTCCGGAAGATCAAAGTGTCCTGGATGATGTGGGCATTAGGGCCGAAGAAAAGGCTGTTGAAGATTTGGTGGAGGTGCAGATCAACGAAGACAATCCTGACAAGTTCTTTCCGTTGGGATCCAGCCTAACCGTTCAAGAACGGCTGGAGATGGTGGAGTTCCTGGTAGCAAACATCGAAGTGTTTGCATGGATGCCTTACAACATGCCCGACATCGATCCAAACTTTATTTGCCACCAACTCAATGTCTTTCCGAATGCCCGGCCTATCATTCAAAGAACGCGGAGATCAACCCTTCATCACGTCGAGATAGTGGCAGAGGAGGTCAAAAACTTGCTTGAAGCAAGGGCAATCTAGGAAGTGCACTACCCTCGATGGGTTTCTAACACGGTCGTGGTACCAAAGAAGAATGAGAAATGGAGAGTCTGCGTCAACTACAAGATGGTCAACCGAGTTTGCTCCAAAGATAGTTTTCCATTGCCTAGAATCGACCAGCTGGTGGACCTTACAGCCGGACATAATCGACTCAAACACCAGATTGCCATGCCGCGGTTATCACCAGATCGCCATGCATGAGCCTGACCGGGAGATTACCCCTTTCACAACACTGAGAGGATTGTTCTGCTACAGAGTCATGCATTTTGACTTGAAAAACACCGGGGCAACCTTTCAGAGAATGGTGACCAAGATGTTCGCCCCACTGCTTGGCCATACGATGGAGGCTTCCATCGACGACATGGTGGTCAAAGCAAATGTGAGGCTGACCACTTGGCCAACCTGGCAGAGATGTTCGCCATTCTTAAACAACACAAGCTGCATCTGAATGCATCCAAGTGTACCTTCGACATGGGGTCAGGGAAATTCCTAGGCTTCCTGGTCACCAACCGAGGCATCGAAGTGGACCCCTCCCAAATCAAAGCCATACAGGAATTGAAGCAACAGAACTCGACAAAGGACGTGCAACATCTTGCTGTATGGTAGCCGTGCTTAATCGATTTATAAACCGGTTATCAGATCATCGCCGCCCTTTCTTCTGAGCCTTGAAGTCCAAGTTTTCATGGGATGAAGAATGTGACAGACCCTTGACCAAGCTAAAGACGTATCTATCTTCCACTCCACTGTTGGTCACGCCGAAGCACGACGAAGAACTATACCTTTATCTGGCTATTTCTCAACATGCTGTTAGTGCGGTGCTCCTCTAGGCAGAAGGCACCCAACATCTACCGATCTTCTACGTAAGCAAAACCTTGCTCCCAGCGAAGTCGAGATACCTGCCGCTGGAAAAACTTGTTTTAGCTCTAATGATGGCCTCTAGGAAATTGGCACACTACTTCCACGCTCACACGATCGTGGTGCTGATCGAGTTCCCTCTGAAAGCCTTATTTGAGCGGGCGGACATTTCTGACCGAATCCTGAAATGGGCAGTCGAGTTGGGGTAATGCGACGTCAAGTTTTAACCCTGAGTCACCATCAAAGCCCAAGCATTGGCCGATTTTGTTACGGAATTCTCGCCTGGAACTCACCCGATTTTCTCGGTGGATCTTACCGACGCAACCGGGTTGAAGGGAGTAAGCACGGCGGAAGTTAAGGAAGTTGATGGCTATACAGAAGTTGAGTGCCCGTCTACAAACCCATCACTTGAAGGTCTACTTCAGCCTGGCAATATGACATTGGATTTGGGAATAACAGGTCAACCTGTTAGATCCAGCGCCGCATCACCAAGGGGGTATGAAGACACGTTTGTTATAATCGTCAACGGCGCGCTTGCAGCGAAAATAGTCGAGCAGGCATGATTTCTAAAACCTTCAAACATCCTAGGACCCCCTCAGAATGCTGGAAACTTTTTATCGGCGAAATGTGAAAACTTTTTGTTGATAGCACTTCGAACAGACATGGAGCCGGGCTAGGCGTAGTTTTGATCTCGCCAGACGGACTAACCATCGAACATTCCATGATGCTCAGGTTTCCAGCATCAAACAACGAGGCCGAGTATGAAGCACTGTTAACCGGATTAAAAACTGCGCTCCAATTGCGAGCATCCGAGCTAATGGTCTATAATGACTCCCAATTCATTGTAAACCAAGTATCTAGTGAATATGAAGCCAAAGACGACAGAATGGCCAAGTACCAAACTCTGGTGAGAGAACAGATCAAGAAGTTTCAAGCCATAAGAGTTCAACAAATTGGCCAAGAAGATAACGGTCGGGCAAATGAGTTGGTCGGTTTAGTTTCCATGTCTGACAAATTAAGCCCTGGCCCTCTCTTGATTGAATTTCTCCCAAGGCCCAGCATTGAAAACTCACAGGAAATGGAAGTTCTATGCGCCGAGCTAGGTCCCTCTTGGATGGACCCTATCATCATTTTCCTTAAAAAAAAGGATCCTGTCGAACGACAAGAAAGAGGCATACAAAATTCAGGTGAAGTCTGAGCGGTTTTGGCTATCTCCATTCGGCTTTTTGTATAAGAAGTCATTCACCGGTCCATACCTCAAATGCGTTCACCCAAACAGAGTCGATGCTTTTCTTTACGAGATCCACGAAGGAATGTGTGGGAGCCACATTAGTGGGAGATCTTTAGCCTACCGTGTTATTTTGCAAGGCTATCAGTGGCCGTGCACGTAGACAGATGCATAGAAATATGTGAGAAAATACAATAAGTGCAGAAGTTCTCCCACCAAATTCATCAACCGGCTAGAGAGCTCCTTCCTCTCACGAGTCCTTAGCCTTTTGCAATGTGGGGGCTTGACATAGTGGGACCACTCCTAACTGCGCCGGGTAATCACAAGTTCTTTATAGCAGCGACGGACTACTTCACCAAGTAGGTTAAAGCCAAGCCCTTGGCGACAATTAAAGAAAAGGATGTGAAGAAATTTGTTTGGCAGAATGTGGTAACATGGTTTGGAGTCCCCAAGGTTTTGATCTCCGACAACGGCACTCAATTTGATGGACGGTTATTTAGAGGATTTTGTAAGGAACTAAAGATAGAATTCTATAATTCTACACCGGCCTACCCTCAATCCAATGGCCAAGCCGAAGCATCAAACAAGACCATTTTAGATGGGCTGAAAACAAGATTAGAGAAAGCTAAAGGAAAGTGGGCCGAGGAACTTCCAAATGTTCTCTGGGCTTACCGAACAACACCAAGACACTCGACTGGGGAGACACCTTTTGCCTTGGCATATGGCATGGAGGTAGTTATCCCATTGGAGATCGGTATGCCCACCATCCGCAGAGAAGGTTTTGAGCTCAACTTGAACGCCGAAGCCATTGCCTTAGAATTGGACCTAGCAGAGGAGCGCTGAGAAAAGGCCCTGATCCATGTCGCGGCCTATCAACAAGAACTGTCCAGGAAGTATAACAAAACGGTTCACCCCAGACCGTTCAAGGTCGGGGATTGGTGTCACGACCCAAACCCGCCCCTATGGGTTTAGCACTGTAACCGGCCAGTAATCCGAGATTACCGAAGGCCTGCTTAACAGTAGAACAGTAATACAGAGTACAGGGGCATGGCGGAAGCCAATACAGTAAATAAATAATGTCCAATGAGCTGTGACAGTCTGTATGCAAAAAGATTTTTCATACATTTATACTTTCAGTACAGAATAGTATGCACAAAATATACAATCAGTCAAAACTGGGACTTAATCCCTATTAAACAGTACAGTACGGTGCTATCAGTCTATACAGTAAACGAAACAGTTACGGAGACAAACGGGGAAATAAAACACTCCTAAGCCCCTAAGCCATAGCTTGATAGGCTCGGAACCTCGCAGTGAGGCACAGTGGTTGGCTTGACAAAATTAAAGCTTGCCTGACGCTCCTAGCTGCGGTCTGGTGCCTGTACACCTACATATATATATGAGCAGTGAGCTAAAGCCCAGTGAATAACACAATGCGTAAAGGGGTTAAGAATAAATGTCCTTTCAGTATTGAAAACAGTCGTTTCAGTCAGTTTATCAGTCATTCAGTTTGTGGCTCGTATTTCAGGTCATAACGGTCATTCAGTTAAAGCAGTGATATGTGGTACATCCATTGGCATAACAGTACAGTAAACAGTAGGTCTTAAAAGACCGGGTCTTAACAGACCAACAGTAAATGATGGCCATCGGTAGCAGTACAGTAACAGTAACAGTAACAGTACCAATTCAGAGAACAGTACAGTACTTGTGGATTCAAGAGGTGGCTCACACTGTAGCACTTAGTTCCGTAGATTCTAGAGGTGGCTCACAGTGTAGCACTTTGTTCCAAATCAGAAATACAGAATGGCCATCATAACAATAAACAGTAGTGGTTCCAAACTTGGGAACCGACAGAGATCTCTCTGTCACAGTAACAGTAAACAGTAGGTGCCAAGGATGCCACAGTACAGTTCAGAATATAAGACATACGTTCATTCAGTACACAGTATCAGTTCAGTGAACAGTTCAATTTAGTAACACTGTCAATTCGGTAAACAGTATCAAGTAAGTATCAAGTCAGTAAACAGTTCAGTTCAGTAAACAGTTCAGTAACCAGTTCAATTCAGTAAACAGTTTAGTAAACAGTTCAATTAAGTAAACATTTCAGTAAAGTAAACAGTTCAGAAGATAATCATTTTTGAACATATCTTTACACAGTTGTTACTCACAGCGTTCTGGGCTATCAGTAGCTAGAGCGTCTCCTCGAAATGCCAACCCTAAACAGTTAATAGATTGAACACACTCTGAGTTACACAGTTGGGAAAGATGATAACTTAATCCCTAATTGCCTCGGTGTGTTCTACATCTATATCCTCATTAAGATGTCTTAAACTAAGCTTAAGAATGCCTAGGATGGAATGAGGATGCAAAGATGTGCACAGAAAACAGTTTCAGAATTTTTCAAAAAATAGAGTTCCGCTCGAGCGCAGGTTTCCCCGCTCGAGCGGACAAGCAAACAAAGGTACCCGCTCGAGCGTACACTTCCCCGCTCGAGCGTCTCACACAGTCTTTCGCTCGAGCGCACATTCCTCCGCTTGAGCGGACTTATGAACAGTGCAAATGCTGGATGCTCGATTTCTCCGCTCGAGCGTGAATCTTTCCGCTCGAGCGGACTTCAACACAGGTCAAAAATACTGGGAGCTTGATTTCACCGCTCGAGCGGCACTTCCCCCGCTCGAGCGGACGACCAAAATCTGGAAAACCCAGATTCGAACTCCAAGTTCCAAACCCAGTTTTCAAACACCAAAATCGATCCTCTTGGGCCAATTTTCTGGAAAAATTCTTGTAAACACATAATATTACTTGATTCAAAACTCAATTGGTAACAAACCAATTTTCAAGAACATGCATGAACAACATTTAACCATGACATGCATGCATTCAAATCAATTTAAAGCTCCAATGTGGTGCTCTAATAAGCTCAATACTTTGAAAACACGATGGTTTCATGAACCTTAACTAGAACTTGTACATGCATGCAACAATTAGCTATGAATTCCACTTTAAACTCAACAAAGAACACATGCATGCAAAGATTAAGCTTCAATTCAACACTTTTGGACCAAATCATGTCTTAGTTCTACAATGAAGCATGAATCATGCAAGAACAAGCTTAATGACAACAATAAGAGGATGAATTCTCTTACCTAAGTCTTCAATTAGGAGAATACAAGCTCAAGTTTGTAAGTTATACTTCAATCTTCAAGCTTCTTAGCAAATCAACAAGATGAATGCACTCTCTCCCTTTCTCTCTCTCTAAATTCGGTTGTAGGCAACAAGAATGACTGAGCAATGTGTTTTAATTAAGTGTATAAGGCTCAAATATGTGACTAGATAGTGGGCCACTATAGGTGGCAAAATAGTAAATAAGGTCAACATTGCAATTAACTCATTTTAATCTAATTTAATCATACCTAATCACATTTCACTTAAATATGCCATAAAATCACGTAAATTATGGTGATCCTAAAACATCAATCAGTTTACAGTTCGGCCGCCGATAAAGCCTTCAATTAGCCGTTTAAACATAGGACGAGAACAGATAATTTGGTAGTCAAACAGATTAAACAGTTACAGTCAATCAATCAGTTCAGTATTTCAATCAATTCAATTACTGATCATAATCAGTCTCGGTTTAGCAGTAATC
Source organism: Camellia oleifera (assembly GCA_022316695.1). Lineage (NCBI taxonomy): Eukaryota > Viridiplantae > Streptophyta > Magnoliopsida > Ericales > Theaceae > Camellia > Camellia oleifera. The sequence continues at coordinate 116,217,042 of CM039312.1, forward strand.
AGCGACAGTATCAGTAATCAGTGGTCAATTAGTGATCAGTGATGAGGGTTGTTACAATTGGGTCTTAAGAAAGGTGATAGGTAACACCCTGATGCTGGGTGAAGAAAAATTGGATGCAAACTGTGAAGGGCCTTACAAGATCACCGGTCTGGCGGGCAAAGGGGTATACCATCTGGAAGACTTAGACGGCAAAGCTATACAACGGCCATGGAACGGAGCCAATCTGTAGTTGTTTTATTTTTAGTTCCCATCTTTTAATGTAATTTTTTGTAAAGGGCAAGCATTTCCCTCGATCTGCCAATGTAATTCTTTTCGTCACCTTGTAAATTCATGAACGTTATAGCAAAAAGTTACTGTACATAACCAATTTGTTGTGATCAATGGATTGTGCAATGAACAAGGGACAACTGCCCTCAGCCGAGATGATTTAGCTCGGCAATAGAGTTAATGAAGTGCTTAACTCTGCTCTTTTAACCGAAATGATTTTGCTCGGTCAATTGAGTTGGTGAATTGTTCAACTCCAAGATTGAAGCCAAAATGATTTTGCTCGTCTGATAAAGTTGATGATTTGTTCAACTCTGTTCTTTTAACAGAGATGATTTTGCTTGGTCAATTGAGTTGGTGAATTGTTCAACTCCAAGATTGAAATTGAAATGATTTTGCTTGGCCAATAGAGTTGATGAATTGTTCAACTCTGTTCTTTTACCCAAGATGATTTTGCTCGGCCAATAGAGTTGATGAATTGTTCAACTCCAAGATTTTAGCCAAGATGATTTTACTCAACCAACAAGTTGATGAATTGCTTAACTCTGCGGTTTTAGCCGAGATACTTTTTGCTCGGCCAATAGAGTTGATGAATTGTTCAACTCTGTTCTTTTACTCGAGATGATTTTGTTCGGCCAATGGAGTTGATGAATTGTTCAACTCCAAAATTTTAGCCGAAATGATTTTACTTGGGCAACGGAGTTGATGAATTGCTCAACTCTGTGGTTTTAGCTGAGATACTTTTTGCTCGGCCATTGGAGTTTATGAAATATTCAATTCCGTTCTTTTAACCGAGATGATTTAGCTTAGTCAATTGAGTTGATGAATTGTTCAACTCTAGTGTTGTAGCCAAGATGCTTTTGTTCGGTAACAAGTCAAAAAGTCATTTTCACTGGACAAGACTGGATGTTTTGTTCCACTTTTTTACGACTGAGATGATTTCTCCTGTTCAATCAGTGGGTACTTTGTCCGGTACGTATTGTACGGTTACAGGAAAGACACATAACATAAATTGCAAAAATATTCAAGATAAGTTGCTAAAAGCTTTCATTAATTGAAAATTTAAATACATAAGGAGGGGTTTATACCTCGGTCACAAAAGTTCAAATAAAAAAGATGAAGCATTAATGGCTACATTAGGGGGGAGAGGTCGGCAAACTCGTCTTCAGCCCTCTCTGTCGTGGCTTCCAGGTCGACCACGACAGCTTTTTCTTTGTCGCTGGGCTCCTTTCGACCGGCCTCATCCTCTGCGACGCCCTAAATTCTAAGGACATCATAATAAGATTTAGAACTCAAAATCAATGTTGCCACCAATATCACTAACATCCAATAATTAACAACCTAGAAATTGAAAGTTTTCAAATTACAATTCTAATAAAACTTAAAACTTAGTCTCAGTAAAAAAAAAAAAACACAAATATAAAAGAAAACTAGAGAAAAACTAGGAAACTTAGAAAATAGTTTGTGGAACTTGGGGACTCTTCAAGCTAACCAAGGCTGAATGTCGCCTTGCAAGGCCTCGGCGTTTCTTTCATTTTCTTCGATACCTAGCATAAAACGCCAAGGCAACGAGAATGCAAATGAGCAACGAACTCAATAATATACTATAACCCGAAAATACCCACCCCGATGATAATACTCACAATTAAAGAATAATACGTAGTAACAGAATAACAGGTAGCATTTAATAAGCATGACAGGAATGCCATCAGTTGAAATAATAACAATAGATAAAATAAATAAATAAATAAAAAAACAATGGCAAATGGAAGCAGTATTTCATCATAAGGAAAATGCCTATTTTTCTTTTTAAATTCTCATGGATTTAGTTTATCAGATAAGTTTAAGTAACTCCCCGCGGAGCACTATTTCCACTTAACCGCTAAGCAATGGCCACAGGCAATTCTGACTCCCCCTTGGTCAAATATTCAAATGTTACTTGCTGTAACTACTAATGATGCCCACGTACCAGAGTTACATACCCGAGTCGTGACATCACGGTCTGCCCTAAGGGAACGATCTATGTTGTGACATCCGCACCACCGACCTTATATCGCCTATACCAATAAGAGCCGAAATACCTTCCCGTGCCATGTTAGGGTTCGCAACTTACTTGCGCAAGATTCTAAACCGGGCTCACTCCATCACTTTTAAATTTTAATGTATCATCGGTTCAATTTCGTGTTTCTTTACTTCGTCGAATTTACATTTTTATGCATGTGCGAGTTTTAGTTTGGAACCACAGTGACCTAAGTTTATATAGCACAACACAATCATGGATATATGGAAACCAAAATAAATATTATAGAATGTCTTAGGAATCATCACAAAATTTCTTAAGAATTCACACAGTTCTTCGTTCAGCATTGTATGGTCAGACAAAAAATATACCCCCCTAGCTTGCAAACTCACACAACACACTCACTCACACACACATTTTGGTTAAAGAGAGGGAGGAGAGCAAGGAAGAGAAGTCTAGAGGAGAAGAGGGAGGAAGAAGATAGTTTTTTGTGCAAAGCTTAGAAGGTAAGCCACAAACACAACCTTCTCTTCATTTCCTTTTTTAATGCATGTTTTTAAAGATTCTAAATAATGTTTTTCAGATCTGTTATTATCAAGTTCTTATGTTAAAAATACTAAAATTTGAGTATTGATTCTATCTCTCTTGTATTTTCTCCATTTTGGCACAAAACCATCTTCTTTTTGTATCAATCTCTCAACTTTTCAAGAGCACTCTTTCAAACAAATTTTTTGAGTTAAATATGTGATAGTTAAAATATTTTCTTCACAAAAGAAATGAAACTTTCCCCTGGTGGAACCCCCTTTTCATAGATCTTCTTGTTTTGAGCAACTTACCTTAGAACCTGTTTTTTTAGACCACTTTCAAAAATTTCAGAAAAATGTATAAAATTATTCTGAACCCCTATTTTATGTCAAAATATTCCTGGAGAAGTTAGCTTTCAACTAAAATTAGTTTCATCGAAAAACATTGAGTGGTTTGCAAGAAAATCAAGTTTTCGTAATAGTCGACGGATCTGAACAGATTCTGGGTAGATTCTGGACAGCGCTGAAATATTTGCTAAATAACTTAGAATCTGGAAGAGCAACCCCAATTCCGAAAAATGTTCTAGAAACTAGATTAAATCCTCTACAAACCATAGGAAGGCCAAGCCCGGTAAAGGATCTAAAATAGCTCTTTCATTTTAATCTTTATACAATACTGAATCTAGAAACTTTGATAGGTGTGGATGTTTTGTACCTTGAGTTCATGAGAATGTTTGTAGCTTATAATCATATCTTGACCTGATAATATATATGTTGTAGTTATGTTATTTACCTTTCTCATCTTAAGAATACATGCTTATATGGATATCACTGTTTTATAAGTTGAACTAACCTTGTCTTAAAACACTTAATTCAACGGGAAACCTAATTGGGAGGGTATTGGGTTTTCGAACACTTGAGTAATGAAAAGATGAAAAAAATGTGATATATGGATTGTTGGGATGCGTTCCCTATTTGGAAGTTAAAGTCTTGTGCAAGTGGTTTTCGGAACCCTTGAACGAAGCGGTTGTATTCGGACCCTAAGTGGTTTGGTGTAAGGAGGGATTTGGGAAAGGCCCTATTTTTACCGTCTCTTTTGAGGCCCTGCGGTTGGCGCTACGCGGTATATAACCGTTGGTAGGCATCCGAGGTTAGTTCTGCAACAAAGCAGCAAAAGAGGGGGCATACCGAATAATCCGCGTCCGATTCTTGTGGTTGGGAGGACGGAATCTCGTTGGGAGATTTCTAGTTGCTAACAATCTAACTCAACCATTTAATTATTTATTTGAGTATCATGCTTTACTACTTGATGTTATAATTGTGATTGTGTATTGGACAGGGAAAAAGGGGTGAGATGTGTGTGTGTTTACTGGGCATTCAAAGCTCACGGTGTATCATGCCAGGTGCCGAAGAGGAGTTTATAGCTGGAGACGACGAGCTTGAAACCTTCGAAAACCTTTTGCTATCTTAGGAAAGTTAGATGTTGTTTTGATATTTTGTAAGACTTATGTGAAGATTTAAACTCTCTTTTGGGATGTAATGTAATGGAACGAGCTTTTGAGATTAAGGATATTCGTGGTTGTTATGTACTTATACTTTAATATTTACATGTATGAACCTTATCGTTACTTATGAGACTTTGTGTCAATACCTTTTAAGATCTGTCAAAAGGGTAGTGCGCTGCCTAAGAAAGCTGGATTTAGAAGGGAGGCTAATTTGACTCCTCCGGCGATCTGGGATCTTACTGGTTATTGACCATAGGACTCATTAGTGACTCTCCCTTGACTACAACCAATGGTGTAGAATTGGGGCGTCACAGTCCTAATCACTAATTGTTAATCAGAATTCAGAACGATTTCTACCCGTCAAAGAAGTTACATAGATTTGTACTAATGATGATAGCTTACATATTTTCAAAGATGCAATAAAAATACAGACCTGCTTTTAAAAAATAAAAATAAAAATAAAAACCTAACATGAGATTTGGTACGCACACTTACCTTACCACCATCAGTCAACACGAATACCCGTACCCATCAACCTCCTCGAATTAGAAGCAAAATCATTAAATAAAATAAACTAACAAGCTATAAGGTGGTTGGTGTGTTGGTGTGGAGACTGTGAATGGAAACAATAACGAAAGGTGAAGGTGGTAGCGGTAGGAATGGATGGATTCATGATTCTATTTTTTGAAAAAAAAAAGAAGTAACTTTTAATAAATAAAGTACAATATTGATTTTTACCAACATAGCAAAATAATAGTCGTATACTGGCCCACTAGCAGGGGCTTCATATGTATACATGGTTCCAAAAAGGATTAATTATCATGTTTTATGGGAATATAGTTGCATATTGGCCAGTTCAAAAAAAAAAAAAAATAATTATCATGTTTTTGGTGCTTGTAATTGATTTTTTTGTTATAGCAAATTCATATATGATTTTTTTAAAAGAAATAATTATTTGTGACAGTAAAACAATGGTCGCAAAAAGTGTTTTTTATTTTATTTTATTTTTTTTGCGACGGCAAAATAGTTGTCGCAAAAAGTAGTTTAAGTGGTCGCAAATAATTTGCTATCGTTGTTTTGCCGTCGCAAAAAGTATTTGCCACTCCCACATTTACGTCCCCCATCTGCGGTCGCATAGACCGTCACAAAAAATCTTTTACGATTGTATTTTTATTATTTGCGATGACTTGTGACGGTCACAAAAAGTATTTTTTTTAGTAGTAGTTGCATACTGGCCCACTAGCAGGGGTTTTTTTTGGGTGAATAAGTCAAACTAGCAGGGGGGGCCATATGTATAGATGGTTCAAAAAATAAAGAATATAAACAAGGGAGAGGCTATAACGTGCCCTCCCAAAAACATATGTATATGGCATTTTAAGTTTAAAAATTAAAAAATTATTAAAAAATTAAAAAGTTTATATTCTATATTAAAAGGTTAAAGTTTTTTTTTTTTACTTTTTACACATCTTTTCATAAAAAATTAAAAAATCATTCTAAATATATTAATTTTTTTATTTTATATTTTTGTCAAAAAAAATTATAAAATTGCTAAAATCCCTTTTCTCAAAACGGAATCTATGTGTCCAAAAAAAAGAAGAGAATGGTGAGACAACTCCAGTTCTCCAACAAAAGAAATGGAAATTTTCTAAACCCATGTGATATCACGAATAGGTTGATGTGATATATTATAAGATTTATATTATCAGATTTTGTTTTTATTTTTGTTTTTGATTTTTGTTTTTTTTTTTTTTTGTTGGAGAGTGCACAGCCCGTAGAAGAGTACAATGTGGATAATAAAGTTTTATTTGACATGTAATATTTTTAGTTTAAAAATTAAAAAATTATTAAAAAATTAAAAATTTTATATTCTATATTAAAAGGTTAAAGATTTTTTTTTTTCATTTTTTATACATCTTTTTATACAAAATTTAAAAATCATTTTAGATATGTTAATTTTTTTTATTTTATATTTTAGTCAAAAAAAAATTATAAAATTGCTAAATTCCCTTTTCTCAAAGCGGAATATGTTCCCCAAAAAAGAAGGGAATGGTGAGACAACTCCAGTTCTCCAACAAAAAAAAAAAAAGGGTGATATTTGACTTTCCACGACAATAAAAGACAGAAGTTTCAAAAACAGAAGAAAAAAGGTTCGGGAGGGGCCCGGTAGGCTTTCCCTTGGCTCGACCACCCATACGATGATTCAATCAGAATCAGGATCTTCCCTTTAACCTCTCTCCTTAATTCTCTACTTATTAGGTTATTAGGGCTATGTTAGGCTAAATTTTAATGATTCGTACTGTTTAAATTTTAAGATTCATTAAATATATTATATTTATAAAAAATTAAATTGATTAGATATAAAAAAAGTATGTATTCAGAAAATTATTTATCAAATTTTTAAAAAAAATAATTTTTAGTTCGATGATCCGAACACGTAATTTTTGATATCCGATCAACTTAATTTTTTGTAAATATAATATACTTAACAAATCTTAAAATATGAACGATTCAGATTATCGAAATTAAGTCCAAAAATGAGCTCCATGACCCAGAAAATAAGAAGCTAAGGAGAAAAAGTAAGGAGAATCTTGACTCAAAGTTTACCTATCCGAGTCATCCTCTGCAGTGGAATGCTGCGTCATATGGTCCTGCTGTGTGTTCAAAAACCAACCTACAACTACATGGTCTTCAACAACAAACCTAGAACTTATATGCCTCTTTGGCAGTAGTTTCTTGACAGAAATATAAGATTGCCATTTTCAGAGCTCTTATTACAAATTTACAATAATGCGGCGTGTGTATCTTACCCACTTTGATCAAACTCCAGATACTCAATTCTACCTCTGCCGTGCCTGCCCAGCCTACATTGCTTTACCCGAACAGTTTCTTGATATCTTCATAGTAAAATCTCTCTCTCTCTCTCTCTCTCTCTCTCTCTCTCTGTGCATAATTATTTGTATCAGTCTTTGATGATTTCTTGATATTGGTCGTCGTATATATACTATGAGGCCCTGTTTGTTTGTAGGATATGAAAATTGAGATTGGATATTATATCCAATGGGACCCACATATTCCATGTTTGCAAATTTTGTTTGAAGGGGATATAATATACCTTCGGATTGTATATCCTCCAAATTTGAAAGATATACAATCCCAGCCCCCCCTGTTATATCATATCCCCTCGTCTGGGATATGAGTTAAAAAGTCTAATATACCTCATCTATCTTATATACACAGACTAGGGCTCAGAAAATATATGCAGCTCATATACATCCAGTAGAAGAGAAAAAGGCTCTGATTTACATCGTGTAGATCTGCTAAATTTTGTGACGTTGGCAAGACTTCATTCCGGTGATTATCATCTTTTCCCTCTACCTTGCTTTTTTTTTTTTTTTTTTTTTTTCTTTTTTTCCGATAAATTTTGTGACTGATTTCCGTTTACATCGTGTAGATCTGCTAAACCCACTGTTTTTTGGAACAAAAATCGTAAAGAAGAGGGCTAGAAACTTGTGAAAGTTTCAATCTAAATTGATTTTTGGAATTTTGATTTCTAAACCCACTGATTTCTAAATTTATTTTTGGAACTTTGATTTCTAAACCCACTGAGATAACAGAAAGTTTTTAAACTGATTTGTAAACCCACTGATTTGGAACTTTTGAAACTTTTTGGCTCTTTTTGGAATAAACCCACTGTTTTTTGAAACTTTTTGTTCAATCTAGAGAGGGTTTTGTTTGTTTTGTAATCAAATTCGAGCGCTTTGTTTGTTTTGTAAACCCACTGAGATAACAGAAGAGGGCTTTGTTTGTTTTGTAATCAAATTCGATTCAATTAGTAAAAACTTGTCTCTGTTTCATTGTTTTATTGGAACCAGATTTATATCTCTGTTTTATTTATTTATTTATTTTTTGGGGGCTTTGATTCAAGCAATAAAAATTTATTTGTTTTGTATATAAAGTCTACGAATTTGATTGAATCAAACTCTTGACATTAAAAAAAATAAAAATAAATAAATAATCTATGAAGAGTTTGATTTTTTTACATAATTGGATTTTTATATATTGGAAAAGATAGTTTAAAGATAATCTGATTTTATATCCAGATTTTATATAATCAATAAATAAAGTTAGTTTACATAATCAGATTTAGTTTACATAATTAGTTTATATCCAGATTATAAAAATAAAATAGTTTATATCCAGATTATAAAAATAAATAAAGTTAGTTTACATAATCAGATTTTATATCCAGTGAGTTGGGAAAGTTAGTTTACATAATAAATAATATGATTTTATATATTGGGAAAGTTAGTTTACATAATAAGTTAGTTTACCCACTGATTTTTGATTGAATCAGATTTTATTTTACATAATCTGATTGTTTACATGGGGCTGTTGTGAATAATAGTTAGCATTGATTTAGTTATCTATTTGATTGCTTTAGTTATTTAATTTACTTATGCACTATTTCTTTTCATAGATGGCAAGTAATAAAGGATTTGATGGTAGGAGGGACCTCATTGAGGCCTATGTTGCCCTGTAACATATTGTATCATCCATGAATTATACTTGTGGATTTTATATAGTCGTTTTGCATGCTGCACTGGAAAGATTTGAGGCTACGAGGAAAATAAGTAGAAATCCTAATCCTTTCAAACAACAACTTGACCACCTAAATAGGTTGGTCGGAGATAATGACATAGATTGCCATGAACAACTACGAATGAATAGGCATACCTTTCTGCGGTTGTGTGGGCTTATCAGAACAAAGGGTGTGTCAGATTCAAAATATGTTGTGTTAGAGGAAAAGGTTGGTATGTTCTTGACTGTGCTTGGGCACCACCATAAAAATCGAAATGTCAAATTCAATTTTATGAGGTCTAGTCAAATAGTTAGTAAGTATTTTAATGATGTCCTTAAGGCTGTGCTTCGACTGCAAGGTGTCTTACTAAAGACACTTGAGCCAATAACTGCTGGGTGCACAGATGATAGGTGGAGGTGGTTTCAGGTAAATGCTAGTTTTAGTAATTCTTCATGTTTGATAAAAGTTATAATATTCATAATTACAATTTAATAAGTAATAATTTATTTTTGGTAATTTTTGGTAGAATTGTCTCGGTGCACTTGATGGCACCTATGTTAGACTGCTAGCTCCTGCAGTAGATAAAGCAAGGTATAGATCAAGAAAGGGTGAAATTGCGACTAATGTCTTGGGTGTTTGCTCCCATGACATGCAGTTCATATATGTCTAACCTGGATGGGAAGGTTCCGCTTCAGATTCTAGAGTACTTAGAGATGCCGTAAGTAGACCAAATGGGTTGAGAGTGCCAACGGGTACAGCTGCATTTCACAATATCTTTACTATGTATAACCTTTGGACTTGTACTTAAATTATGTGATTATGTAATTATATAATCCTACATTATTACAGGTTCCTACTATCTAGTTGATGCGGGCTATACCAATGGGGAAGGCTTTTTAGCACCTTATAAAGGACAACGTTACCACTTGTCCACTTGGAGGGAAGGGGGTGCCCCGACTAATCCAGAGGAGTTCTTCAATATGAAGCACTCCGCGGCTCGTAACATAATAGAGAGATGTTTTGGTCTTCTGAAGCTTAGATGGGCAATATTGAGAACATATTCCTATTTTTCAATCAAGACCCAATGTCGAATTATCACAGTTTGTTGTCTTCTACACAATCTCGTCAAACGTGAGATGCCTATGGATCCATTGGAGGTAGACTTAGATGACACATTGCCAAATAATCAAGAAACAGGGGACGAGTACATTGACACAATTGAGGGATCTGACCAATGGAGTAATTGGAGGAACACTCTAGCTAACCAAATCTATAATGAGTGGTTAGCTAATAGGATGTAAAATTAAGTACTATTTTCATTGGATGTAATGTTTTTTAATACTTATGTTGTGTAGTGAGTTGGAGACTTGTAACTTAATAGGATGATGTAGACATGTAACTTATTTTATGTTTCAGTTATTTGTTGAAGACATAACTTAATAGGAGTGTTTGTTTGGTTGTCTTAATAAAATTATTGTTCTGTTAAAAATGGTTGCATGTTAGGTATGGATGACACAACTGTTACTAGTGGATGTCGAAAAAAGGGTAAGGGAAAGGCAACTGCTTCCTCATCAAGAGGTCATAGAGTGTGGACTCCGAAAGAGTGTGATGTGTTGATCCGAGCCATGAGGGATCTGTTCAGTGAAAAATGGAAGGCTGACAATGGTCAGTTCAGGTGTGGATTTTACTCTGAATTTGAGAAGCTTATCATATTGGCTTTTCCTGGAACTGATCTTCGTCCATCCCCTCATATCGAGTCAAAGATCAAATTTTGGAGAAGACAATACAATTTGCTTACTGACATGCTTCGCTTGAGTGGCTTTGGATGGGATGACTCTGAGAAGATGATTTTGGTCGACAGTGACCAAGTTTGGCAAAACTATGTCAAGGTAAAAAACTTACCTTAACCATTTTGCATTATTTAACCATTTTGCATTATTTATTAACTAGAAATATAAATTTTAAAAAAATGTTGTTTTGTAGAGGGAGCCAGATGCCAATGGCATGAGAAATGTACCTTTTATTTACTACGAGGACTGGGTAATTCTCTTTGGCAAGGATAGAGCCACTGGAGTCTTGGCTGAAGGACCTGCTGACATGGTTGATGCCTTAGAAAAAGAGGACCAAACTACTGAGGAGTGTTACACTCTAATTGTTGATCTGCCTGATTGTTCCTTATCAGCATCTGGGACTCCATGCAACCAAGGTGGCTCAGGCACAACTTCTAAGAAAAGAGCTAGGGAAGCTGAAGGTATTGCAAAGGGTCTTGTTGATATGGCTGCTGAGTTTGGTTCCTTCTTCAAGAAAACAAACACTACCACGGAAGAAATTGCTCATATGATTGGGTATGCCCAAGACTTGTCTCAAGCTAGGAAGCTGGTTAATGGGGAACTAGCCAAGTTGCGACTGAACATGAATGACAGGTTGAGAGCAGCTACCCTTATTGTGAAGGATGCTGAAAGGGTTGATTTGTTCTTTAGCTTGCCTGAAGAAGGAAAAATGGAATGGGTATGTTTGTTGTTGGCTGGGTGTGTTTAAGTGTGTTTGCTGTAGGCCAATGACATATATCTATCTATATATTATAATATTAGTATTGCTATTCCTCCTCAGGCACATGTGTAGGGCCTATTTTGCATAGTAATTAGGAGGATTAGAAATATTTTGACAGACTAACTGGTTTACATCCCCTAGAAATGGCTTTTGTACCTAGTTTCAATCTAATTGTTGGGGTTGTAAGTAAGCTGAAGTATGCTTAATATTAGTATCGCTTAATTTTGTTGGAATGATGATTAATATATTAAGTTGAAGGTTATCTATTGTGAAAAAATGTTATCATTTACTTAGAATGAATGAAGGTTATTTTTAATTATAATGGCTTGGATTATTTTATAAGAATAATGATGTGTGATGAATGAATGAATAAAGATGTTATTTTTTTTCATTCAATGATTATTTTGTAAGACAAAATTTTTTAGAATGAATATTAGTTTTTTTTGGAGGATAAAATTATTGAATTTAATATAATATAAATTTTTTTATCAGTGGACATTAGTTTAATATAAATTTTTTTATCAGTGGACATTAGTTTAATATAATTTTTTTTTTGTTTTGAAAAATTATTGAATTTAATACGAATATTTAATTTGTTCAAATAAAAAATAATATGAATTTTTAATTTGTTGATTTACATTAGTTTTTCCTAATTTGAACAATTTGGTTTTGATGGACATAAGGGCAATATGGGTATTTAAAATATATTATGAGGGTAATTTTGAAAATTACTTATTTATATCCCACAATATATTTTATAAAACAAACATGGATAACATATATCCGGTCTTATATACCAAGTCAACAAACATGATTTGGGAGATATACTATCCAATACATATATCCTATTCATTATATATCCTGACTATATCCCACATCATATTATATCCTCTATTTTATATCCGGTGAAACAAACATGGCCTGAAGTTCTTGATACATGCACAGCCTGAATAGAACAGCATGGCAGACATGTCTTCTAATGCAATCGTCGATCTGCTAGTTAGGCTGCTCATTGAGTGTCCTCTATTCGCATAAAAAGGCACTTTACTTTACCTGCAAATTAATTTTTGATCCTACTCGTTCCATGCAGCATATTCTATTTTTTTATGTCATGTGTTCTTTGCTGTTGGGTTCATATTCTGAGGATTGTGTTCATTACGTTTTTCAGGACAATGAGTTGGCTGGAGGTGTCTTTCGAAATGTGTTAGAACTCACCAATTACTGTTTTTTTTTATAGATAGGATCATCAATTACTGTTGGATGCAGCAATGGTTTTGATTTGGTTGGGCTTCCCTCTAGTCCTTAATCAGATTGGAGGGTACTGTTTGGTCCATGGTGGCCCACCACGGATTCTGTTTCGATAATCCGAACCGTTCAATATGTAGAACTCGTCGAGTGCTATATGCTTGTAAAAAATCACGTTAATCGAACATCAATAGCTATCTCATCGGATCAGATTGCTCTCAACGATTTATTTTTTCACCGTTCATTTTTTTATATGAAACTGATTTGATCACGTAGCTATCGTTATCTAATCAACGTGAATTTTTGCAGACATATACTACTTGATGAGTTCTATATATTGCACAGTTCATATTATCAAAACGAAACCCGTGGAAGGCCCTCACGGGCCCAACAATACCCTTTTGTCCGATCACAGACTGGAGGGAAGCCAACCCCTTTCGATTTGGGCTGTGCTTTCCTTCAGTCTGTGATTGGACTGAGTGTACTGTTAGGCCCATAATGGCCCACCACAGGTCTCGTTTCAATAATCTAAACCGTTCAATGTGTACAACTCATCGAGTACTATATGCCTGTAAAAAATCTTATTGATCAGATATTAACAACTATCTCATCGGATAAGATTTTTGTCAACCGTTTATTTTTTTTCCGTCCATTTTTTTTTATACAAAACTGATTTGACCACGTAGCTATCGATATCCGATCAACATGATTTTTTGCAACATATAATACTCGACGAATTCTACACATTGAATGGTTCAGATTTTCAAAACGAGACCAGGGATGGGCCCCCACGAGCTCGACAGTATCCTCCAGTTCGGCAAGGACTGAAGGGAAGCCAGCCTCTGAAAAAATTAGCACAAGCTATTTTGTTTCCCATTTATACTCTCTTGTAATTTAATTGTGAAAATTTCATCAAAGTTTCATAAAAATCTTGCACTGGCCAAGACCCAAATGTTGTGTTTCGAATTTAGCTTTCGAGTTTTCTCTTTTCCTTTCTCTACAAATCCAATATCTAAGCACGTGTGTGCTTATGGACCTAAAAAAACTTCAAAAAAAGAAATTCAAAAATTAATCACATGACCAATATAGCTTACATTTAGCTTCATGAAAAACTATATGCAGTGTGAATGTGCACACACACAGCCTAGAGCAAGATCGAAGGGTTGCTCTCAGATGTTTACTGTAATAGCTGTGGCAATCTTTTGGGAGTAAAATTTGTAAGACTTTCAAAAAATATCCAAAATTTGACATTCTCTGTATTGTGTTTACTCATCGAGTCTTCTAAGCAAACACTCTAAAAATTGTTCAAATTGAAGTTGCAAATGATGCTGAAGTAGTGACAGCTAGATATTTCCTCCTATGTCGGTAAGTTTTTTTTTTTTTTTTCCCCACAATATATATTTATGTATGCGATGTTTTGCAACAGTTAATGTATTTTGAGAGGTTTGTTTCATAAATTTGTTGATAAGAAGGAGCTCAAGAAGTGGAATGGGCAGAAGATTATTGATTAAAACCACTGAAGGGGAAGGGATATCTTGAAATTCACTGAAAATGGAAGTATGTTGGACTTTCTTTTTTTAGTTCTGTTTTGACGCTGTCTTTGATTGCTTCAGTACTAGTGACATGAGAATCTCAGACCTGATATAGATATAGATATACTTGTTGTCTTTTTTGGAGTAATTATTGTGTATTTTTATGTGGTGCTTTTCTTGATTTTATTAGCTTAATACGGTAGGATCGTCACACTTATGTTGGTGTTTTAATTAATATGAGGAGTTTCATTTGATGACTAATTTTTAGTATTACATTTTGGCCACTGTATGGGGAGCAAATATTTCGGCGTGCTCGTACTCTTTTCTACCAAGTTCCTTGTCTGTCCGATCGACCTGCGAACACAACGGCGGTGAGCTACCTGGCAGTGTGTGGCCGAAAACCCCTCCGACGGTCAAGTTAGCACACACTCAGGGATAGAGAGAGAGAGGAGAGAGTTGAGTGTTCAAGTGTTTCTTGCCAAATGATCCATCCCCAGCATGGGGGGCACAGTGAAGCTTATATACTCTCTGCACTCCAAATCTGCTCCCATTAGTCTCTTGACACGTGGTGCTGCTTTCCCATCCGTCAGCACAAATTCAGCAATCACCACCTAACCAAGTTGTCAGGCTATATTAGTGGAGCTCGGCAGACCAGCGGTACCACCTCGGCCTTTCGTAACTGTGTTGCTTAGCGTGCCTGAGTGCTCCACTCGCCGAGCTCCATAACGTCCAAGTTCGATTGTATCCCGGCAAAGCCGAGTTCGAGACAGGTCAAGCCTGTTAACCGAAGGCCTTCCTGCCGAGCTAAACGCACGAACCGTGGAAGCCGGAATGACAGGCTATCATCTCGGCCGAGCAACTCAAGTAGCCCGGTTTCTACATAGACAAGTTCAAGTAGCTCGGTCCAACACGGTCTTGGGCCTTAACCGAGCAACACCATCTTTGGGCAAGCCCAAGTTATCATGGCTCGCACACGCTCGGCCCTCAATTTGCCCGGCCCTTTCCATGGCCTATTTCCAGCTCATAAATCTCCCTCTTAGTTGCCCCTTAATTCCGTCTGCAAAAGTGTGACTGGGATTACATGATCTGACCAGGTTAGACTCTTTCTCTATCCTTAGTTTGCAAGATGTCAACCGCGCTAATTTCTGTGTTCGGTTCCTCGATTTTCTTAGCCGACACCTCATTTTGCCTTCTTGTCTCTTCAATTCTGACACCGCCATTAATTGGGACACGCGTCGCTCACCCATTGGCCTCGAGCAGCCAACCCTCACGTCCCTTCATATTCAAAACTTTTGGCGGTCTTCCTCTCCCATATATACGTCATTTCCCCTTCACATTTTCCTCTTACTGACTCTCCTACATTACAGACGTCCCAAAGCTCCAGTGCCCTCATCAAGCTCTGTTCCTGCCCTCTCCAGCGTTCGTGTTCGAAGAAGCAACTTCTTCCTCTAAATTGGTAAGTCTTTCGAATCATCTTTATCGCCTTTTCATTTGATATTCCACATTCTAGGGCACAAAAACCATAGATTTTAGGGTATAGCTCCCCAAAACCCTCCCATGCCCCTTGTTCTCCTTGCTGTTTTTCAGCTCCAGTGATGAACACCTGAAGACCTGGGGCGGACCGGGCTCCAGGTCTTCTTTTGATCCCAAAAAAATCAAGAACGAGTGAATTACGAGTTTAAAGAAAACTTCTGTAGAAACCGAGGTAGGCAAAGATACTTGACCGGTCGACCGGCCTAATATCTGGTCCGCTTGACCAGTCGAGCTTCTGAATTTACCTTCGTGACCAAGGTGGTCTGGCACTCCATCTGACCGAGCTAAAGTCAAGCTCGTTTTGTGCGACCGCGCTTCCACTTACACTTGCCCTCATTTTCCTGTAGAGTCCAAGGGGACCACACCAACTCCGAGGCTCTTAAAGACCGAGCAGCCATCAAACAAGAGTTTGTGCCAAACCACCTCAGCCGAGCTCGAACCAGCCGGCTACACATGGGGCACTACCGCTTCTTGGTCGACTTCCCAATCGCCTTAGCCGCGTTTCGGAAAGAATACGGTATCCCAGACGACGTTCATATAGAGCTTGGCGTTGAGGACGCAACCCCATGGGGCAGATTAGACCAGTGTCCCTTCACCGTGCTGTCCATTATAGAAGGGGGCCTCCGCTTCCTGGTTAACTCGTTGATCTGCGAATTCTTGCGGCGCACCGGGCTAGCTCCAACCCAGGTCTCAACCAACACTTACAGAATAATCAACAGGATCCATGAACTGAACAACTAACTAGGAACCAACCTAGGACTAGCCGAGATACTGCGCCAGTATACCCTCGAGCATACAGGCGATGGCCTTGCCTACTATTTAAAAATCAGACCGGGCAAGGAGAAGGTAGTGACCGGCACCCCAGACAAGGACTTGCACGATGATGACTTTTTCTGGGTGTCTAGTAAATACGGATCAGCCGACGTATCGGGCTGGTTTATCAATAGGAATTTCAGCGAGACATGTAAGCCGTGCTAACTGCTCGGTCAATTTGCCATATTGCATTATTCTATACTTAGCATTTTTTCTTCTTTCCTTTGTAGCAATCGAAGCATTGCAAGCCAACTATCATTACCTCAACGAAGCGGCCATCAGAACCGTGCTTCGCTACCGCAACCGGGATTGCCACGAGCTCCACGGTTACATACCGACATATAGATACTCAGCTCCGCGCTGGAGTAAGGTTATAGAATTTCTCCGTGCACCATCTCCACCTCCCGATCCCACATTACCGGATGTGCCATTTATCCAGTTGACGGAGGCAGAGGAGATGGCCAAAAGAAGCCGTATCAAGAACCTCATCATAGCTACCTCCATCGAGATACCAAGCATCCCAACCTGCACAGCCACTGCCGGTCAATCAAGCGGGACCGTAGTTGCACTGGCGTCTCCTGCCGCTGAGCAGGCAAGCAAAGACAAACAGCGGGCAAGCAAAAGGCCACGTACTGACCCCTTTGCCGAGCTAGTTGCGGAGTTGAACACCGAGCAACCAACGGTGACAACTGACCTAACACTGCCTTGGAAGCCGCAGCTCAAGCACTGGGGTAAGGAGATCCCGGCAACTGCATCCGTCAAAGGTGACAAGGAGCATCTTCTCGCCTTTGACCTGACCAAAGCCTTGCTGCTGCCGAGCGACGTGGTCGGCAGTGACCACGTACCGGACACTCGGCTGGTGAAGTCCTCGGTCAAGTCCATGACCCGAGTAAGAACTTTGCATACTTTGTTCAAATTTTTCCAAGTGTTTGCTCGGTTTCCTCCAAGTGTTTGCTCGGTTTCCTTTCTAATCAAACTTTCTTCTTGCAGGCCATCCAGAAACAACACTTGGTGATGGAAAGGATCCACTGACTCCGGCAGAAGGCAACCGACTCTGCTAGCCAGGTCGAACACCTTCAAGCCGAGCTGGGGTGATCAAAGGCTTCACTCGAGATGGCAAATTCTGACAACTCAAGGTTGCTCGGCCAGCTAGGTGTCGCCGAGCAAGAAAGGGACGCTCTCCGGACCGAGCTGGAAACGTTGAAGCAATCAAGGAAGTAGGAGCTGGAGGATGCCAACAACGCCAGTTTCAAAGAGGCCGAGGAGAGCTACACAAAGCAAGTCCATGCCACCCAAGACATATACTTCAAGGCGGGTTGGAAGGCTGCTTGTGAACAGCTCGGCCAAGGATCTGGGACCAACGTGTTTGCCTCTCCCCCAGTTGTCTTCCTACCGACGTACCTAGTGCCATATGCCAACGACGTCTTCAACGCGTTGCAGGCTGAGGCCGAGGAAGATGAAGCGGAGGACGTTGAGGAAAATGTCGAAGGTGACAACCGCCCAAAGCAGGCCGGCCAGAAGCAGACCGGTGTCCAGGAGACCATAACCACGGTTGACCTGGAGGCGACCGCGACCGGGGATGAATTCACAGACCTTTCCCCCTTAGTTTAGTTTTCTTTTTCGTTTGAAAATGTAACCGGGCTACGGCCCCACCTTTTGTAATGCTATTCCTCATGAATAAAAAGTTATATTTTCTTCAAGTGTTTGCATTGTGTTTAGCTAAACAACTTCAGCCGAGCAAACCGCCTCGATTAAGCAAATCATCAACTCGCCCCTGAACAAACTATTAACTTATTCAACCAGAATAAAACATCAACTTATTGAACCGGAATAAAACATCTCGGTTTTAAGCCCCGAAGTTGGGTAAATCATCAACTTCTTTAACCGGAATAAGATATCTCGATTGAAATCACAAAGTCGAGTATATCATCAACTCTTTTGACCGGAGTAAAACATCTCGGTTTTAATGTCAAAGTTGAGCAAATCACCAACTCAACCAACCGGCATAAAACATCTTGGTTTTTAACATCACAAAGTTGAGCAAATAATCAACTCATTCAACTGGAGTAAAACATCTCGGTTGAAATCACAAAGTTGAGTAAATCATCAACTCTTTCAAACGGAGTAAAACATCTCAGTTGAGATCTCAAAGTTGAGCAAATCATCAACTCATTCAACCGGAATAAAACATCTCGGTTGAGATCACAAAGTTGAGCAAATCATCAACTCATTCAACCGGAGTAAAACATCTCGGTTGAAATCACAAATTTGAGCAAATCATCAACTTAGTCAACTGGAATAAAACATCTCGGTTGAAATCTCAAAATAAGGAACAAAAACAATCAGAATGCCAAAGCAAAAATTGGACACTTCTATTGTATTGACAAAAAGAATATTACATTCTGAAGTGTGAGGCAAACAATTCCTTCGCACAAAAAGAACATAAACTAAGAAAACTAAAAATAGTACAGTTTGAGGTTGGCCGCATTCCATGGCCGAGGTATTCCCTTTCCTTCTAAATCCTCCAAGTGGTATGCCCCCTTGCTTGCCAGATCGGTTATCTTGTAGGGTCCTTCCCAGTTTGCCCCTAGTTTGCCTTCACCAGGCACTAGGGTGTTGCCCATGACCTTTCTTAAAACCCAATCGCCTACTTTAAACGGTCTGGGGTGCACGATTTTGTTGTATTTCCTGGACAGTTCTTGCTAGTATGCAGCCACATGAATCAAAGCTCTTTCTCGGCGCTCTTCAGCAAGGTCCAATTCCAGGGCGACTGTTTCAGAGTTCAGCTCAGGCTCAAAATTTTCACTGCGGATGGTGGGCATGCCAATTTCCAATGGGATGACCGCCTCCATGCCGTACGCCAGGGTAAAAGAAGTTTCCCTGATAGATCGCCTAGGGGTAGTTCGGTATGCCCAAAGGACACTTGGGAGTTCCTCGGCCCATTTACCTTTAGCTTTCTCAAGTCTTTTCTTCAAACCATCAAGAATGGTCTTGTTTGACGCTTCGGCTTGGTCGTTAGACTGTGGGTAAGCCGGGGTAGAGTTGTAGAATTCAATCTTCAATTCTTCACAAAATCCTCTGAATAGGCGCCTGTCAAATTGAGTGCCGTTGTTAGATATCAGAATCTTGGGGACGCCAAACCGTGTTACAACATTTTGCCAAACAAACCGTTTGACGTCTTTCTCCTTGATAGTTGCCAGGGGCTCCGCTTCAACCTATTTGGTGAAGTAGTCCGTAGCTGCAATGAAGAACTTCCGGTTGCCTGGTGCCGTTGGGAGTGGTCCCACTATATCCAGCCTCCACATCGCAAAGGGCTAAGGGCTAGTGAGAGGGAAAAGTTCCCTGGCCGGCTGGTGGATTTGGTGGGCAAACTTCTGGCACTTCTCACATTTGCGAACATACTTCTGTGCGTCTGCTTGCATGCACGGCTACCAATATCCTTGCGAGATAGCCCAGTAGGCTAAAGATCCACCCCCAATATGACTGTCGCGAATGCCTTCATGAATTTCGTACAGGAAAGCCTCCACGTTGTTTGGATGTACACACTTCAGATAGGGACCGGTGAAAGACTTCTTGTATAAAGCACCAGAAGGAGAGAGCCAAAACCGCTCTGACTTCACCCGGACTTGATGCGCTTCTTTCTTGTCAGCTGGAAGGGTCCGGTCTTTGAGAACAGGATAATAGGATCCATCCAAGAAGGACCTAGCTCGGCACAGAGTACTTCTGTCTGCTCGGTTCCCTCGATGCTAGGCCTAGGAAGGAATTCAATCAGTAGAGGGCTGGGAGACGTGTTGTCGACCATGGAAGCGAGGCTAGCTAATTCATCTACTCGGCCGTTTTCTTCTCGACCAATCTGTTGGACCCTTATTGTCTGAAATCGCTTGATGTGGTCTCTTACCAGAGCTTGGTACTTTACCATTCTGTCATCTTTAGCTTCGTATACCCCGGAAACTTGGTTAACAACGAGTTGGGAATCGCTGTAGACCATTAGCTCGGATGCATGCATCTGAAGCGCGCTTTTGAACTCGGCCAAAAGTGCCTCGTACTCAGCCTCGTTGTTTGATGTAGAGAATCTGAGGGTGATAGAGTGTTCGATGGTCAGTCCATCCGGAGAGATCAAAACTATGCCCAGCCTGGCATCGTGGTAGTTCGAGGCCCCATCTACGAAAAGTTTTCACATTTCGCCAACAAAGAGCTTCCAACATTCTGAGGGGTCCTGGAAGGCCTAAAGGTTGAGAGGATCATGGTCGCTCGGCTGTTCGGCTTCAAGTTCAATGCTGATCGGTTCCACTTCCTCCCCCCTCGATGATACGACACCGGACCCAACAGGTTGGTCTGCTATGCCCAAGTCCGTCGTCGCATCGCCGGGCTGCCGTGTCATGCCAGCCGGAAGTTCGTCAGCGGGGCGCACAAGTTCCGCGTCGCCAACATCGCCCTGCAGTGTTATTTCGGTTGAGCAGGCATTCGCCTCTTTGACTGCCGTGGCAAGATCCACCGGGCATACTGGATGAATTCCAGGTGAGAATTCAGCAATGAAGTCGGCCAATGTTTGTGCTTTTATGGAAGTTCGTGGTTGGAACTTCACGTCAAATTGTCTCAATTCGACCGCCCACTTGAGGATTCAGCCGAAGAAATCCGCCCGCTCGAACAAGGCCTTGAGGGGGAACTCGGTCAAAACGATGATGGTGTAAGCATGAAAATAGTGCGCCAATTTCCTAAAGGCCATCATCAATGCCAATACGAGTTTTTCCAGCGGCAAGTATCTCGACTCTACCGGTAGCAAAGTTTTGCTTACGTAGAAGATGGGGAGATGCTTGATTCCTTCTGACCGGACAAGTACCGCACTAGCCGCGTGCTGAGAAACGGCCAGAGAAAGGTATAGTTCTTTGTCGAGCTTTGGTGTTACCAATAGTGGCGCTGAAGACAAATACTCTTTAAGCTCGGCCAAAGCCTGGTCGCATTCCTCGTCTCATGAAAACTTGGATTTCAAAGCTCGAAAGAAAGGGCGACAGCGATCTGATAACCGATTTATGAATCAGTTAAGCGCGGCGGCCATTCCGGCCAGATGCTGTACGTCCTTAGCCGAGCTAGGCTGCTTCAATTCCTGCACGGCTTTGATCTGTGTGGGGTCTGCCTTGATACCTCGGTTTGTGACTAGGAAACCTAAGAATTTTCCGGATCCCACGCCAAAGGCACATTTAGACACATTCAGGCGTAACTTGTGTTGTTTGAGGATGGCAAACATCCTGGCTAAGTTGGACAAGTGGTCTGCTTGATGCCGGCTTTTAACCACCATGTCATCGATATACGCCTCCATCGTCCGACCTAACAGAGGAGCAAACATTTTGGTCACCATTCTTTGGAAAGTTGCCTCGGCGTTCTTCAAACCAAAAGGCATGACTCGGTAGCAGAAGAGTCCCCTTAGAGTAGTAAAAGAGGTGATCTCATGGTCGGGGCCATGCATGGCAATCTGATGATAGCCACGGTAGGCATCCAAGAAACTGAGCCTGTTATGTTCAGCCATTAGATCCACCAACTGGTTTATTCTAGGTAGGGGAAAGCTGTCTTTAGGGCAAGCTCAGTTGACGATCTTGTAGTCGACGCAAACTCGCCACTTCCCATTCTTCTTGGGTACTACGACTGTGTTCGAAATCCACCGAGGGTAGTGCACTTCCTGAATAGCCCGTGCTTCAAGCAAATTCTTTACCTCCTCCGCGACTACCTCGGCGTGGTGCAGCGCCAATCTCCTTATCCTCTGAATGACCGGCCTTGCACCGGGGAAAACAATGAGGTGATGACAAATAAAGCTCGGATCGATGTCGGGCATGTCGTAGGGCGACCATGCGAAGACTTCGATATTTGCCATCAAGAATTTCACCATCTCGGTCCTTTTTTGGGCTGTAAGGCTTGAGCCGAGCAGGAAGAACTTGTTCGGGCTATCAGTGTCAATCCGCACTTCTACCAACTCCTTAACAACTTTGTCCTCAGCCTTGGCACCCACATCTTCAAGGACTCCTCGGTCTTCCGGTCCTTCAATCATTTGGACGAAGCCTTTGGCAACTCGGCTCCTGTTCACTGCCACAAAGCATTGCTTCGACATGACTTGATCACCCCAAACTTCCTCAATTTCCCCTATAGCCGAGGGGAATCTCATGACCTGGTGGTAGGTCGACGCTACTTCCTGCATAGTGTGAAGCCATCCCTTACCGAGGATCAAGTTGTACGTCGACGGCACCTGCAATACCCAGAACTCCACTTGCTTGACCACGGATCCTGCTTTGACCGGCAAAATAATTTTTCCCAATGGCCACTCCGGTTGCAAATTGAAACCAACCAATGGCGAAGTTGCCGGAGCCAAGTCTGTATCTCGGAGTTTGAGTTGTTTGAACGCGTCGTAGTACATAATCTCAACCGAGCTTCCCTGGTCGATCAAGATGCGCTTGACATCGAACTCCTTGACACGTAGCGTAACTACTAGGGCATCATTGTCCGGTGTCTGAATGCGCTCTAGGTCCCTTGTGAAGAAACTGATCACGTCTTTCTCCTCGCTAGACCGACAAAACCTCCCTCATGTGTTCTGCCTTCTTGATCATACCTTGGAGCTCGCAGACACGCGTCGGTTCCACAATGCCGTGGATCACATTAACAACTCTTTGAGGGAGTGCCCCCAAGTCATTTGGTCCACGTGGATCAACCGGGGCAGGGTGTGTGGCCTTAACACCCCCATCAATGTAAAGGTCCAAGTGTCCGGCTGCGACTAGCTCCTCCAAATGCTGTTTCAGAGGCAAACAGTCCTCTGTCCGGTGCCCGCGCTCCCGATGAAATGTGCAATGGTACTGCGGATTGAAACCCTTTTGCGTATCGCCTAACTTAGCATGAAACCGGACGTAATCCTCGTCATGGATTTCACTAAGTATGCGGTAGATTGGAATCTTAAAGACCGTGGTAATGCCCGTCCGGGCTTTTAATCTTCTATGTGCATTTGCTACGTCGTCGCGGGGGTATTCATCTCGGTCATTTCGCCGACCCCTTCCCTAGTTTCAGCGATTTGATCCTCGGTCAGATTCCTTGGCGCGATCATTTGAACGGTTAGTCTCCTGTCCGACCGCATATACCTTGCCAGCCGACCTTTTGTCTACTACCACCGGAGTTGTCTTCGCAGTGGAAGCTGCTGCGTCATCCTCTACTCGGATGTGCTCGTTGATGCATTGCATTAGCTGGCCCATGGATGTCGGCTAGTTCATGGTAAGCGAGTCCCTCAGCCTATGTCCGACCGGGAGACTGCGCTTATATTGGGTGATTGCCAAGTTGATCGGGCAGTCTAGGATCTCGTTGAAGGTTTCCCAATATCTGGAGTTGTAAGCCTTGAGTGTGTCGCTCGGCTCCATCTTGACACTGAGAAGGTGGTCAACTTCCTTTGGCGTTTTGGTGTTGGTTTTGAAACGTGTCACAAAGGCTGCCGCCAACTGCTTCCACCTTTCGATGCTTCCCTCCGGCAGCCTCTCAAACCATTTCAAGCCCAACTCACCCAAGCTCGACAGGAAGATAAGGCACATAAGAGCGTCATTCCGCCTATGTCCGGCCATGACCTGTCAGATGTGACTTACATGCATATATGGATCGGTCTTTCTGTCGTAGAGCGTAAATTTGGGCTGGTGAAAGCCCACTGGGAGCGGTGCGATCTCTATCTCCAGGGAGAAAGGAGTGGCGCTCAGCCTCGCCAAATCTGTGTCTAGAATGAGGGGCTCAGCTAGGCGGGGTGGTGGCATTAGGACCTCTTCACTGGCATGACCCCCATAAGATAGCCACTGGAATGCCGGCACCCTTTGGTTCTCTCGCCGGCGAGCCCGCTCTTTCAAGACTACCCGCAAGTCCTCTGAACGAGCAGAGTAGGAATACCTCGACGTCGTTGCCGGATGGGAGGGAATGTAGGTACTGTCTTGCACGCTTGACTTTTCTACAAGCGCGTCGGAATCTCCAACCCTGTAACTTCTAGTGATCGAAAGGGAGGGAGTGTGCCTCTGGCTCTGACTGCCTGAACAGCGTGGTTGGGTGCGCTCACTGTGGTCTCCCACTCCAGCAACACCCTTCCCTTTGACATGCCGCATGAGATCTTCCATCTCTGCCGCCATTCTTCGGATGACGGCGTCTTAGTCCCTCAACTTGTGCTCCAGACGTCTGGCATGTGATTCTATCCGCCGCCGATGTCTGTTTGGGCTCCGAGAATGATCGAAACTTCTTTCGTGCTTATCTCACGCGTCTCTTGAATGTCCTCCTGGGGAAGTCTCCAGGTTCGCCATGGGAGGAATAGCGGGGAGTCCGTCTCTCCGTCTGGCAAACTCCGGGGTAACTCCGTCGATGGAGAACAACGGTATCTCGTCATTGTTCGCCATGGGAGGCGATCAGATGAGCTTAGAAGACAAGGTTTTGTCTATCAAACTTCCCACAGATGGCGCCAATTGTACGGGGAGCAAATATTCCGGCGTGCCCGTACTCCTTTCTACCAAGCTCCTTGCCTGTCCGATCGACCTGCGAACACAACGGCAGTGAGCTACCCGGCGGTGTGTGGCCGGAAAACCCCTCCAATGGTCAAGTTAGCACACACTCAGGGATAGAGAGAGAGAGAGGAGAGAGTTGAGTGTTCAAGTGTTTCTTACCAAATGATCTATCCCCAGCATGGGGGGCGCAGTCAAGCTTATATACTCTCTGCACTCCAAATCTGCTCCCATTAGTCTCTTGACACGTGGTGCTGCTTTCCCATCCGTCAGCACAAATTCAGCAATCACCACCTATCCAAGTTGTCAGGCTATATTAGATGAGCTCGGCAGACCGGCGGTACCACCTCGGCCTTTCGTAACCGTGCTGCGTAGCGTGCCCGAGTGCTCCACTCGTTGAGCTCCATAGTCACATGTTCTTTCCATCAAGTTGACAACGTGAAAATGAAAACCCTGATTCGAATATAAGGGGTTCACAGAAGTTTGAACACCAAAAATACCCAAATTTTTATTGAAACTCAGAATTGAATGACCCCTGGACTTTTTCTTCCATTTGGTGAGGCATCTGTTTTGCATAAGCATTGTAAACTTCACTGGCGTGCATTTTAACATTGGCTTTGTTACATCATTCTTGAAAATAACTAACACATTTATAAAAAGTTAGTTGTACCAACGATGTGATAGGAAGATGTCGTACACCCTTTAACATCCCATTGAAGCTTTTAGAACGGTTAGTAATGATAGCTTCATAACATTTGCTACTATCATGTGCTAGTGGCCACAGTTCAAGTGGCACATGATCAAGTTCATCTGTAGCTTTGGAATTTAAGTCTTTGATTTACTTTATTTTCTGGTCAAACTTCTTATTTTGATTCTCATAAGCTGTAGAAGTTATCATGTCTCACAATATCGCATTGTTGTACTTTGCATGGTAGTGTTGTTAGCAAGATGGCGAATGCAGTAGTGACGATAAGCATTTGGATGTTGCTACCAACATGAGCGATTCAACGATGATAAGATTTCTCCGTGTTTGTTAGATAAAAGACAGAGGCCAGTCCGTTGTGTTTCGTACTCCCTAATGCATGTTAAAAACCATGACCAAGTATCTAGTTGCTCCTCCTCCACAATGGCAAAGGCAACTAGAAATACATGATTATTTGCATCCATGAAATTGCAATTAGTAACTTACCTTTATATTTTCCAGTTAGAAAGGTTCCATTTATGCTGATGATTGGCCTGCAATGTTTGAAATCCTTGATAAATAGTGTGATTTGAAATGCAAATGCTATTGATAAAGATTCGATTTCACGCAAATGCAATTTCAAATGAAGATGCATTTTGAACATGCAATTTCAAGTGTCACTCAACATTATTACTACTACAACATAAAAATAATAAAAAAGAAAAATTACAGTACAGTGGGATAGGAAAAAAAAATTACAAAAACTTAGTTTTTGTCCAAACCCACGTGGTTTCTGGCACCTTTTTCAAGCCCAAATAATTTTGAAAAGAAATAAAAATCATAATTTAATTTTATATAAGAAAATAAAAAATTAATGAAATGATGTGGATTCAATTCACATTAAATTCTAAAAATCATAATTTAATTTTATCTAGTTTTGTTGAAATGAAAGTTAATTACATATTCCTTTGCATTTCTGTCTTTTCTTACAGACCATTAATATAAATAAATAAATAAATAAATAATTGAAGCATGTGCTATAGAAAACATAACTAATATTTAAAATGCAAAAATTATTGAAATACACAAACTCATAGTGGGAACACATAACATTACACACCGACAATAATACTATGGCCTCTTTTGGAAAGAGATTAAAAGTCAGCTTTTTGGCTTTTAAACTCTTTTGGGTCACATCACCTCTCTACTTTTTTACACATCAAAAATCTAGCTTTTAACCTACTTCCTAAAACAATCCTATATAATAAATATCCTATCAAAAAAAATAAAAATAAAAAATGAATAACCTAACATAATTTATTACAAATATGTAGCCCTAATCTATGCTTAAATTAGGAATTTCATAGTCAGAGTAATCAGAAATCTCAAGGTCAGAGACAAATGCAAGATCTTCCATGATTGCCTTGATAGCATTTGCGGGGCTTGATCCATTTCTTTTGGATACTTCTTTTGCCTCCTCTATGCGTGAATGCCTATTGAGACGACGAGTCATCTGATCAATCTCACTTTGCAAATGACGTGAGACTTCAAGGGATGTAGTTGTTGTATTTCAATAGAATGTGCTTTTGTCACTTTCAAACAAAAAAAGCGACAATTGTGTTCACATTTGACTTGTTCTGCGAACAAGGCAGTTGGAACTCCCACATATTTGGCCATGTATTTATTTTTGAAAGGAGTACAATTGTAGTCCTGCAAAGGTTCTAAACTATATAGTAGGAATTCATCCGTGTAGAAATGTCAGTCTCCAAAAAAATCAATGTAGCCACCTGCATAATCTAGATTGGGTAATTGTTTACGAGAACTATTTGCATATACATGTATGGAACTTGGATATAGTTATATGTAAATTAAGTTGTTATGATTCAATAAATATATATGTTCTATTATATAGACAACGATAAATCACAATACCATGCTTTGAAATCATTGTAGCAAGTCACAGGTAACTAACAATTGCAAGCACCATACTTTGGAACCGCTATAACAAGTCACGGGTAGCTAACAATTGAAATTACATGGTAGGTGAAATCACATGTTGAAAATGCAATTTCAAGTGAAGTTACATTTTAAACATACGACTTCAATTGAAATTACATGCCAACATGCGATTTTCGGACATCCCCCTGACTTACTCCAGTGACTTTAAAGTACATTGTTTTCAAAGCTAACCTGTTGCTTTTCAATTGTTACCCGTGAATTGCTTTAGTGATTTCAAAGTGCGCTGTGTGCAGTAGCTTTGTGTGAAATTGAATCTTCACGATAGTTCTGCCTGAAACTCTAAAATCATATTATCAACATGTGACTTCATTTGTAACATTGAATTCGTATCAATGTCAAATCATGAGGGAGTTTTCTTTTATTATTTAATTTCTCTATAAAAGAAATATAAAAATGTAACAATTGAAATTACATGTGATTTCAAGGGAGCTACTGAACATTAATATCTTCTATGTGTCTATAAATAGTGCTACCCCAACTATGATATGTGAAAACATAACATTAGTTGTATATCTTGAGTTTAATATTTTGTATCAACAATGTCTTCCAGAGGTGCAGGCAGTTCACTTCGTTATTCACTTCCAAAAGTATGGATATTACCTCCATTCATCTATGAATAAAAGAGTGAAAAATACTCAAGTCCTAAGGATTATTATGCTAATATTTGAATGGAATGGGCATAGGTAGCATAGCAAGAGAGATTGTTTAATGATTTATGTAATTTAGGGACGCGAGTACCTCATGATCGTTCATTAACCATTCCTAGACAAAATGTGGACTACTATGAAAAAGCGCTTAACGAAATAAAAAAAGAAAAGAAAAAGGAGAACAACAGAATGTTGATGTGAAGATGTTGACATTTTATGCTTCAACTAGCCACCAAAATGGCAGAGGCAAGCAATAGATAATTGACTGAAATCGAGCATAATAATGTCCCAAGCAACGAAAAATATCTATTCGACTACTACTTGTCAGATGAAGAATGAAGAATTAGACAACTCCTATTTAAGAAAATGTTTGTTTGTTGTGTCATTTCTAAGCTGTTATTGTGTATGTTGACATATATTTTTTTTAGTGCTATATTCTGTGTTTAATCTCTATATTAAGTATTTAGTACTTTAAATTGTTTATGTAATGAAAAGTTTTATTAAATATATGGAGTCAATATCAATCAAATACTATTATTAAATATATGGAGTCAATATCAATCAAATACTATGGCTTTAAGTTATATGAACATTATGTAGACATTTATTGAAACTCATAAAATAATATGAAAATATTTCATAACATATAGATACAATAGTTACGATTACATTCTAAATATTATAACCCGACTAAAGAATTATTACGAAGGAATTTTATTATTTTTATTCCTCATCTGACATATCAACATCGAATAATAATCGTTCCTTCCTACTTGCATTCAAGTAAAATTCTACTTCATGCATTAACCCATCCTCGGCACACTCAATTACAAGTTGACGAAAGTGATATCGATTTAAACACATCGACATTCAGTTAACTTCTTCAAGAATGCAATGTAACGCCCTTTGTAGCAATTGCAGGGTATCGATGGACATGTTTTTTGACCTCCTTCAAGGAATTCAAATATTATTTTCTTCACACAGCTCCTGAAGAATATTCATCTGGGTAGATCGATATTGCCACTTTGCTCTCATGGTATTCATGGTGGCCGTTGTGTAACAAAGATAAGGGTTCAACAAATATTCAAAATCATCTGTTGAAACCTAATGGCGACCTATTGCGGTATATAAGTCACTGACAACATATCTCATAATGAATTATTATATATAATCTTATAACAATCTGTGAATATAACTGAGTTAGTTTTCACATATTAGTTGTGGGGATATATTTTCTGAGTACCAACATGTGGCCAAGGTGACGCCGACTTGTCAGTCGAGGTGCCACGTGTCCGGTTCATGACGCCAAGGTGATCTTGGCTAGGCCAAGGTTATCTGTGAAGATACCGGAATTCGGGATAAGCGGATAAGGGACAAGAGTCCTAGAATGGGAGAAGACTTCAGTTTGGGTAAAGATAAGACTCTTAGAGAGTTTATCCTAATCCTACTGGGAGTCCAAGATTAGCAGTAATCCTAAGTCCATTGGAGCTAGGCTTCTATTGGGACTAGGATTGTGTTGGCTATAAAAATGAGGCACCCCCATGGGTCTAATGTATGTCTTTTATGCTTTGTCTAGTGAGTTAAGCACTATTGGTTATCTTTGAGAGATATTTTACTGACTTGATCGTCGGAGTGCCCCCGGGTGGACGAACCACCGCCGGAATCTCTTCTTTCTATTGCAGGTCGTTCGGGCTTAATCTATTCTGCCGGTGTTCTCCAGCTGAGTACTTAGTTGGCAGTGTGGTCAGAAATTGACACACACAATTTGGCACCGTCTGTGGGAAAGAAAGGAGAATAGATGGCCAATGACGGACAGAAAGAAAAGGTTGGGGACGAAATCCCTGCCGGGAACGGTAAACACGTTAACCTTAACATGGAGGAAGATGGTTGCAACGAGGAGACTCAGGGTCAAAATCATGGCAAGAAAGACGTTGGCCAGGAGGGCGACGTACCAAAAAAATCGAATCGAAGCGGATATTACAACGAGGACAACCTCTAGGTATGGAAGGATAGATGCCTGCGGAGGGATGAAGAGGTGAAAGAGATGGCGAACAAATTGGCCGACCGACAATCAGTCATCAATTTCATGATGCAAAACAACGTCATGCAACCACCATTCCAGCTGCAGGACATGCCGATTCCAGCGGCCAATGCCCAGAAGGGAGGGCAAAAAACAGTCCCTACAGTCTCCCAGCACACCAGGACCGAAAAACACTCTCATCGGCCTTCAAGAGAGGTCAGGCGAGAAGAATCCAGAAGGGAAGAATCGAGGAGAACGCATCGCACCAAGGAAGCCGACCCCAAAGAACATCGGCATGTTCAAGGGCAGGAGTTATGCTTCGACGCAACCAATGGAGGGAATTCCAAAAGGACCCATAATGAAACTAAGAGTAGTACATTGAAAAGGCTGAAGTCAAGAGATAGCCGAGCTCCTGGACGGACCAAAGAAGATCTGGGGGATCACCTACAAATGAAGCAACAAGATGCCAAGGTAGCCTCCCTGATCAAGCCGAGAACGCCGTTCTCGGTAGAATTGGACAAATTCGAAGCCCCGAAGAGATTTAGCATGCCGACATTCCAGATCTACGACGGTAAGTCGGACCCCAACTTCCACGTCGGCATGTACCTGAACTCCATAGCGTTGTACACCGGGAACGAGCCGTTGCTCTGCAAGGTGTTTTCCTCATCATTTAGAGAAATTGCATCGGACTGGTTTCACAAGTTGCCGAAAGGAACTGTGAAAACCTGGGAAGGCCTGGCCGAGATGTTTCTGGCCAGGTTCGTGACAAACAAGGTACAGCCATTGAGGGTGGACCCCCTAATGGCCCTGGAGATCGGCGAGGATGAAAGCCTTAGGGCCTATGCCAAAAGGTCTCATGAGGTATTCAACCGAATACCAGGATGCAACCAGGAGATGGCGGTTGTGTCGTTTAAAAACGGCCTGAAGAATGACTGTCTGTTTCGAAAATCACTGGCAAAGACATTACCGAAAAGTATGGAGGAGCTGATGGCCAGGTTAGAAAAGAATGCCAGAGCCGAGGAGGACACGCCGGGGACAAAGGCGTCCAAACAAGAGAAGAGAAATGGTTCGCCGAAGCGAAGCCAAGATAACACTGGATACGAGAAGACAAGAGCTCAGCCCAAGTAAGCAGATCTCGGATTCCAGAATCCCAGGTTCTAGAAGACAAGATCATGGGTAGCTAGCAATTGAAATTGCATGGCATGCAAAATCGCATGTTGAAAATGTAATTTCAATCTGCTACGATAGTAGTCCATGTCATCATAAAATTGCATTCTCAACATACAATTCCAAGTTGAAATTGCATGTTGAAAATGTGATTTCAATTTAAAATTGTATTTTCAAAATGCGATTTCAAAAAGCGAGTTAGTTTCCCAAATAGTTTGAAAAGTGAGTTAATTCTTTAATTTTTTTTAGAATATTAAAATTTAAAAAAAAAACTGCTGGTTTGGGAGGTTAGTTATTTTAGTTATTTTTTTGGCTTTTAACTATTTTAGTTTGTCTAAAAAAGTTATATTTGGGATGATAATTTTTTTTTTTTATAGTTGATTATGTGATTGTGAGAGAAAAAGTGAAATAATTATAGTTTAGAAGTGATATTTTGGGTGTCTCTATTTACACACCACATTTGGTTTCAAGGCACATCACTTACTTAATGCACACCAAACATAGTTTTAACTTTATTATAGTTGATTTTATTATTTTTACTTAATGCATACCATCCATTTTCAAATATACCTAAAATATCCTTATCTTCTTCAACCACCGCCACTTGTCGTAGGCCGTCGCCTCTTCCTCCTTCTTCTCTGGTGAATCTCTTCCTTACTCCTCCATCCATCACTCTCCCTACCTTACCACTTTCAACCACACTCCTAAACCCTTTTCCACTTCCTTCTTCCCTCCACCACCGACTTAACCACCTCCCCACCATTGCCGCCACAACCTCTCATCCCATCCCATCTCATATCCTACTTCTTCTTCTCTCTCTAAAAACTACCAAACCTATCCTCACCACCGCAACCCTCCCTTTACAGAGATCTTCCCCAACCTATCGGAGAGGAGTTTCTCGCCGAAGACAACTGCATCGACAAAGCTTCAAATCAGAGCTTAAAATCCTAGATCGAAGCTTTGAATCTGGTTTGCACAATCGAACTCTTGTAAGCCCTAGATTTAGATCTAAAAACCCTAGGATTCTCTCTCTCTCTCTCTCTCTGTGCGATGGAGAAAAATGAGCCATGGCCGAAGTGGAAGATTGGGTTATTCGTTGATGGGGGGAGCAAGAAGGGTTTGCATAAGGGGAAAGGGGTTGCCGGTGAAGTAGGGAGGCTATGGGGGTTGTGATGGTGGTTGGGTTTCGGTGACGGTGATCGGAGGTAGAATCAGGCAGCGGAGAGTGGTGGAGAGTGGTGGTGTGTGGGGGGTGTATTGATATTCTTTTGTGGTTATTTTGGTCATTTTATGTAAGGTCATTATTGTAATAAAAAATAACCAATTAATGGTGTGCCTTGAGACTAAATGTGGTGTGTAAATAGAGGCACTCAACATTTTGTCTTATTGATTTTTTTAACATATTTTGTCTTTATTGACTATTTTAGCCTGAAACTAAGTTCTCGTTTGGGATAAACTTTTTTTTACTCTTTTTAGCTATTTGCCTATTTTAGTCTGGCTAAAAAAATTATTTTTCAAATGATTTTTAATATTTTTTGTAATTGATTTGATGGTTGTGAAAAAAAAAATATTTATAGTTTAGATGTGATATTTTATCTTATTGACTATTTTTTTTTTCTTTATTAGCTATTTTAGCCAAAAAAATTACATCCTAAACAAGGCCTTGCCAAACAGGGCCTAGTCTACCTCATCCTTAAAAAAAAAAAAAAAATAAAATAAAAAATAAAAAATAAAAAAATTCAATTTATCCAATCTCACTCTTTTCTCTCTTTCTTTTTTTCTTTTAACTTATTAATTCTATCTCCACTGCAAGAATAATATGCTATCGTCCTATTAAAGATTCACTATAATGCTAAAAAGCCTATTTAATTTTTGCTTGGATAGATTAGAAAGTGAGATTGGACTCCATCTCCAATATCTCATTTAATCTGTTATTTGATTGAAAAATTATCCACTAGACTAATAGTTAAATTGACTCTTAATATTCCATATGTGGGATTATCCATGTTTGTTTGAACGGACTAGATAAGGGGGATTATAATCTATTGGACTGTTAATCTTGGGATACATAGGTGGTGTTTGTTTGGGTTTTTTTTAGCCAACTTATAGCTTCTAGCTTTGGAAAAACTATTTTGGACTGTTTGGTTAAATTTATTTCAAACAGCTTCTGATTCTAACAACTTATTTTAACTCAAAAATGTTGATTCTGAGAAGTTGTTCACCCATTGATTCTGATTATCAACTTCTGTTGTGGACATGTTAATTTAGAGTTATACACTTAGATTTTTTATTTTTATTTTTTTAAAAAAATAAAAAAAAAGGACTCAAATGGATTATCGATTATTATTATTTTTTTTTATGAGAAATATAGACAAGTAGTGAATAACAAAAAATGAAAATTAATTGAAAGAGTTACTTTGCAGCTTATTTGGCAAACATTATTCAGCAACTTAAATCTATAATCCAACAGTTACACCAAACAGATCAAATTTATTTTTGTTAGTGAAAAAGATCAAATTTCATAATTACGACTCGATATGAGACTCTAATATCAAATAGGCATGAGATAAAGACAAAAAGGGAAACAAGTGGTCGTCGATGGGCAAAGAAGTTTATAATTGATTGACAAATTAATAAATTGTCATTTATAGATTAAAAGCTATTGAGATACTTCGAAAGGTCGAGGGATTATTTGTATGAAAATGTTAGTTGTTGAACTTGGGTCAAAGGCTATGGAGATCGGGAGCTTCGAGAGTTGGCAAGGAATGACCAAGCAAGGGCGAAGTCAAGACTCCTCAATTAGGGAAGGGTTGGAAGAGGTGGAGTGAGGGCAAGAAAGTCATGGGAAATGGTACGACTAGGGTGAGTTTAAACGAATTAAATAATTATTATAATACTATTTAATATAAGTTAATTAACCTAATCAAAAACTAAAGTAATCTAGTCCAAATTTAAATATTTTCTCACTTCTTGTTGTATAACATGTGGATAATCACTATCTAAAGCAAAAGTATTTTTAATTCATGGTGGTTGGTGAAAATCTCCCAAGGTGGCTTCGTAATTTATACAGTCCCATGCAGTGAACCAATTGCAAGTCGTCATGCATTGGTTGATATGTCTATAAAAGCAAACCTATATGCATTGTAGAGAACATCCATCAGAAAGGAGAAGAAAGAAAGAATTCTTATTTGGCTCCTTATTTTCTAGTATTCTCCTTTATTTCCATATATTATTTGTTGGCTCTTTCTTTCTTATTTTATAATACGTTATCAGCATGAGATTCTGACCAGTTGAGAAGGGAGAGTGATTGAGCAGTTAAGGTAAGTGTAAATAAATTCTAAAGTTAATTCTATATTTTTCTTAATATATTCACGTGATACTATATATTATTTTTGTTATATATATAATGTATAAACATGTCAAATCTTTCAAAATTGAAATTCTCAGCTCTTAACATTTCTAGAAAAAAATTATTTATCTTGAATTCTTGATGTTGAAATTCACCTTGAGGCAATGAATTTTGGAGATACCATAAAGAATGAAAATGAAGCATCCCTATAAATCGCGCAAAGACAATGATATTCGTCACCATTTCCAAGAAGAATTAAAAACTGAATACTTCATGGTATTCTACTATTCAAAAGGAAATATTATCTATTGTTTCTTGTATTAAAAAATGGGATTTTTGGTGAAAAGCCCCTTCTATGGGTTTTTTTTTTTTTTTTTGGTGAAGCCCACCGAATAAAATAATAGTTTCAAAAGTCCCTTAAATAAAAAAATATGATGAAAAGGCTGAAATACCCTTCCATATAATCCAAAACCCTCGCTGAACCATTTCTCTTCTTTTCTATCTCCACATTACTGGTATCCTCTCTTTTCCCTTTATTTTCTCTCTTTCTAAACCCTAAACCCTTTTGATCTCCATCTTCGATCCATCTCACAAAATTGAAATCTTGAAATCGTCCATTGAAATCCATCACCATCTCAGATTTGATGCCTATGAACTCATGTTTAAGATCAATAATTTCAGATCTGAGATAAAAACGACCTCATATATGTCAAAAAAATGATAAATTGATATATTACAATAGAAAATCAAGAGTTTTTTGTTTATTTGTTCATAGATCTAAAATAAAATTCGACTATAATTCATTTATCTAGTATGTACTCTATTTTCGTAACAGTAAAATTTTACTTTGGTTAATGAAAAATAAAGTTTATTCTCTTATGCATAGACAAACATTTAACAACATAGTAAAATTTTACTTTAAAATTCAAAGTAAATTTTACTTTGAAATACAGTAAAATTTACTAGAAAACAAATCAGAAACTGCTTAGAAAAACATTCAACAATACAGTAAAATGTTACTTTCAATTCAGAGTAAATTTTACTCTAAAATATAGTAAAATTTTACTCTGAAATAAAGTAAAATTTTACTTGAAGATTCAAAATAAATTTTACTCTGAAGATTCAGAGTAAATTTTACCAGAAAACAAATCAAAAACTGCATAGACAAATATTCAATAACACAGTAAAATTTTACTTTCAATTCAAAGTAAATTTTACTCTGAAATACAGTAAAATTTTACTCTAAAATAAAGTAAAATTTTACTTGCATGCTAAGAAAATAGAACAGATAATACCAGAGTAAAATTTTACTCTCATTTTATTAAACAAAAACTGAGCACATACCAGAGTAAAATTTTACTCTCATTCTGTCAAACAAAAACAGAGCACAAACTAGAGTAAAATTTTACTCTCATTATGTCAAACAAAAATAGAGCACACATCTGATTGAACTTGGCAAATGAACAAAAATAAATAAAAAATAACAACAGATTTATACAGCTTTGCAATGTAATCTCTCATTTAATTGAGAGTGTTGATCTTGGATGGTGAGATCGTGTAGTATTGACCAAGGATGAGATCCTCGGCAGTGAGATCTCCAGACTTTGAGATTGTCTTCATGGATTTCATAGATCATCTTCACTTTGCAGATCGTCTTTAAGATCGATATATGTATGAGCTAAGATTGTTCAAATATATGATATATATATATATATATATGAGGGCAATATGGTCAAAAAAATACAAATTATAGAATGTCCTTATTGAGCCGGGCTTCTCTTACTCAGGGGCTTTTTGAAGGAGAATTTATTGAGTTGTCCTTTATCCTAAAAAAAGGCCCAAAAAAGGGGGTTTCACCAAAAATCCCTTAAAAAATTTGAATATGATTTATTAAATCAATAATTTTTATTATGTATCGATTGCAAAGCTGCCAAAGAGGTTTTAGAAAAGGATGTCAAAAATATTGTTTCTAAACAACCCTTTGCTCATTGACAAGCAATTTTATGTGTTTTTTTTAGTAGTTGTATATTAATTATTGGCCACTAACCAACAATTTAGTCGCCAAAAGTGCCACAATATGCGACTAAAAATATATTGGTCAGTGTTAGTTCAGGTTTTAGCCTACTAAAGTTTGTTTTAGTTACGGTATACTAATTTTTGCGGACTAAAATAAATTTAGTAGCCAAATAACTAGCATAATTTACTTTAAATCTTTGGCGACTACCTAATTTGGTCGGCAAATATGCATTTTCGGTGACCAAAAAACATTTAATCGTTGTATACTAATTTTTGTTGACTAAAATAAATTTAGTAGCCAAATAACTAGCATAATTTTATTTTAATCTTTGGTGACTACCTAATTTAGAAGCCAAATATTGATCTTCAGTAACCAAAAAACATTTTAGTCGTTGTTTATTAATTTTTGTTAAGTAAAGAAATTTAGTCAACAAAAAACTCACATAAATATTACTTTTAATCTTTGGCGACAAAAAAATTAGTCACTAAATATATATTTTCAGTGACTAAAAATATTTAGTTAGCAAAGGTATTTTTTGGTGAATTTCAAATTTTCTGCCCAATTCACTAGTTATGTTTTATTTTATTATTATTATTTATTTTTGTACATCAGTGTCTACATACACCCAAACAAAAGCCTTCAGTCACTTGCTCTCCCTCTTCTCACAGACTCACCATCCTTGCTAAAAGTCACTGTTGAACTTCCACCGTCGCTGACCATCGCGGCTCTTCTAGCTCATCTACATTTATCTCTCTCTCTCTCCTCTCTCACCATCGTGGATCTAGGGTTTTATTTTATTTTATTTTTGATGTTGTAGGATTTTGATAAAATCATTTTAGGGTTTTACTTTTTTTCTACATTTGAAGCATATATGAGCTCCAAGTTGTGTTTAATTCCACACTTTTGTTGCTCTATTTAAGCAGTTGTGAAGAGAACTACTTAAATTGCTGAGTAGAGTTATATATATACACATATGTATATATAAATAAATTGTATTATTGGTAATCTGTATGTATATCAGATTCTATGTTTCTTGGTTCAGTCTTTGCATCCTTATTTCCCCGCATCTCTCCCCAATAAATAAAATCATTTTAGGGTTTCAATTGTTTCCTTGTGATATCTAGCTTTGGGAATGCTAAACAAGAAAGAAGCAATTCTGGTTTAATGAATTTAATTTAATAATTTTTTCGAAGGGAATTTATTCCTAAGCCCTTCTAGAAAACTCACTTCAGTAAAAACAAACATTGCAAAGCTTTCTCTGTGTGTGTGTGTGTGTGTGTGTGTGAGTAACACAGATTGTCTGTTGCATGTGTAGTGTAGTTGCTAGTACATATTACGTTCATTTTATTCTAGTGGGATTTGTTAATGTTGAAAGGCTTTTTGTGCTTATTCTTGCCTTGTTTTCTTTGTACATATATTCCTACATGACAGTGAAATTACCATTGAAAGGCATTGGAAAGTGTTGAAGAATCCCTGATAAAGCTACAGGAGTTACTTCAGGAGCTTCATGTATCTAGTTGTAGTTTTGGAAAAGAGCAATTAAAAGCTTCTTGTTCTAATCTTGAGAGGATAAGGAGACTTAAGAAAGAAGATGAATTTCTTGATGTATCTTTTAGAGCAAATGCAACTTCTTTGCAGCAGGCATGTTTCAAAATTTCATCGAAGGATAAACATGCATCGTAGAATTATTTGACTGACAAGGACTGTATTCATCCATCTTGATTAGTTGGAACACATCCATCTTGAAGAGCTCCCTTCTATACCTCAAGTTCCAGCCACCTAATCCATCCTTGCCATTAAAAGCTTCCTAGACAGATAAATCCTTGCTCCTTGAAAGCAAATACAATCATGTATATAAATCTTCTAAACAACTGTTTCCCATCCATTGGTCAAACCAAAACATACATCTCATCCCATTGCCTAGTTAAATTGAAGCACTTGATTGAAAAAAAAGTTAAAAGATCCTTGGATTAGTTATAGCTACTAATAAGATTTCCCTCCATACTCTTGATAATCTGCTATGTTATTGGTGGATTGATTGTCACTTACCACCATAAATATATAGCGATTTTGGTTTAGACCCGACCTATTTATTACTTTTGAATCCGGGAAACCAT
The DNA here is from genome assembly GCA_022316695.1 of Camellia oleifera. Lineage (NCBI taxonomy): Eukaryota > Viridiplantae > Streptophyta > Magnoliopsida > Ericales > Theaceae > Camellia > Camellia oleifera. The sequence goes on from CM039312.1 coordinate 116,256,120, forward strand.
ATTCGTGATGGTCGTTCCTTTCTCTTATGTTTGGTTTTGGCTTCAGGAGTCGACACCATCCTTGTTGGTGTCGACACTGCCTCTTTTTCTTTGTCTTGTTTTACCCTTAGGGTCGACACTAGCTTTGGAGGTGTCAACACCATCTTACTGCTATGTTCTTGGAATAGCTATTGAAATTTAGGGACGACACCAGCCTTGGTGGTGTCGACACTTGTCTTTTGTTGTTGGCCTCAAGAGTCGACACCAGTCTGGGAAGGGTCGACCCTTGTCTATTGCAAAATCTGTGATTAGTTGCTGAAATTTAGTGTCGACACCTCTTGTCCAAGGGTCGACACCTTGTCTATTGCTAGCATTATCTTTTTGTCAATTCTTTCTAAAGGGTTGACACCATCGACACAAGGGTCAACCCCTGTGAGTTTTTTTTAGATTTTAGTTCGATTTTGGGCCCTACTTATTGGGGATTTTGACATGTTCTTTTGAGTTGACCTTGGGACTTTATTTCACTTTAACCTAGCACTATAAATAGGGCTTTCACTTACCATTTTCTTTACTTTATCTTCTCTTTCCCCTCTCTAAACTGTAAGTCACTCTTCTTTCTCTCTAAACTCACTTTTTCACTCAAAGGTCTTCAGATCTAGTCACTTAGAAGCATCTCCTCACTTTGCTCCTTTGAGATTAAGTGTAGAGCTTGCTGAGGGCTTCGTTTTGATTGGAGCAAATCATTGTTTCGTCACCGTCAACTTTTGGGCTTTTCTTCCATATTCCTCTTCTAAGTTTGAGGTAGGGATTCTCTGCACCCTCTTATGAATTTTAACTTAGTTATTTGATATTTCTAAAATAATATTGTGATTTTTGGGAGATTTTGGGCAAATCTAGGGTTTTGGTTGGAAATAAAAAAGATGGGTTTTCAAATGGTTTCTTGGAAAGGCTTGTGGGTATGAAATTGGAGTTAATATATGTTGATATGAGGTATTTCCTATATTGAAATTGATTTTCAAAGAGAATGGGGTTTTGCCCTAAATTGTGAATGTTTGAGATTGTAAAGAGAAAATGGAATTGATGTTGAGAATTATGAAATTGAAGTAATGGTGATAATGATGGTGGAGTTGGATATATATTATCACTCCCATCTTGAGATTTTGGAATTTTTTTTTATCTTTAATAAAATTTATTTATCTGTTTAGAGATATTTGTTTTGGGCTATCAGTTAAGGATAGCTATGAGTGTTGTAGAAATTGCATGAGAATTAGGTGAACTAAAACTAATTTCTCATCCATGTGTATTGAACATTGTTGCTTATTTAATACATTGAAAATGTATATGATTTTGAGAAAAAAGGGCAAACGTTGGAAAGAGGTGTATATCACCAAATTAAGTTGGCCTGTGTGTCCAGGGTGAAAGCCCCGAAAAACGTGCGTAAACATAGGTACCAATTCTCCTGGATGAAGTATTCGTAAAATGGCAATAGTAGCGCTTGTATAGGCTACGTTTACATGGATGCCGTTTGACGTTTTCCCGCGAACAAAATATCTGTGAAAGGTTGTATCGATTTGAGATTTCCCCTTTCTTTCTATTATAAAGGGCATGGTTTTTGAGAATTGAGATATAAAACTAGCATAGCATGGCTTTTGAAAAGGATATAAATGTTTTGGTACTGGCATTGCATATGCATAAAACCTTATGACTTTGTTAAGATTTATATATTGTGCTGTAGTACTTCTACTGAGCTTTGGCTCACCCTATGTGGGAAAAACATTTCAAGTACTGGTGATATGCCTCTACCAAGGACTTAGCTTAGGAGGACTGTGGAGCTGAAGGCTCATCGTCATTATTTTGTATTTAATTTTGTGCAAGCCTAGGGCTTTATCTGTATTGAGCTTAAGACTCACTTTTGATGTACCCAAGCATTGACTTGGAAAGATGTAAGCCTTTAGGGCATATGATTATCTGTTTAGCTTTCATTTCTTTTTTCAATCTTGTAACACATGCTGTAGATTCAGGATGTACTGGTTATGAATGTATATCGCATGTCACCTTTTGTATATCAAACTTTGATTAATGAAAGCTTACTAATTCATTTATGTTTCTATTTATTGGTTGTTAAGAGATGGGTATGTTGTGTTTATTTCGAGGTGTTACAGAATATCTTTCCCTTATATTTGACGTGGAAAATATTTTGACTCCTATCTGTGGATTTGTTGCCAAAATTTTACATTAGGTGTTTTCATATTTTGAATCTAACATATTTGATCTTGATATTGAAGTTTCTCTCTAATTTCATAGTTTGCTAATGCTTAAACTGGCCCGTATCTTCTTATAATTTTTACTTCATATTTTCTTTTTTGGTTTCATTGGTTGAAGCCATATCTTCAGACTTCAACAAGTGTCATGCTTCAAGGTACCCCATTGAACTCTCTTCTTGACAATTCATTCATGCTTTGTGTATATCATGTTTTTCTCCTTTGGGAAATCATCATTTTTCCCCTATTTTTGCCTCTCTGTCTAGACTTGTTATAAAGATGGCCCAAGGATATTCTATTTTATTGGTCCTAGGTAAACAAAAGTAATTTGTGTCAACATTTTCCACTGTTTTTGACATGTTTTGATTGTAAGTTCAGCATGTGCCTATAAAGAAAATTTATTGTCTTATATGGATTTTTTCTCTTAATTATCCTATTACTTTTGTCCCTTAAATTCTGAGATGATGGTACCATGAATTCTAGAGTAAAATGGCATCTTGATATTTGAGTTTTTATTTTTTATTTTTTTATTGTTGTCATGTAGAGTTTTGGTGTTATTCTAAAGATAATAGATGTCTTGAAGCTAAACAAATAAAATAGAAGTCTTCTAGGAATCCACATTTTGGTACTTGTGTTTTAGAATGGGAAACTTTCCCTTGAGAACACTAATTTTTTTATTTTTTGTTTTGAACAACCAAGAACACTAAAATCTAGATTTTTTTTTCTTCTTCTTATTAGGTTTCTTTTATAAGACAAAACATCAAATAATGTTAGGTGTGTACTCAATCTTTCCCCTCCCAAATACATTAATGTGAATAGATTGCTTTGTTTGTTCCCTCGTTGTTCGTTTTAGTTTGTTCTATCACCTTGTATTGGGTAAGTCTCTTTAATTTCTTTCAAATTTATGTGGGAAAAAATCCAAAACAACCACCACATTGTCCGGAGACCATCAAGGGCACCTCACCCTAGATTAAAAAAACTTGTGAGAGCACACGACGTGTTGATAGGATGCACGATTAGAGAATTAGAGAAAAAAATGTGAGAAAAAATGCGAAAACGAGCCGTTCAAAGATATACATCGTAATGGTTATCATATTAAAACTATAAATAAAGGTTAGGAAGAGTATTTATTTATCATTTCAATAAAATTCTGGCTAGAAGCTGGTATTAGAAAAAATTCCTGCATTTTCCTCTGGATTGTATTGTATGACAATAAAAATGATTAGTCACATATTGTCATGCACCAGAAGTGCTCTGACCGAAAAATGTCATGACCCAAACCCGCCCCTATGGGTTAAAGACATAACTGGCCAGTAATCAAGGGATTACCTACGGCCTCAAACCAAACCAGACATAACTCATTAGAGTAAAGGGGCCAAATGAAAGCAAACTTGCAAATTGTCTATAGAGCTGTGCTTACATGGCACATCCTAATAATCCATATACATACATGCTAATAACTCACGTCAAAATAAGTAATAACACAAAGTTCTGTACATACAGGATCATTCAAGTCTAAGTTAGTCAAACCCAAAGTTTATATACAAAAGTAATCCAATGTTTTCGCCAACATAACAAAACTATAACAAAAGGACAAAAGAGGCGAAGACAAGTCTCGTGCGTGAGACGTTGGGCTGGCTCCTCAAAACCTTGACTGTTTCTCGCATATTTCACCGAGGCTGGGTTTGGACATCCCTTGGCTCACCTAACACATACGAATGAGCGTGAGCAAAAGCCCAGTGAATAATATCGAATAAAGAAGATGCACTATAACAATGTACAACAGATGGCCTTGGGCCTGATCGTTCTTGTCCGATGGCCTTTAGCCCAATCATTTGTGTCAAGCAGCCTTCGGCCCATTCGTTCATGTCATACGGCCTCTGGCCCATTCTTTCGTGTCATACGGCCTCTGGCCCATTCATTCATGTCATACGGCCTCTGGCCCATTCATTGATATGTCAGACTACCATTCGTGTCAGACTATCATTCATATCAGACTATCATTCGAATCAGACTATCATTCATATCAGACTATCATTCGAATCCATTCATTTATGTCATACGGCCTCTGGCCCATTCATTCATGTCAGACGGCCTTAGGCCCAACCTTATGGCATAGCAAACATTTGTCCACAATTCAAATTAACAAACTTATAAGACTTGTAGGGGGAATAAGTAATTGGACAAATAACATACTTCAAAATATCTTTATTAAGATATTACTCACAGTGTTCTGCCGGTGGATTCACCCCTGAGCTCGACCCTACACATTACATAACACATATGGGTCACAAACGATTCAATTCATTCTTAATTCATACATCTGTCTTAGGCTTCTTTCTTATTCTTTTAATTCATTCATAATGCTCAATGCATGCCTAAGAGTACTTAGAAGTGAAAGAGAACGGAAAATGAAACACAGAATACTTTTGTAAAATTTCTGAAACAGGGGTCCCCGCTTGAGCGTGGGTTCCGCCGCTCGAGCAGACCCTCATGGTCTGCAAAAGTACTGGTTGCCTCATTTTCATGCTCGAGCGTGAATTCGGGCATTCGAGCTGAAAACCTCACTACATGGCTCCCTGCTCGAGCGTGAATCTCCCCGCTCGAGCGGACATCCATGCCTGCAAAATTTCTAGGAGCTCGCATTTCCCGCTCGAGCGGCACTTTCCCCGCTCAAGCGGATATGCCAAATTCTGGAAAATCCAGAATTGTTCTTCAAGTTCGAACTCGACCTCCAGTGGTCCAAAACTAATAATTTTGGTTTCAAAACATGCAAATATGTTATGTATCATGAGTATACAAGCAAGATGAGGTCGATTGCTCAAAATCATGGTTATATTCTCAAATTATTCAACACTTCTTTTGTATAATCAAACTCATACCTTCAAACCTCATGTAAGCTCCATATTTCCAACAACCAAACATGCATGTCAATTTTTGACTTCAATTCCCTTTCAAATAGCACCAATGATGCTCATAAACATGAAAATTAACAAAACTATGCTTGCATGTATGCTTTAATGCTCATATTCCCATATTCAACTTAATACAAGCTTGATTATGCCAAATCATGGTAATTCTATACATGCATGTACATATTAGCTTCAAATTCATCACTTATAACACAATTCTTGTTCTTGATCATCATTCAACTTTGAATTCACAAAGTTACAAACTAAAATCCATGAATTTACTCACTTATAGGCTCAAATCTTCCAACTTATGGTTAATTCTTGAGTTACACTCCAAGATCTTCAAGCTTCTTAAGCAAATCTTCAATGTTGGCCCCTCTCTCTCACTAGGTTCGGCCTTTTCTCCCTCTAGAGAGTTAATCTCAGCTAAATTGAATTAAAGGAGAGGAATTGAGTGTATAATGGCCCTTATATAGCCCCTCTTAATCAAATTTGATTATAGCCAATTAATAGCACTTAATTACTCGTTTTGAATCTAATTATTTTGACCCGAATCAATTTTCAATTAAATTTCACCGTAGGCTCTAAAAATTATGCTAATAGCAATGGCATAGTCAATTTTGGGTTTTGTGGCCGATAGGGCCTTCAATTTAATTTCTAAAGCAGAAAATCAAACAGATTTTCCTACGGTGAACATATAGAAATTCAAAACCACATATATTCACAAAAATGACATTCAAATCATGTCAAACACATAATCACAATCATAATTAAGATTAATTAGCATAATACGGACCAAGGTTATCACAAAAAGTGTTTATGTTATGGCATGACCGACTTGGGCATTTAAGATCCATCATGATGTGTCGAATAATTAAAAATTCACATTGACATCCATTAAAGAACCAATAGATTCTTTTACTAAGTGATTACTCATGTTCTGCCTCTTTACAAGGGAAATTAATTACTAAACCATCATCCACAAAAGTCATTGTTGAATCTCCATCCTTTTTGTAAATAATTCAAAGGGATATATGTGGATCCATACACCCTTCCTGTGGACCTTTTTCGTTATTTTATGGTTTTAATAGATGCATATACTAGATGGTCACATATTTGTTTACTCTCTACATGTAATGTTGCATTTGCTAGACTCCTTGTTAAAACAAATAGATTATGAGCATATTTTCCAAACCATCATATCAGGATAATTCGTCTAGATAACGCTAGTGAATTTACATCTTAAGCATTTGATTATTATTTCATGTCCATTGGCATTGATATTGAGCATCTTGTTGCACACACTCATAATCAAAATGGTTTAGCTGAATCTTTTATTAAGGGACTTTGGTTGATTGCTCGGCCTTTGCTTATGAAAAACAAATTACCCATTTCAGCATGGGGTCATGCTATATTGCATGTGGTATCTTTAATTCGTGTCAGACCAACTGCATATCATGAGTACCTGCCATTGCAACTAGTATTTGGTCATCGACCAAATATTAATCACTTTAGAGTATTTGATTGTGTTGTATATGTCCCTATTGCACCCCCGCAATGCACTAAGATGGGTCCACAATGTAGACTTGGAGTGTATATTAGTTTTGATTCTCCATCAATCATTAGATATCTAGAACCTTTGATTGGTGATGTATTTAAGACACAATTTACGGATTGTCATTTTGATGAAACAATTTTCCCATCATTAGGCGGAGACAAGCCGCAGCCTGAAGCTTGATAAGAAATCACTTGGAATACTTCAACGTTATATCATCTTGATTCTCGTACTAATCAATGTGAACTAGAAGTTCAAAGGATCATTCATTTGCAAAGTATTGCAAATTAGTTACCAGATGCATTCACCGACACAAAAATTATGACAAAATCTTACATACCAGTAGCTAATACCCTTGCAAGAAATGATGTCCCTATCAAACAATCAGTGGGCATAGTAACAAATAAGTCTAAGACACGCCAGAAGCGTAGAAGACCCGTCGGTGCAAAAGACAAAATTCCTTGAAAAAGGAAAGCTCAAGAACTAAAAGTTTATACTCTAGAACAGACCATAACTAGATCTCCTAAATAGATCATACCCATAAATGAAAGCACTCATGAAGAGGCTAGAACCACAAAATAGGCTATAGTAAGTCTATCAAAATCTCCTACTTATAAACCTCCAAAAGAGGAACCTCTTGAAGAGTTATTTCCTAAGGTGGAAAAGGTACCTTAAAATAATGAGATCTCAATACATTATATAAGTACATGAGATATTTGGGATATAAATAAAACTATTGTCGACAGCATATTTTCGTTTAAAGTTGCTTTTGACATTGCCAAAAGTAATGCAAAAAGCATTATCAAAAGTGATGAAGACAATGAACCACAAACGATCGAGGAATATCAACAGAGAAATGATTGGCCAATATGAAAAGAAGCAATACAAGCAGAGTTAAACTCGCTTATAAAACATGAAGTATTTGGATCTATAGTCCAAACCCCTGAAAGGATACAACTTGTGGGATATAAATGGGTGTTTGTTCGAAAACGCAATGAGCAAAATAAAATTGTAAGATATAAAGCACAACTTGTTACGTAAGGTTTCTCGCAGAGACTTGGTATTGATTATGAGGAAACATATTCACCCGTAATGGATGCAATTACATTCAGATTCTTGATTAGCTTGGTAAGCACAGAAATTTAGACATGCGTCTAATGGATATAGTTATGGCACATTTATACGGATCACTAGATAGTAATATATATATATATATGAAAGTTCTTAAAGGATTTAAAATGCCAGAAGCATCTAATTTAAAACCCATAAGTGTTTATTCAATCAAGTTACAAAGATCTCTATATGGGTTGAAACAATCTAGACGCATGTGGCAATTTGCCTATGCATTTTTATTAAGAAATCAGAATTCAAATTTGCAATTGTTGTAGTATGTATTGATGATTTGAATCTTATAAGAACTTCAAAAGAGCTTACAAAAATTGCGAAATATTTAAAGAATGAATTTGAAATCACTACTAAAAACTGGAACTTTTGCAACGGTCATAAACGTCGCAAAAGGTTCACATATTGTCGCAAAAACTTTTTGCGACGGCTTAGCGATTGGAAATGGGGGGTGGCGGAAGGGGGCGTGACAAAAAGTATTTGCGACGGTTACAAACCGTCGCTTTCTTGTAGCGACAGTTAATTAATGGTTTTTGCGATAGTTTAACCTGACACAAAAAAGGAGAAAAACCTTCACTTTTAGTGGTTGCCGTCGCCAAAACGTTTTTAGCAACGGTATTTGACATCGTGAAAAGTATTATTAATGACGGTCTAAAACGTCACAAAAAGAGTAGAATTAAATTAATATCATATTTGCGACAGTTTAAACCGTCGTAAAAAGTATTATAAGCGACGGTCTAAAACGTCGCAAAAAGTAAAATTAAATTAATACCATATTTGCGACAGTTTAAACCGTCACTAAAGATTTGAACTAATATGTATACGCGACAAGTTAATCTGTCGCTAATAAAATGTAAGGAAATGATGATTAGATTAGCGACGGTTTATTGTTACTGCAATACAATTACTTTCATAAAATCAATATATGTTTTATTAATTAATTTCCTGTATAAATTATTAATATTTTCTAAAATAAAATACATTCACATCCACACACATCCGCATCCATATTCACATTCACAAAATCATACATATATATGTACCTTGTAACAATTGTCAACCAAATATTCTTTACAAAAATATATAAAACATCTTCCAACAATACTAATAATTTTTATATTCAAGAACTTATATTTGTATCTAAAGCAAACACAAAAGTATCGACAATACAAATAAAAAAACATATAAATTATAGCTTGTTTTAATATCAACAGTAAGCTCCAATATTGATATGTGAAGATATCATCGCGTACTCAAAAGGGTTGCATCTGAAGACATGGTGGATCACTACATTCTTCATAGGAATCCATAATAAAGTTTGACAAGTCACCGTAAATAAAGTGATTTTGCTCATTTTGGAGATGAGAATGCCAATTATAACCTGCAAAGCAACTGCATTCCATGAAGCACATGAAAAACTAGCAAAATTAATGTAGTAAAAAGAAAACCTAACATTGAGGATCAATAGTTGCCTACAAAATCAAGTTAAGCATAAATAAATCCACAACTAAGTGTTAGGCTTAAAAATTGGACCAGTCTACAGTGTTGCAGATGGCACTTTCTTATTAAATGCACTTGTACTACATCTGCTAAGCTATCAATAGTCATATCCCAACAAACTTAAATCACAAAAGCATAGCGTACCCGCTGAATGATCACCTTTCAAGGAGTAAGTGTCGTTATTGGAAAAAAATAAAATGAAATCGAAAATATTGTCTTCGAAAAACAAGCTTACAAATGATTTAGATACTTATATCTATATAAAAATAGATACAAGTATTGAAAAGATTAAAAACACGTGCATGAGCCATACCAGCTGTGTAAGCAAAATGTAAGTGGCTTTTTTGGGCCAGTATGACCTTCTCAAGTGGAGCAAGTGCAGCTTCAATGCATTATACACGAACCACCATTTTATGGCTTCTAGAAGATGTACTCATCACTTGCTCCTGTAAGCCATGAAAATCCTCTGCCGCAAATCTACAAGTAGAAGATGCTACCTTAGTATTATATCGCAAGGTGCTAAAATAAAGCTTGATAAAAGAAAGTTATTTCAAAGATTTGACACTAAAACACATAAATTGTTCTAGAAATGATCCAATTCCTCACTCGTTCTAATTAGTTCAACACATGCCAGGTGGTACTGTGGCTTGTCTTCACAGTTGAATCATTTGGGTCAACCATGATTCTCCACAAGATGGCTTTAAAAGATTACCACATAGAAGGTAGTTGACATTGAGTCTGCTCTTTGTGGTATGGAGCAAAATTAAGGGAAATGAAAAGGAGAAAACTTCAAGTTAATGATTTGCTCATGCTACACCAAATAGGATCAATATTGTGTACCCCTCAAGCAAACAAATAATGATTTGACACTGAATGATAGATTTTTTAATTAAGCCCAACCAACTGACAGATCTACCATATTTGCAAATTTATTATGCATCATGTTGCACCAAACACTAATCCCATGCATATGTCTCTCAAAACATTTATGGTCCACTACAATCATAACCATGATAACTACTACTCAGGGGACTTTGTTGAAAGAGAGCGGCACAAGTATTTACCACTCATTGGACCAAAAACGTAACCAAAACATGCATCAGCTTTCTCACATCTGCACATACTTTCCCAATTATGTCCTTAACTATGTCATTTATCTCATGATTCTTACCAAGCTTAGTAATACCCAAATCAGTCTCACATCCATATTATAATACAATCAAAAACTCTAGACAAAAGGCTTCAGTTGATGGTCAAGGAATCATTGCTTTCGAATTTAGTGGACTAAATAGGGAAATTACATAGGCTTCAGAGTAGTTGTGTAATTGCCTCTTATTTTGCCAAAAGATAAGCCATAATAGGCTAGGATTAAGCCATGTGATGGTTGCTTCACAAATATTACATATTCAGGAGCAAACATTGCCAGTAATTCCCAAAGGTATGCCATAATACCAAATTGTTTCAAAATGAAAGTACACATTTCTTTTACTTTTTCCTCGTATTGCTCTTTGCACTATCAATATCTACTTTTAGATTTTCACCAGCTTATTTCAAGATGTTCTCAATCAGAATTTACATTTTGATATTGCCAAATAATTCTCAAAAAAGGATTTTTACTATGCATGAAGCAGTGAGATTTTCATTTTTGTCATCCTTGAAGGTATTATTGTAGCCTACTGACACCAAAAAGTTGAAATGAGGTCATTTTAAGTTGTTTCAGTCTTGTCAACTTATATTACTAAGGGAAGAAGAGGCAATATTTTTACTTCTAAACCGTACATTTCTTTTTGGGCTACCTTACAGCTCAGTTAGTTAATATTTTATAGGAAACAAATTTGCTAAGATATATAAAAAGCATATTAGAGAAGAGGCACCTCCTCAAAAGAAGAGAAGATAGAAAATGAACCCCTGTAAAAAAAAGTAAAAAACAAGCATGCCTAAGCAAAGGACTCAAGGATAATTGAGTTTTAACACAAAAACTCTGTAGTAGAGGTACCCATTTTACCTAAGAAATTTGCTTCCTGTAATCCTATCAACAGACTCATGAATTCTGTATCCATAAATGAAATGAAATAAAATCAATAATCATGTTATGAAATTAAGGAGGAAAAGTATGAGAAAAGTACCGAGATTGGCAACTAGAGAGGCAGTGACATCACGAAATAAACAACCTGACCGATCATAGGCGGCAACGACGATGCCAAGGATGCTTGATCATTTTGGTGGCTTTAGATTGATCATTCTGAAATTGAATTAGGTACTTAATCTATTTGTATATGCAGATATATCTGGATGCCTCAGTGGTCTAGTGTTCTCATATGTACACTATATGGGTGATTTTAGCCAAAAACTATGTATAAGAAATATTCTCAGCACAAAAAATCAGAAATGAGACCAGAGAAAAAAAAAAAAAAGGAAAAAAATTCAAGTATTTTGTTTTGTTTAATAAATGTAGCAGTAGTGATGCAAGTCTCACACAATTATAAGATTTGTAGATATGATGGCAACACAAACAAGCATTTAGAATTCGGATTGTGAACTATATTAAACATCTAGTTTTCCTCATAAGATCTTGATTGCTGGTAAAACAATTAACATAAATAATTGTCTCTTTAAAGTATACAAGATCACCCTGCACATTCAATAAAGTCAATCAAACACATGTAGCAATAGCCATTTTAACAAAGCTATTTTAGATGAACTTAAAATACACTTATGATTAACGAATTGAAGTTGGAACAAATATACATTTAGCGTCCATTTAAGTATAAAAGAAGAAAATTTCAGAACAATCGATAAAAATTGTCATATCTACAAACTAAAAAAAAAAAAAAAAGAAAAAAAAAAGAGGTAAAGATTAAATAAAAATGACATATTGATTTTATTAATACATTAAACAGTTTCCAGATTATTCATAAATACTCAGAGATTTCTAAATGTAAGGCATAACTTCTCTATTACCACTTCTCCAAAGTTATATTATCATAAAATCAAGCAAGAAGCTTACCCACTGATGTGAATGGTGGCAAGTTGTCAAGCTCAAGTATTTTGAACAAGAGCTCTTGGAAGAAATAATGTCATCTTCACTACTAAATCCAATTAGACAATCTCAAGGCTGCAATAAGTTAAAATATCAAAATAGGCATTAGAGTTTCTTCAATGTCGGGAAAATCAAAGACAAATGTGAATCAAAACAAAGATCCTTTGAAAACAAAGAAATCAAAAGACCCATAGAACATTTGATGAACAATACCAATTTATTCAAACACATAATTCACCAGTTACCAAGAATTTGAACTTTAAGTAGGTTCATAACAAAAGAGTATACAAGAAAAGTGGTTATAATTTGCCCAAAGTCTCTACTTAAACTATTACGGCAATTGTGATCATGTTTAATTTCGAGTTAATTCAATACCCACCAATTTCATTTTGAGGTTCTTATTTCCAGTGGTTACTAATAACGCAGCTGATTCAATTCCAAAAGCAAATCAGATTATGTGGATCAAAATATATTAAAAATCTAAAGAGGTTTTTTTTTTTTTTTTTTAAAGGTTTGAGAAAGAAAAAAGGGCTTGATGCAACTAAGCTATATTCTAAATATCCAAAATTAAGAACATTAGAATATTAAAAATAAAAAATAAAAAGAATGATATCATGAGAGAAGAAATTATGCCCATATTTTTAAAAGTTGTAAAATTTCCTCTAGAGATGCAATATATACCAGATTATGTTTAAAATTCGTCTAGAACTAAGATTTATAGAAAAATTCTCTCTTTTTTATTTTTACTTTAATTCTTATAGGTTCTACCTGCAGATCAAACAACACAAGCATAGAATTCTAAAAACACTGGAGACATTTGAATTAAAAAAACGTATATGATATCTTAGGGATCTGAAGTGATACATTCCCTCCCAAACGCAGGCTCTTTTAGGGGCAATGATCCACATGGTATTGTGGAAACTGCAACACACACTCTATCTCCATGATTGAAGACGCCTTCATAAGTATTAGAGAGAGGAGTTGAGGGATAACAATAAATAAATAAAAAATAAAAAAATAGGGAAATTAATAAATCAATGTTTTTTCCTCGAAGAAATTACTAACTTATGGAAAAGTCATTTCAATTAGTAAAATTTGTAAAGTTTATCACTAATTTGAAATTGTTTTTACAACTATACACTGAACTATTAATTCCCCCCAAAACTATCCATTTTATGAAAGAAAATAACAAAAAATAAAAAAAAGAAATAGAGATACACATAGTATTGAACCCAACTCTACACTTTCTCTTAGGAAAAAATAACAAATTAAAACTACAAAAGGATGTACATCAGATGCCACATAAGCTTCTTCATAAATCTCAGGTTTATATAAATAAAATAAAAAAACCAACAAAAAAAAAATGAAAGCAATTTAGGATTTTAGAGAGAAGATATGATAAAGGACAAAAGGAAAGAAGGGATCAAAAGAGAACACAAAATGAAACCAAACTTCCACTTAACACTTGCTAATTTACTTCTTGGGAGGGGAAAAAAAATAAAAACCAGAAACAAAAACGAAAAAACAAGAACGAACAAAAAAAGGGAAAAATTCAAAAGAAAGCAATCAGAAAATCAAATAATAATTAAAAAAAAAAACTAGTAACAAAAATGAACAAAACCAAAACCATTTTTCCTTCAAAAGTTGAACAAGAAAGAACCAAAAATGGGGGGAAAAATCAAAAGAAAGAACAATAAAAAAAATCAAATAATAAACGAAAAAAACTAGCAAAAATGAACAAAACCAAAACCATGTTTCCTTCAAAAGTAGAACAAGAAATAAAAATTAAAAATGAGGAACAAAAACGAAACCAATTTCACAAGATTCAAAGATTTCAACTTATACCAATTCACATTGAAGCAAAAAAAAAAAAAAACCCAATTCCACAACATAAAAAGCTAATTTTGTCAGTTCTTAATCAAAACCCTACATTTCCAATTGAAATCCCCAATGATTTTTTTCCTCTGAGATCCCCGAATTAAAACCCTAGTTTGAATCTCCAAACCTGATTTAAGGGAGGAAGTGTTATTCTTCGCTGAGTCTCTCGTCCCTTCCTTTCTCTTCGTCTTCTATGCAACGGTTGATGCGGCAAATCAACTGATCTATCTCTATATCAGGTCGATAATGCCAAAAACCAACTGATCTTACTTGGTTGAAGCTCAAAGCTTAAACTTCAATGGTGCCCAAAGAGAGATAGAGTGACAACTGGGTGAGAGAGAGGGAGAGAGTAGTGAGATTAGGGTAGAATATTGAAGGGTTTTTTTTTTAAAAATTATATCCCAAGAGATTACAAAGAGTTTGGGAAAATGGGGAAAGAGGGAAAGTGGGAGGGGGGTTTGGCGTGAATTTAGGAATTACCATTTGCAATGATGTAAGGCCCATCGCGAATGAATGAGCAAAAAAATAAACTTTTGCGACAGATTGCCAAAAGAGCATCGCAAAAAATAAAAATAAAAATAAGGCCAGAAAAATTTTACGACGTTTAACGTACCGTCGCATATAACCTTACTTTTTGCCAATGGCTTAGCTTTTCTGTCGCAAAAAAATAATCTTGCGACGGCATTTAAACCGTCACAAATTGTTCCGTGTCCAATGCCCTTTTTTCTAGTAGTGAATGAAAGATCATGGTTTTTTTTTTTTTGGTTGTCTTGGCCTACAAATCGAACACTAGTCAAATGGGATTCTTGCACATTAATGAACATATACACAAAAGGTCTTAAAGAACTTTTATATAGATAAAGCTCATCCTTTGAGTACTCCTATGGTTGTTTGATCACTTGATATAAAAAAGGATCTTTTTCGACCTCAAGAAAATAATGAAGAACTCCTTGGTATTGAAGTCCCATATCTTAGTACAATTAGTGCTTTCTTGTATCTTGCAAATTGTACCAGGCCTGATATTGCATTCGCTATCAATTTATTAGCAAGATATAGTTCTGCACCAACCCAAAGGAATTGGAATGGAGTGAAACAAATATTACAATATCTTCATGGAACAACTGATATGGGTTTATTTTGTTCAAATGAATCAAAGTTGTAACTAATTGGATATGCAGATGCTGTATATCTCTTTGATCCACATAAAGCCAGATCATAAACAAGATACATTTTTATCTATGGAAATACTGCTATATCTTGGCGATCAATAAAACAAACATTGACTGCTACTTCTTCAAATCACTTAGAGACACTTGCAATTCATGAAGCAAGTTAATAATATATTTGGCTTGGATCAATGATCCATCATATTCAAGAAAGATGTGGATTATCTTTAACCAAAGATAATTCAACCATATTATATGAAGATAATACTGCATGTATCACACAGATCAAAGGAGGTTATATCAAAACTGACAAGACTAAACACATTTCATCAAAATTCTTTTACACACATTAGCTTCAGAAGAATGGTGATATTGATGTTCAACATATATGCTCAAGTGATAATCTGGCAGATCTATTTACTAAAGCACTACCGACTGCAACATTCAAGAAGCTGGTGCATAATATTGGGATGCGTCGGCATAAAGACATATTATGCAACATTGAGGGGGAGTCATCTATATAAGCAGATTTATAGATTGTACTCTTTTACTTCATTTGGGTTTTTCTTAGCAAGGTTTTAATGAGGCAATCTAAACATATCCATGCCATTATATGGTACATAAGAATATTGTACTCTTTTTCCTTCATCAAAGGTTTTTTTCCACTGGGTTTTCCTTGGTAAAGTTTTAATAAGACATATTCTTAATATATGGTTATCCAAGGGGGAGTGTTGTATAACATGTGGATAACTACTATCAAAAGAAAAAGTTTTTGGATAACCACTATCAAAAGCAAAAGTATTTTTAATTCATGGTGGTTGGTGAAAATCTCCCAAGGTGGCTTCGTAATTTATACAATCCCATGCATTGAACAAATTGCAAGCTATCATGCATTGGTTGATATGCTTATAAAAGCAAACCTATATGCATTGTAATACAGAACATCTATCAGAAAGGAGAAGAGAGAAAAAATTCTTATTTGGCTCCTTGTTTTCTAGTATTCTCCCTTATTTCCATCTATTATTTGTTGGCTTTTTCTTCCTTATTTTATAAAACTTCTTATAAACTTCTATAATTATTTGAATATTATTTGTTATGCTTAAGTTCATAATGCTTTGCAAAGTGGTCCAATTAAAAATTCACATAAGAAATCAATCAATTTTTTAGGCAAAATCTATTTGTTTCTAACAAAAGTTTCTTCTTATTTTGTTTAATATAACTAGTTAGGCACCATGCATTATGCGCGTGGAGTAATATTGTATGTATATTTTTAGAAATGTGTATGTTATATATAATTTATAAAAGTTATAATCAAAGAGTTTTTGAACTATTAAAAAAATTAAGTTATAACTAATCCATATAATAAGGCAAGAGGCTTTTTGAAAATGTCTTATGAGAGACACAATTCATTTGGATGGCTCAGATGAATTCTAATAAATATCCATGGTTGAGAATCAATGATGTTCCCGCCCAAATGAGCTGCCTCTGTCTTCCCACTCTTCTCCCTTAGTATCAGTATCTACCCTCTATCTCCCCATACCCTCTGTCTACCGTCTGTCTCTCCATACCCTCTATCTATCATTCTCATCATTTGATCTCTCTCGCCTAAACATTCCTACTCTGCACTGACTCTCCCCATACCCTCTATCAATCACTCTCATCCCCTAAAGAGCCTATTGTTTGCTGAATTCCTTGCTCTGTTTCAATTTTCTGGGTGTGTTTTTGGGTTTACCCACATTGGAAAATTCCTACAGATTTATTTTTGGTGTGAGGTATGTTGTGTGTGCAAATTATTTTATTGTGTTGGGTTTGGATTTTGAATGATACATATATTGATATGCAAATTATATTCAAAGTTTGATTTTTTGATATGGAAAAGTATTTTTAACTGCTGGGTTCGATGGAGTTGGAAAAACGTAGTTGGTGTGATGTATGTTGCTCTGTTTCAATCTGATTTCAAACTTAGCTGAAACAGAGCAACATAATACGTAAAAACTTAGCTATTGGGTTCACGGGCAGATTTATTGTTCTGTTTCAATCTCCTACAGATTTATTGTTGGTGTGATGTATGTTGAGTTTGGATTTTGAATGATATATATATATATATGGAAAAGTATATGGAAAAGTCACGTTTTGATAGAGTTATCTTATTATCTTATTTTTAACTGCTGGGTTCAATAGAGTTGGAAAAACTTTTATTGAAATTTTATTAGTTTGCTGGGTAATTCAAAGTTGAAAATGACCTACTTATAATAGTAATTCAAACCCAGCAGTATTATCTTATTATCTTAAAAAAGTAATTCAAACCCAACAGTTTGCTGGGTTTGAATTGCTGGGTTCAATTGGGTTTTTTAAGTAGCAAACCCAGCAATCTTATAATAATAGTAATTCAAAGTTTTATATTGAAATTGAACCAATTCAGTATTATTATTTAGTTTGCTGGGTTCAAGAGAATTGATTCGGGTAATTGACTATTATTTTGTTCTTCTTCTTGAATTTTTTTTTCCCTCTCTCAGCTTTTGCCTTCATTCGACAGTGGATCACTCTCACCGTTGTTCACTTCGGCTGCGACATCACTTCAGCTGCTTTTATTACAGTAATTTTTTTTGTTTTTGCTTTTTTCTCTCATCCTTTCTCTCTATTTTGCTTTGGTAACATTCGGTGGGCATGACTATTGAGTAAAATTGAAGAACAATAACAAGTTGACTACATTAAAGAGTAGTTGCAAAGCTTTGTATTCTATGTTTTTTTATCACCAGAAGAAGTTGACTACATTAATTTTTTTTATCACCAAAGCTTTGTATGGAGAGATAGTAGTTGCAAATAAAAATTCAAGTTGTCTCTCTAAAAATTCAAGTTGACTCTGTTTTTTATCACCAAAATCTTTGTATGCTATGTTTTTTATTAGTTGGCTCTGTGCTCAAGGCTCTGTACTCTGTGCTCATGGTGACAAAAATTAAATGTTTTTTCCATTAAAAATTCATGAAAATAAAAGCTTTTCATTAGTAATTCAAGCTATTTTTGGTCAATATTTTGTGTAACCTCCTTTCCTCCTTAATGGTAAAGTTATACACATTGTGTTTACTTCCAATATTTAGCCATTAATATCATGTTAATAAATTATTTAAGTTATTTACACTAAGATTTTTTAATTATTAAAATAAAATAATTATATAAATGTTTGCTAACTGCTCTCTAAAAGAAAGAAGAAAACTAGCTATCTAATAAGGTGGGTCAATATTATTCTCCTATTATTTATTTTTTTTAGTGTCAGCCGGTAAGAGATTATTTATAAATATGAGAAGAATTAGATCAAATACAACTCCAATAATACAATTCTAGAAGCCCAAAACCAACCCAATAAAGAGTCCTAATTAGAATAAATAAGCAACTTAATACAATGAAAAACTGTCATAATGGGTGAAAAATAATCAAGTTTTATATTTGACAAGAATCAACATTATGATCTATTCGTTCAAAGTGTATAGAAATGACCTACTTAATTTATTAGAAGTTGTTTAGGGCATAGAGGATGACAAAAAAAATACTTCCCAAATGGGTTAGAATATCTGGGTTAGAATATCTGGGCTTAGAATTTGGAATCATGTTGGTCTAATATATTGGAATCATGTTGTTGTGTAGTTTATACATATCTATTGATCTAACACTCTGGCTGACTTGGTTAACACTATGGTTCTCTCTTTCATTCATTCATCTAATATCTGGGTTTGGATCAATGGAGTTTGTATCTGCTATGGAGTTTGTATTCATTTGTATTCATAAGTTTGTGTTTGTGTTTGTGGTTGTGTTTGTGATATGGGTTTCTATATTCACCTGATATGTGATATGAATTTGTATTCATTTGTATTCATCTGATATGTGATATGAATTTGTATTCATTTGTATTCATCTGATATGTTTTCATTTCTATATGTATTGGTCTATACATATCAACTGATAGTTTATAGTTTATACATATCTATATCTATTGGTCTATGTTTTGGATTGCTCTAAACTGATAGTCTATAGGATTTGTTTTGCTCTAAACTGATATGTTTGCTCTAAACTGATAGTATTTGTGTTTTTCTATTTGGTTTCCTATTTATTTATTTGCGTTTTTCTATTTGGTTTCCTGTTTTTGGCTGGGCAAAAGAATTATTTCTCGTAGGTAATATTTTTATAAATTAAATTTTTTTTCTTTCCTTTTAAACAAAGCCCAAAGTAATTGTTGTTATCAAGTTGTTACTTTCTTTGGTTGCTTTCTTTGTACCACTGTTTTTTTTTTTTTTAAATTACATAAACTCCATACATATGATAAACTCCATACTTTCAGCTTGATATGCATTTGAGGCAAACAAATTGAAGCAACTTTTTGTAACTTTGGAGAAACCCATCACAGCATGTTTTTGTTTTATTACAAAGCTGCAGAAATCAACCAACCCAACAGATTTTGCATATTTTCCCATGAATACTTAAATATTTCATCAGATTTTAGAGTTTAGTATCAATGGTGAAGAACAGTATCAATGGTAGAGTCAAATTTAAATTCATATATTATTAAGGGAAGGTTGAAATTAAGGGAATAACACACTTTGGGGTGATAGAGTGCACCGGATTTAATATATGAATTTCAAACAGGGGCATTATTTGTTTTAAAATTAAGGGAATAACACACTCTTCTTGGCATTATATGAATAGTATCAATGGTGCACCCTGTCTATTCTATATTATAAAGGGAATAACACACGCTATTCTATTCTATATTATAGTATCAAGCTACTTCTTAGGATTAGTGGTTAATTATACCCACAAACAGGGGCATGTATATTTACTCTAGAGTCAAAATTGAACCCTTTTGCCTATTAAAGTCCCAGAAGTTCTAACTTAACCCAAAGGTTTGCTTTGAATCAAATTGGTATAAAAAATAAAAATAAAAAATGTATTAAACTTACAAGTATTTAACTTAATCCAAAATGTATTTAACATTTTGTTATACAAAAAAAAAAATTGTATCATTCAAATGTAATATATTTGTTGTGCGATTCTAAAAAGAAATGGACTGTTTTTTTTCATTTAATTTTTTTTTTGAATATCTAGAGTTTTGTACGAGAAAGAAATTCACCTTCTCGTATAATTCTGTTGATCAAGTCTGCGTTCCTTGTACGACGTCGTTCTACCACCTGAAAATACAAACGTGACCTAGCCGGCGGGTGTGTACCGGAAACCTCTCCGATGCTTAAGTCAGTAAGCAAGACAGGAAGGCAAAAGCTCAATGTATTCAGGGAGCAAAAGTCGCATTACCTCTCCGAAGGTGATATTAGTGAGCTTATATAGGTTTCGCGTAGCATAATCCTGGTAGGACTCTCTTTCCTTCAAGGTAGAGTCCTTCTAGGATTACTCCTCTTTGCATAGAATCCCCTTAGGATTCATGCTCCTGGAAGATAATGCTTATCCTCCAACACCCCCCTCACTGCTTAAGCCAAGTGAGATGGCTTCACTACGGCCGGACTACTTCAAGCCCGGAGTAACACTGTCGTACTGCATAGGTAAGTCTGGCCGAACTAACTCTTAGTTCGGCTCTCTCATTCCTGACTTCTACTCCGGTTTCACATGCCAAGACCGAACTACCATAACGGCTTGCAGATGTTACTCTTGTACTTCGGTTTAGAAGTCATAACCGGACTATCCGAGAACCGAGCTATACCGGACTACCGCAGTACTCCTTAGACCGGACTACCGCAGTACTCCTTAGACCGGAGTACACATGTTTGGGCTTACCTCGGTCCAACTCCAGCTCGGCCTAATTTATTATAAATTACCCTCTCAATTGCCCCTTAATTCCATCTGCACAGCATGATAGGGATTACCTGTCTTCGAACCGAACTAAAGTTTTAGCTTATCCAACCGAGCTACAATCCTTCAGCTACCCTGGCCGAGCTAAAAAACCTTTTCAACTTGTCTAACCGAGCTAGGTTTAAGCCGAGCTGAGCACGTCCGGCCAAACGTCTCTTCAATCACAGCAACTGAAGCGTTCCATATTCCAATGACACGTGGCAAGCCCCTATTGGCCATTCACAGCTGTTGCGCCGCCCTCGTACTCCGAAAAAATTTTGAACAGTCCCGCGTTTTTTCCCCCCTCTTACACAAAACAAACCAAATTATTTTCAATCTCACTCTACTCTACTCGACTCCTCTTCTCTCTGTGCTCCTGCTATTCCAACCACTGAGCTTCCCGAATCCGTGTTCTTCATTGTTACTGTTGCTGTTGCTCCCACCTTTACCTTCCTTTTTGTCTGGTAAGTATTAATACTTTGTTCTTTTCTTCTTTTCCTCTGCTTTCATTCCATAGCTTCAGCTTTATGTTTTCACGAAACACTTTCTCTTTGTGTTTTCTGGGAAAATTTTTTCATAAGAACACTCTGAATACCATGATGTAACCTGTAGAGCATAGCCTAGATCTAAAAACACGTCCCAACTGAACTAGATCACTGTTCTTGCTATATACAAATTTAGGTGAACTGAAACCGAACTAGCACTTGTACACATAACAGTAGCTTCAATAGGCCACCAACTGACTCACATTAGCCGAAATAAGAACGTACCAAACTAGAAAATCTTAGTTCTCAATCCGAGCTACGCCTCGGGGCTAGACCAGCTTTCTCAGTTCCTTAAACCGAACTCAGAAGGCTGCCCCTTGATGCTTAGCCGAAGCAACAAAAACCATAGGCGGAACCGAGATAACCAAACATCACGCCAAACCGAGATAACAAGCACCTTGTTGGGACCGAAGTAAATCCTGTATTACCGTATGTAGCCGAAATAAGGCATCCTTTCTTGCTTTGTTCTCGTAGCACGGTCAATGATCTGTGCTTGACCACTTTGTTCTTCCACTTTGCAGACTTTAGGTTGCCCAGGCCATTCTCTTTGAAGGCTCAACCGAGCTACTGAGCACAACTTCTCCAGTCGAAGTAATTTATTTCTTATTTATCCGATAAATGGGGAAGTACAGATTCCTAGTAGAAACCCCAGGCGGCCTAGCCGAATTTAGGAAGGATTACAATATTCCAGCCGATGTAAATCTCACTTTAGCCGAACAAGATGTAGACCCATGGGGCAATGAAGGCTTTGTCCCCTTTACCCTCCAATCCATAATAGAAACCGGACTCAGATTCCCAGTCCAACCCCTAATATGTGAATTTCTAGGACAAACCAGACTATGCCCCACCCAGCTGTCTACTAACACATACCGAATAATCATGGGTATAGCCGCACTGAACCAACAAACCGGTCTAAACCTAGGTTTGGCCGAGATACTACACCAATACTCCATAGGATCAAAGAATGAAGGCTGGTGTTACTACTTGAGAGTACGCCGTGGCCGAGAGAAAATAATAAAACACACCCTGGACAAAGACTTAAATGACGATGACTTCTTTTGGGTCTCTGGGAATTTCGAGGACCACGAGGCCCAGATTCCTGGCTGGGCTATAAACTGGAACAAAGGAATTCCTGGTACACTTACTTCGGTTATATTTCACATTTTCCTCTACTTCGGCTCTTTTATCTTAAACCGAACTAACAGTTCACCTTCTTTTGCAGATAAAGCCCATCTTCTTTCCAACTACGGTTACCCCAACCTCGATCTTCTGCGCGCCGCACTACGAGTAAAGGAGAGAAGTTGGGCAAAGCTCCTAGACTTCGAACCGACCTACCGTTACTCCGGTCGCCGCAAAGCAAGGGTAACCGACTTCCTGCTTGAAGACGCGCCAGAACCGGACCCAAAATTGCCTCAGATCAACCTTGTTCCACTCACAACTGAGCAAGAAATGGCCAAGAAGAACAGATTGAAGGCCCTCCTAACCGAAACAACTCCAGCCGAGGTGCAGGGAATCGGCCGTGCCACCGAACCGTGGTGGCACTCCCATCTCAACGGCCATCTTCATCACGACCAAGCAAACGTGCCTGGACTAACCAAACCGAGCCACGTCTTGCTGATGAAGACGAGACCGTCCTGCCAGCAAGTCCTCTACCAAGCCCTCAACCGAACCTCCAACCGGAGCCTACCGACCGAACCGCTTCTCCCAAGTGGACTCCTGTACTCACCTTCAATGACCGAGACGTCACCGCATCTGATTCGGTGGTCTCAGAGAAGGATCATCAGATGGCCTTCAACTTGGCCAAGAGTGTGTGCCTCCCCAAAGACATGGAGCACCACTACAAACAGCTCAACACCGAGCTAAAATCAATCCGGTCCTCCACTAAGTCCATGATCCTGGTAAGCAGTACTCCTTTCCATGTAAGATTCCTTCTTCTCTTTTGTTTTCAAGTTGGAGTCCGGCTAACGTTGCTTCTCCTTGGCAGGCCATCCAGAAAAACCAAGTCACTCACAGGAGGGTCATGGAGCTTAGGAGGAGTACAAGAGAGGCCATGGCTGAGGCCGAACTGAAAACGGCCGAGCTAGAGGAGGTGAAGAAGCAACTGCCCGAGCTCAAGGCAGAGAACGGTCGTCTGACCGAGGTTTCCAATTCGGTCGAGGCCGAGAAGAAAAGAGTTGCCGCCGAGGCAAAAGATAGATACCTACGTATCTTGGCCGCAATTGAAAAGAAAAAGGACGCCGAAATAAAGCATTTGAAAAAGGAGGTGAAGGAGGCTAAGAAGCGGGGCTTCAATGAGGCCGAAGTAGCCTACACCCAGCAATGCAACGCAGCAAAAGACCTCTTTTTCAAATGTGGCTGGAGGGCTACGGTGGAGAAGCTCGGTTGTACGCCTGACACCGAGGTCTACAACGCTCCACCGCACTCCATTCCAGCCTCACTCTTGCAATACGCGGCCGATCTCCAAAAGGCCTTCCTTGAGGGGTCCGGTGATGATGATGACGATGATGAAGATGATGATGAAGATGAGGAGCAATCTCACACTCCGGTTGTCAACGAGCAGCAGAACGATAAGGCAGTTCGGTCTGAGCCAGTTATTGAGGATCCAACTCTTAAGCTGCAGCCGACTGACACTGAAGTTCACGCTGACACCGAAGTCCCACTTCAAACCGTGCTCCCTTCTGATACCGGACTTCAGGCGACTGCTGATGCAGAATTCGATGCCGAACTAGACGCACTTTTTCAATGATTGTTTTCTTTCTTTTTTGTTGTATTTGAACTTTTTTGTAACCGAGCTTCGGCCCCTTAAATATACTTGGTTTTGAGGTTCAATGAAAATTTCTCTAACTCTTATACCGGTTTTGTGTATGTATGCTTGCATCTGTTATGAATTTTCCATCTGAACTATTTTGTACAACTGTGATCTCGGTTAGCTATCTAACTTACTAGCCAACCATTCTTCAGCCGATCAAGCTTACTTCGGCTGAAGAGTACAAAGAGTTGGTTTAATCCAGCCAACCACTCTTCAGCCATACACTTACTTCGGCTGAAGAGTACAAAGAGTTGGTTTAATCCAGCCAACCACTCTTCAGCCATACACTTACTTCAGCTGAAGAGGACACAGAGAGTTGGTTTAATCCAGCCAACCACTCTTCAGCCATACACTTACTTCGGCTGAAGAGTACACAGAGTTGGTTTAATCCAGCCAACCACTCTTCAGCCGATATAGATTACCTCGACTGAAGAGTACAAAGAGTTGGTTTAATCCAGCCAACCACTCTTCAGCCATACACTTACTTCGGCTGAAGAGTACATAGAGTTGGTTTAATCCAGCCAACCACTCTTCAGCCATACACTTACTTCGGCTGAAGAATACACAGAGTTGGTTTAATCCAGCCAACCACTCTTCAGCCGATCAAGCTTACTTCGACTGAAGAGTACAAAGAGTTGGTTTAATCCAGCCAACCACTCTTCAGCCGATCAAGCTTACTTCGGCTGAAGAGTACAAAGAGTTGGTTTAATCCAGTCAACCACTCTTCAGCCATACACTTACTTCGGCTGAAGAGTACAAAGAGTTGGTTTTATCCAGCCAACCACTCTTCAGCCATACACTTACTTCGGCTAAAGAGCACAGAGTGTTGGTTTAATCCAGCCAACCTCTAGGTTGGTTTTTCCTGCCAACCTAGAATACAGTGTTTGGTTATTCCGACCAAACGTCCTGCAGCCTGGATCCTTATCCTGGGCTTAGGAGGGGTAATAGTTGGTTATTCCGGCCAACTATGTTTACAATGCTACTAACTTACTAAAGCTACTTTCTACGGAAAACAAATATACTGAAGAAGAATAGATTTGTTTTATTGAAGAAGTAGAAAATTACACATACTTAAAAAGAAAAAAGCTAAAAGTAAAATAACTTAAGATTGGCAGTGTTCCATGGCCTAGGAATTGCTTTGCCGTCCTCATCTTCCAAGTGGTATGCCCATTTGCCTGCTAATCCGACCACTTTGTAAGGACCTTCCCAGTTAGGCCCTAACTTGCCATCTCCTGGGACCAATGTGTTTCCCATCACCTTGCGAAGTACCCAATCGCCGATCTTGAATTGTCTGGGATGTACAGTTTTGTTATACTTCCTAGATAGTTCTTGTTGGTAGGAGGCGATGTGAACCAATGCTCTGTCTCTTCTTTCTTCCACAAGGTCAAGTTCTAATGCGATGGCTTCCCCATTTAGGTCTGGATCAAAGTTTTCGCTCCGAATTGTGGGGAGCCCGACTTCTAATGGGATGACTGCTTCCATGCCATAGGCTAAGGAGAATGGAGTTTCTCCTGTTGACCGCCGTGGTGTGGTGCGATAAGCCCATAAAACATGAGGGAGCTCTTCTGCCCACTTGTCTTTGGTTTTCTCCAACCTTTTCTTCAATCCGTCTAAAACTACCTTGTTTGACGCCTCGGCTTGACCGTTTGCTTAGGGATACGCCGGTGTAGAATTGTAGAACTCTATCTTGTATTCTTCGCAAAAGCCTCTGAAAATTTTACCGTCAAACTGAGTGCCGTTGTCTGAGATCAGTGCTTTTGGTATGCCAAAGCGAGTAATGATGTTCTGCCAAACAAACTTCTTCACATCTTTTTCCTTGATTGACGCCAAGGCTTCTGCTTCCACCCATTTTGTGAAATAGTCCGTTGCCGCAAGAAAGAACTTCCTGTTGCCTGGCGCTGTTGGAAGTGGACCTACTATGTCTAAGCCCCACATTGCGAAAGGCCATGGACTAGTCAAAGGTAGGAGTTCTCTGGCAGGTTGGTGTATTTGGTGCGCAAACTTCTGACACTTCTCACATTTTTTGACATACTTCTCTGAATCTACTTGCATGTATGGCCACCAGTATCCTTGCGAAATAGCTCGGTATGCTAATGATCTTCCTCCTTGATGGCTGCCACATACCCCCTCATGTATTTCGAATAGGAACGCTTCCACCTTGCTGGGGTGGACGCACTTTAAGTAAGGTCCTGTGAACGACTTCTTGTATAATGCCAAAGATGGAGAGAGCCAAAACCGCTGCGATTTTGCTCTTATTCTGTTGGCTTCTTTCTTCTCTTCTGGGAGGGTGCCGTCTTTTAGGAATAGTATGATGGGATCCATCCAAGAAGGACCTAACTCTGCACAACATACTTCTTCAGCTTCTGGGTCTTCAATACTTGGTCTAGGCAGATAGTCAATTAGTAGTGGATGGGGAATGGAGGTGTCTGCCATTGAGGCGAAGCCTGCGAGTTCGTCTGCTCTGCTGTTTTCCTCTCTGCCGATCTGCTCTATTCTCACTACTTCGAACTTCTTTATCTCTGCTCTGACCAAGTCTTGGTACTTGGCCATCCTATCATCCTTTGCCTCATAGTCGCCCGATATTTGGTTTACCACCAGCTGTGAGTCACTGTAGACCATCAATTCGGTGGCCTGCATGTAGAATGCCGACTTGAGACCTGCTAGAAGCGCTTCATACTCTGCTTCATTATTTGATGCTGGGAAGCCTAGGTTGATTGCTTGCTCTACTACTAGGCCGTCTGGAGAGATGAGGACTATGCCAAGTCCTGCTCCATGCCTATTGGATGCTTCATCCACGAAGAGTTTCCACATCTCTCCAACGAACAACTTCCAGCAGGTGGAGGGATCGGATGATGTTTTGGGATCTTCCATGTTACTGGTGGCTTCTTCAGAGTCGATGCTTGCTGTCTGCCCCTTGTTCTCTGTTTGCACCAAGTCTTTGTTTGTTGGTGAGTCCTGACTTGGTGTAGCATGGTTCACTTCTTCCTCCCTTTCTTTATTCTGGTCTGCCTTGGGGCCTGACTGAGCTACCAGCACTAGGGGTTGCGTTATTCCGACGTCAACCTCCATCCCTAGTTCGGCCGCTTCAGTCAGGTCGACTGGGCAGATGTGATGACTTCCAGGGGTGAATTCTGCGACAAAATCGGCTAGTGCTTGAGCCTTTATTGCGGTTCTGGGTTGGAACTTGATGTCGTACTGTCCCAATTCTACTGCCCACTTCAAAATTTGCCCAAAAAAGTTCGCCCTTTCAAATAAAGCCTTGAGTGGGAAGGCTGTGAGAACAACTATGGTGTGGGCGTGAAAGTAATGCGACAATTTCCTTGAAGCCATCATCAAGGCCAATGCCAGTTTCTCCAGTGGCAAGTACCTTGTTTCGGCGCCAAGTAACGTCTTACTGACATAATAGACGGGCAAGTGTTGGACCCCTTCTGCGCGGACCAACACTGCACTAATTGCATGCTGCGATACTGCCAAGTAGAGGAAGAGTTCTTCTCCAGGTATTGGAGTGACAAGTAGTGGTGGAGAAGACATGTATTCCTTCAAACTTTCCAAAGCACGGTCGCATTCTTCGTCCCACTCGAACTTAGCTTTTAATGACTGAAAGAATGGTCGCAATCTGTCTGAAGACCGGCTGATGAATCGGTTAAGTGCCGCTGCCATGCCGGTGAGATGCTGTACTTCCTTTACTGAGTTAGGCCTCTCTAACTCCTGAATTGCTTTGATTTGGGAGGGGTCTGCCTCAATACCCCGGTTGGTCACCAGGAAACCCAGAAACTTGCCAGACCCTACACCGAATGCGCACTTGGAAGCGTTAAGTCGCAGCTTGTGTTTCTTCAGGATCTGGAACATCTCATCTAGGTCCTTTAGATGGTCATCCGCTTCCTTGCTTTTGACCACCATATCGTCGATGTAAGCCTCCATTGTTCTGCCTAACAATGGCTCAAACATCTTAGTGACCATTCTCTGAAACGTCGCCCCTGCATTCTTCAGGCCAAAGGGCATGACCTTGTAGCAGTACAGTCCTCTTGGAGTGGTGAAGGATGTTACTTCCTGATCTGGTTCATGCATGGCTATCTGATGGTAGCCTCTGTATGCGTCAAGGAAGCTTAGTCGGTTGTGTCCTACCGTCAAGTCTACCAGTTGATCTATCCTTGGTAGAGGAAAGCTATCCTTTGGGCACGCCTTATTGACCGTCTTGTAGTCGACGCATACCCGCCACTTGCCGTTCTTCTTTGGCACCACAACAGTGTTGGAGATCTACCTGGGGTAGTGTACCTCTCTGATTGCCCCTGTCTCCAACAAGTTTCCCACTTCTTCTGCCACTATTTCGGCGTGGTGGAGCGCCGATCTGCGGGTGCGCTGAATGACAGACTTGGCAGAAGGGTGGACATTGAGTTGGTGGTAGATGAAGTTGGGATCGATGCCTGGCATGTCGTATGGGGTCCAGGCGAACACTTCGATGTTGGAGGTCAGGAATCCCAAGACTTCCAATCTCTCAGTGCTGGACAACGACGAGCCAAGTAAGAAGAACTTATCCGGGTTCTTCTCATCTATCCTGACTTCCACCAAGTCCTCTACAGCTTTCTGACTAGCCGCTTTGCCAACATCCGCGAATAGTTCATTACTTTCGGGTTCCTCCACCGAATGAACATATCCTTTGGCAGCTCGGCTGCCGTTCACCGTCACAAAGCACTGTTTCGACATGATCTGATCCCCATAAACCTCCTCTATTACTCCGGTGTCGTTGGGGAACCTCATCACTTGGTGGTAGGAGGACGCCACCGAGCGCATGGCATGCAGCCATGTTCTGCCTAAGATGATGTTGTAGGTGGAGGGGACCTTCAATACCCAGAACTCCACTTGCTTCGTCACACTCCCTGCTCATACTGGAAGGATGATTTTGCCGACTGGCCACTCTGGCATTGAGTTAAATCCAATCAGGGGTGACACTGCTGGCGCTAAGTCTTTGTCTTGCAGCTTCAATTGTTTGAACGTCTCATAGTACATGATTTCACATGAACTACCCTGGTCAATAAGAATTCGTTTGACGTCAAAATCCTTGACACGGAGAGTGACGACCAAGGCATCGTTAAGGGCAATATATTCTGTCCAAGTCTTTGTCCGAAAAAGACATGACATTTGTTGCCTCTGTCTTACTCTTCTTGATAGCAGGTTGGGCACTTAGCACCTCTCTTAAGTGCTCAGCCTTTTTGATTGAACCTCTGAGCTCGCATACACGCTCAGGTTCAAAGACTCCATGTATTACGTTGATGACGCCTTGGGGCGGGGCGTCGATTGGCATTCTATTTGGCATATTTTGGTCCTGAGGGGCTGGCTGTGCCCCTCCCTCTATGTATTTGTCCAGGTGGCCCGCTGCCACCAACTCTTCCAGATGCTGCCTCAATGGCGTGCAATTCTCAGTGCGGTGCCCCTTTTCTTTATGGAAGGTGCACCTGGATCTGTCATCGTAATCCTTCTGTGCCTCGCCTAGCTTGGCTGGCCACTTGACGAAGGGCTCGTCTCGTATCTCACTAAGTATACGGTAGATCGGCTTCTTAAACACCGTGGTAATGGCGGTGCGGACTCTCAACCACTTCTTGTCCTGGTCTTCGCCATTGTCCCTCCTGCCTCGTCCATTTCGGTTTTGGCGATCTACCGTATTGAACTTTGCTGAGGTCTTCTTCTCTGGTGTTGTGGTCGCGCCAGTTTTTGCTTTGGCACGAGCGCCATCATCTTCAACCCTGATGTGCTGGTGCACTCTCTCCATCAGGGCCTCCATGGTGAGAGGTGGTGTCATGGTGATAGAGTCCCTCAGTCTATTCCCGACTGGAAGGCCTCTTTTGTATTGCGCAATGGCGAGGTTGGTCGGGCAGTCCCCAATCTGGTTGAATGTCTCCCAGTAGCGACTGTTGTATGACCTCAAGGTCTCCTTGTCGCCCATGTCGATGGAGAGTAACTGGTCGATCTCCACCGGGGTTTTTGTGTTTGTTCTGAACCGTGTTACAAACGCCTCAGCCAGTTGCGCCCAGGAGGCTATGCTGCCCTCTGGAAGCTTCTCAAACCAAGTCAAACCAAGGTCACCGAGGCTAGAAGGGAACAGGATGCACATCAAGGCCTCGTTCCGCCGGTATACAGCCATGACCTGGCGAAAGTGGCTTAAGTGCGTGTAGGGGTCCGTCTTCCCCTCATATGTTGTGAATTTGGGCTGTACGAATCCTGACGGGAGGGGCGCATTCTCTATTGCTGGGACGAATGGTGAGGTCTGCAGCCTCACCAATGCCTTGTCCGCTGGTTCATACGCCGGGCGCGGCATTGGCATTCCAACCTCGACGCTTCCATGCGTCCGAGGAGCTAACCGCTGCAAGGCAGGAACCCTGTGGGGATCGCGCGCCCTGGCGTCCTCCTTCCATCTTGCTTTCTCTTCTAGCATGGATCGCAGGTCGGACGATCTGGGTAATTCCGTCTGTCTAGACCTTGTCTGGTGTGTATGCGAAGGCCAATAAGTGCTCCCTTCCATATAGGATCTCTCAGGTCTTGCCCTCTCCGACCTGGAGTGACGAGTCCTGGAAGATACGGATCGCGTGTCGCCTATCCTGAGGCTTCTATTCTCTGGTCGAAAGGGTGTAGAATTCCTACTACGACCCTCTGAGTGGCAATGGGGCGTCTTCCTGTTGCGCCCCTCTCCTGTCGCCACTTCTTTACCCTTCATCTGGCACTTTAAGGATTCCATGTCCGCCGCCATCTGACGTATTAACTCGTCTTGTTCTCTGACGCGATCCTCTAGAATTTGAGGATCAACCCTGTGCCTTTGCCTTTCTGGGCTTTGCGAACGAGAGGGATGAGGGCTGTTATTCCTCCTTCTACCCCTGACATCCCTCATGGGAGTTTGTCGTTGCTCCAGGTTCGCCATGGGAGTCACCACTGGTAAGCCTTCGCGCCTTGCACCCCCATCTGGAGTTTGTCCGTCGATGGCGGACTGGGGTAATTCTTCGTTGTTCGCCATTGATGTTCGAGAGAAAGCTTGATCAAAAGGTTGTTCTTGTCTGTATTCCCACAGACGGCGCCAATTGTACGGGAAAGAAATTCACCTTCTCGTATAATCCTGTTGATCAAGTCTGCGTTCCTCGTACGACGTCGTTCTACCACCTGAAAATACAAACATGAGCTAGCCGGCGGGTGTGTGCCGGAAACCTCTCCGATGCTTAAGTCAGTAAGCAAGACAGGAAGGCAAAAGCTCAATGTATTCAGGGAGCAAAAGTCACATTACCTCTCCGAAGGTGATATTAGTGAGCTTATATAGGTTTCGCGTAGCATAATCCTGGTAGGACTCTCTTTCCTTCAAGGTAGAGTCCTTCTAGGATTACTCCTCTTTGCATAGAATCCCCTTAGGATTCATGCTCCTGGAAGATAATGCTTATCCTCCAACACCCCCCTCACTGCTTAAGCCAAGTGAGATGGCTTCACTACGGCCGGACTACTTCAAGCCCGGAGTAACACTGTCGTACTGCATAGGTAAGTCTGGCCGAACTAACTCTTAGTTCGGCTCTCTCATTCCTGACTTCTACTCCGGTTTCACATGCCAAGACCGAACTACCATAACGGCTTGCAGATGTTACTCTTGTACTCCGATTTAGAAGTCATAACCGGACTATCCAAGAACCGAGCTATACCGGACTACCGCAGTACTCCTTAGACCGGAGTACACATGTTTGGGCTTACCTCGGTCCAACTCCAGCTCGGCCTAATTTATTATAAATTACCCTCTCAAGTTCCTAATTAAAAGAAAAATTTGAAAGACAGAGTGCATTTTAACATTTATGTGTAATATGGCAAGAGAGTTTATGTTTTTTTTTTTTTTTGCACCTTTTTAAGGGAGTATAATATTTTATATTGTATTTCAAAAATTTTGGTTAATGTATATGTGTGTGTATTACTTCAGTTGCCTTTATGAAATAATTATTTATTATTGCTTATAAAATGGCTTTGTTACATGGTGAATTTTTTTTTTTTTTTGGGCATAAATTTATATTTCGACTTTCCAAGTCATAAATGGTGAATTTCAAAATATTTATAATTATAATGGGTTTTGATTTTGATTTTAATTTCATCTCTATAAAATTGAAGTCAGTTAACAAAGAGAAAAGTGCAAATTTAGACAATTATATTGTGCTCCGGTTTTAATTTATCATTTAAATGTGATTGTTAAAAAACATCTATTTTAAATGCTGGGTTGACTCAGAAAATGTGAGTTTGATTATGGGTTTCACAAAGAATGTAGAGAGAGAGAGAGAGAGAGAGAGAGAGAGAGAGGGGGGGAGGGACTGTTTGTTTGGAGCTATTTAAAAAGAAAGTAAGGGTGATTTATTTAGTTGATCTTCCTGCAACAAAAAAATTTAACTAACACTCAAAAAAATTTATTTAACATTTTATTTGCTGTGTAATATATTTATTTAGTTGTACCATTCAAATGTAATATATTTGCTATGTGATTCTAATGTACAGATGATAAATATTTTTCATTAAATTTTTTTTTGGATATCTAGAGTTCCTAATTAAAAGAAAAATTTGAAAGACTTGGCATTTTAACATTTATGTGTAATATGACAAGAGAGTTTATGTATTTTTTTTTTTTTTTTTTTTTTGCACCTTTTTAAGGGAGTATAGTATTCTATGTTGTATTTCAAAAAATTCTGATCAATGTATATATGTGTGTATTACTTTAGTTGTCTTCATGAAAAAAATGTATTAAACTTATAAGTATTTAACTTAACACAAGTATTTCACATAATCCGTTTTGCTTTGAATCAAATTCACCAAGTATTTAATTTAAACCAAAAAAATGTATTTAACATTTTGTTATTAAAAAAAAAATTGTACCATTCAAATGTAGTATATTTGTTGTGTGATTCTAAAAAGAAAGGGACTGTTTTTTTTGTTTATTTTTTTTTTTTTAATATCTAGAGTTCCTAATTAAAAGGAAAATTTGAAGGACTTGGCATTTTAACATTTATGTGTAATATAACGAGAGTTTATGTTTTTTTTTTTTTTTGCACCTTTTTAAGGGAGTATAATATTCTATGTTGTATATGTGTGTTATGCGTGCATTACTTTAGTTGCTTCATGAAATAATTATTCATTATTGCTTATAAAATGGCTTTCTTATCTGGGTTATTTTTGTTTTTTTTTTGGCATAAATTTATGCTTGGACTTTCCAAGTCATAAATGGTGAACTTCAAAATATTTATGATTATAATGGGTTTTGATTTTGGTTTGAATTTAATCTCTATAAAATTAAAGTCAATTAAGAAAGAGAAAAGTTCAAATTCAGAAAATTATTGTGCTCCGGTTTTAATTTATCATTTTAATGTGATTGTTAAAAAACATCTATTCTAAATGCTGGGTTGACTCAAAAAATATGAGTTTGATTATGGGGTTCTCAAAGAATGTAGAGAGAGAGAGAGAGAGAGAGAGAGGTTATTTGGGACTTGGTTTGTGGTTAGTGCTTTGTGTTGTACATATGATAAATATTTTTCATAATTTGTTTTTTGAATATCTAGAGTTCCTAATTAAAATAAAAATTTGAAAGACTTGGCATTTTAATATTTATGTGTAATATGACAAGAGAGTTTATGTTTTTTTTTTCTTTTTTTCTTTTTTTGCACCTTTTTAAGAGAGCATAATATTCTATGTTGTATTTCAAAAATTCTGGCCAATGCATATGTGTGTATTACTTTAGTTGTTTCATGAAATAATTATTCATTATTGCTTATAAAATGGCTTTGTTATTTGGTGAATTTTTGTTTTTTTTGTTTTTTTTTGGCATAAATTTATGTTTGGACTTTCCAAGTCATAAATGGTGAACTTCAAAATAATTATGATTATAATGGGTTTTGATTTTAGTTTTAATTGCTACCACTGACAGCAACTCTCCACTGCCGCGTCACCTCCACCGCTACATCGCTTCCATCACTGCGTCGCCTCCATTAGTTTGTTGTGTTTTTTATTTTGAAAAAATTTGAAAGAGGATAACTCAAAAAAAAAAAAAAAAAAAAAAAAAAACCCTTATTTTTCAGCTATCAAACAGAGAGTTTGGAAATCTGCGCAGATAGGGTGCTTCTTTTGAGAATTTAATTGTAGTAGAGCTAAGGTTTGAAGAGTAATGAGATTTGTTGTTGTGCTTATGCTATTATATGAACCAGAATCACGCAG
The DNA here is from genome assembly GCA_022316695.1 of Camellia oleifera. Lineage (NCBI taxonomy): Eukaryota > Viridiplantae > Streptophyta > Magnoliopsida > Ericales > Theaceae > Camellia > Camellia oleifera. The sequence continues at coordinate 116,290,928 of CM039312.1, forward strand.
ATGTAAAGATGCCTTTCTTCTGTATTTATAACTGTTTTTTCTTGCTTTGTTAATTGCAAGTGAACTTCATTTTAAGAAAACCAGTTCGACCCCCCTTTTTTTTGTTAAATTTCCCCCAATTTCATGTAGTTTTGTTGTTTCTTATTTTTGGCCGGCATTTGATTTGAGTTTTTGTTTATGATAGGCATGCTGTAAAAGAGATGAAATAAAGTCCCTCATCAACAGTTTGGGATGGGAAAATAACTGGAATCAAGTTTGGTTTGGATTTGTGTGTGTTTGGATTTGTTAAAATAATCGATTGGTTTTGAATTGGACATGGGGGGTTTGCTTTTGGTTCAAAAATGTTGGAAGATTTGGCATTTGTTTTCAGAAATCTCACCAAAGGTCTTTACGATATTTAATAAGGCCATATTTTTGCTGTGGATTGATTTTTTAATTTTTAACTTTTTTGGTTATTTTGGTCTGGGTTAAAAACCTCTTTTGGTACCCCACGGGGCATGGATGTTTGGGAATTTTGATTTTGGGGATGTTTGGGTTTGTGTTTTCTAAACCTTAATCCATATATTGAATGGAATCACACTTGATATACATCAATTTGGTTTGTGTTTTTAAGATTTGGGTTTCTATTTGTTTTTCTAAGATTTGTTTTTTTAAACATTCAAAGTGAGAAAGAGAGAGAATGGGTGTTGATTTCCTATGAGAGGAGAGAATGAGAATGATAGACCTTTCTGGAGAGATTAGAGAGAGAAAGTGGGGAAGATGGAGAGGGAGAATGAGTGGGAGACAGTGCAGAGAGGTTGGAGGTCACCTGAGCATAGCACCACACAAAAAAAAGTGGGTTTAAATTTTTTTTTTCAAATCAACTCTTTTTGAAAAATATTTGTAGAAAAATGTTTTTTTTTTTGGTGTGGATAAATTACTCAAAATTTAAATGGAGTTTAAATTGAGTTCTGTTAAAAAAAATGGTGAATTTAAATTTGTATGAAAATTGAGTTTAAATTGAGTTTATGAGTTATGTTTATGTAGAAAATGTTTTTGTGTGTGTGTGTGTGTAGATAAATTTAAACTCAAAATTTAAATTAAGTTTAAATTGGGTTATGTTAAAAAAATGATCATAAAAGTGAATTTTGAAAAACAGAGGAGAAATAATGGGAGTCGTGTGATTTGTGAAAAAACTGAAAAGAAGAGTTTTTTTATTAATAGAATTTGAACCAAATTCTATTAATAAATTATATTTTTCAATTTTTACTTTAATTTTATTGGGGTGTATTTATGTTTGGGTACTTTTACAAAATTCATTATAAAGTCAATAAATTTGATAAATTACATTTTAAATCAATACTTTTAAATTTAATTATATTTTAATCTTATAATTAATTTAGACACGGATATACACTAGGTGACGCATTACTTTTATGAGTGATACATTTTTAAACCTCCAAACCAACCCTGGGGACTTGCCTGGTTAGAGTCTATTGGGAAAACAGAATACTGTATTTATTATTATTATTATTTTTAGAATCTTAATTTATTTAGCTTTTATTTTTTGTTGGACAAACTACTAAATTTAAATTCTTAAACAACATAATAATTATTTATTTGGTAGTATTATATATATCAATGGGTATAAACAACAGAATAATTATTTGTTTGCCGGCAGTGGGAGTATTTCAGTGCTTCTCTGTGAGCCATCACTGGAGTTTTGGGTTATTTCGTTGTTATTTTATTCGAGTTTTATAAAGTGCATGATACAAGTAAAATTGTTACAATTTTTAAAAAAGAATAGTATTTTTTTTATATTTCTTCAATAGTTTTGTCAAAAAATATTACAGACTTCATAAATTTTAATATGATACGTATGAATAACAACTGTATTTTGATCACAACATTATTTACACCGTGCCTTTCGCACGGGCATACGCTAGTATTGCAATAAATCATAATTAACATTCTGAAAACTCAAATAGATATAGAGTAAATATTCACCTAAAAAAATTTTATTTTCTTAAATTACTAAATTTGGGGCAATCCAATACGATTAAAAAAAAAAAAAAGACAAACAGACAAAAAAAAAAAATTCATTATGTTATAAAAACAATATTATCTATAAGTAAAAATACATAGTGGGTGTTTGGGAAGTGGATTTTTATGTAAGTTTTTTTAGTTGTAGGATATTATTGGAGAAAATTTTTTTGGTGTTTGGGAAGATAGTTAGGTTTTTTTGTGGTTGGATGTGATGTTTGTGAGAGAAAAAATGAAATGATTATGGGATTTGATGTGATATTTTGTTTAGATTTGTTTTTTTGGGTTATGCAAAAACTTTGTCTTTTAGTGAAAAAAATAAAAAAAAAAAAACCCAAAAAAAATTGTTGCCAAACACCGCCCATACATGATTAGATCCAAAATATCCAAACAAGAATGGATTCAAAATGATGTTATTGCATGGATCGAATTTATAAATTTTCCCATTTTCATTCATTACATAATGTTTACTTGAAAACTTGTCTTAAATTCTTACGTTGTAAATAGCTAGTCACGAAGATCTGATTATAGGTCATTAAATAATAAAATATTATTTCAAGTGTGAGTAGGATGTTGTTCATATTTTTATAGTTATGGTTCATTGTAGCATGTATTGTTTATGGAAGACGAAGAAGCAAGGATATTGATTTTGTAATAAAAACATAAAAGTATATTATGTATATAGAACATATATTTTTAACAATAGTTGTATTTTAATGAGTTGTATGTGTCCATACAATTCTCTAGATCGTGTGTAACTATATCCTTGTCTTTCACAATGAACGACGTCTTTAATTTGCTCGACAATATACGGTCATCGTATTGGAAGTTGCCATGTTTCCCTTTGATATGGTTGCAAAACATGTTTGCTGCGAAGTTTCCTTCTCTACAGATGAATGTTATGTTGCAACCTTGGATTATTTTTCGTCACTTTCAAATATTGCTGATGAGTTTCCATAAGTTGAAGTAATTTCTTTGTGTGCCTTGAAGAATTGTTTTAATTAAAAAAAATTTATCATCTTTTGTCCAAAATTTTCCCCATCTGTTTTCTTTTGCAATTTGCAAACCTTTACGTAAAGCTGATTGTAGACACCTTATTTTGACCGCTCCTAAAACTTGGGAGCCTCAATCCGAACACTCGATGATGAAAGTTACATTATGTAAATTGTTCAAATCTTCAGCAAAAGAATTTGATTTTGAGCTTCAAACCCAAGCCTTACACCCTATTTGGACCAAAACTCTTTTTTTAGCCTGACCACTCAATGAGCAGCGCGGCCGTACAAAATATTGGCCAACCGGCTATGTTTAGCGACAGCAGATATTTTGAGACAACCAGCTATCCCCATGACCATGCCTTGCACTAGCTGTCTCATTATAGATATTTCCGACGTGAGAAGGTGTTTTTCCATAAATACAAGGCCTCCCTTAAGGGTTTGGAGTTGGAAAATTTTGTCAAGAGCCAAAGACTTGCCAAACACTCTTTCTTTCTCTCTTGCAATATACATACACTATACATACACTTCCTAAGCCTAAACTTGAGGCTTCTTACTGAGATTCTTGAATACAAATTTTAGCTCTTGAGAGTGTTCAACTTGTGGTTTGTGAACTAGAAGATCATCCTCTCTTTAAAGGGTAATCTTTGATATGATACCCTAAATGTTTAATTAAATATCACAAATATATATATATATATATATTTACATATTTGGAGTGTATATTGAATAGTTGATAAAGTGAAATGTTAAAAAAAAAAAAGGGATATACATGGCCTGTCACCACCCTAGCACATAGGGTGGTGAATATGCATATTTAGCTAGGATAAGCACCTGGATAAGTCATTTAGGGAAGCAGCAGATGGCAAATGGTTTGAGTGACACGTGGTGGCAAAACTTACCACATGACTGTGCACATTACCCCTATAAAAAGTGAGTCACTGAGCTTCGGAAAGGAACAAGAAAGAGATACATTGATACAAAACAAGTACAGCATGCTAGTAAGCAATAATAGAGAAGTAAAGGCTGAGGGTCAATAATAAGGTGAGTAATATTATACCTTGAGTCACCATGATATATTTTACAAATGTTTTGAATTACTACGAATTATTTTATGTACTTTATGTTTTATGGTTATATTAATGTTTCAATTACGTGGATTATTTTCTAAACTCTATTTGTTTAAATTGAAACCCATGGATATATTTGTTTAAATTTTAGAAAATATTTGACAATGATTTTATAAACATTCTTTTTGAATAAGTACCACCACGGAGCTCCTATGCCTTGGGGGACTTAAATAATTACTGGCACTCTAAATTGTCACTTTAGTGACCCTCTGACAGTCCCATGCCTTGGGGGACTTAATGTGGTAACCCTGTTCCGTATTATGCTAATTGGTCCTTATTATGAATGTGATTATGTGTTTGATATGATTCTGTGTGCCATTTATGTGAAAATATGTAGTTTTGAATTTCTATATGTTCACTGTAGGAATATTTGTTTGATTATCCGCTTTGGAATTTAAATTGAAGGCCCTATCGGCCGCAGAACTCGAAATTGACTACGCCATTGTGATGGGCGTAATTTTTAGAGCCTACGGTGAAATTTAATTGAAAATTGATTCGGATCAAATTAAATAGATTAAATTGGTGCTTTAGTGCTCAATTATTTAACCTTAATTAATTGTGCTTATAAGAGCCTATATAAAGAACCCTTATACACTCAATTCCTCTCTTTTATTTCATTTTGGCTTATTTTGGCTCTCTAGAGTGCGAGAGAACCGAATTAGAGAGGGAGAGTGTAGGAGATTGAAGGGTTGGTCAAGAAGTTTGAGGATTTTGAAGCTACACTCAAGAATTTAGCATAAGTTTGGAAGATTAAAGCTCCTAGGTGAGTTATCAACCTTTGACTCATGAATTTGAGTTGTGATTTTGTGAATTGAAGACTAATTGATAAGTTAGATCATGAGTTGTGTTGATTTTTGATGAGATATGCACATGCATGCATAGAATTGCTATGAATTGCCATAAATTTTCATAATCTAACATGTAACATGTAAATTATAAAAGATTGAGAGTTGGATCATACATGCAAGCATGTTTTTATTGAGTTTCATGAGAATGAACACCAATTGCATCATTTGAAATAGAAATGAAGTCAAAATTGACATGCATGTTTGATTATTAAAGCTATGGAGCTTATATGAGAGTTGAATGCATGAGCCATGATTAATTTTGAAGAATTAGATCATAATTTTGAATGATTGGCCTCATGTTGTTTACATCCACGTGGTATATATTGTATTTGCATGTTTTGAACCCAGAATTGTGGGTTTTAAGCCTTTGAAGGTCGAATTTGAGCTCATGAACAAGTTTTGATTAAAACCCAGAATTCTTAACGTCCGCTCGAGTGGGGGAATCGCCGCTCGAGCGTAAAATGTGGGCTCCTAGTATTTTTACAGTATGGATGTCCACTCGAGTGGGGAAGTTCATGCTCGAGCGGGGAGCTATGTAGGATGACCTTCAGCTCGAGCATCCGAACTCACGCTTGAGTGTAAAAATGATGTAACCAGAACTTTTGCAGACCTATTGGGTCCGCTCGAGCGGGAAAGTCTACGCTTGAGTGGGGACCCCTGTTTCTGAAATTTTGTAAACGTGTTCTGTGTTCTATTTTCCGTTCCCTTTCACTTCTAAGTACTCTTAGGCATGCACTAAGCATCATAAATGAGTTAAAAGGATAAGAATGAAGCCTAAAGAGAAATATGTGAATTAAGAATGGATTGAATTGTTTGTGACCAATTGTGTTCATGGAATGTGTAGGGTCGAGCTCCAGGGCAAATCATCCTGCTGATCACTGTGAGTAATATCTTAACAAAGATATATGAAATATGCCATTTGTCCAATTGCTCATCTTCCTATAAGTTTGTTAAATTGAATTGTGGACAAAAGTTTGATACGAATGAATGGGCCAAAGGCCAATCTGATACGAATGAATGAATGGGCCAAAAGCCAGTTTGACATGAATGACTGAATGGACCAAAGGCCAATCTGATACGAATGAATGAATGGGCCAAAGGCCAGTTTGACATGAATAAATGAATGGGCCAAAGGCCAGTCTGATACGAATGAATGAATGGGCTAAAGGCCAATTTGACATGAATGAAAGTCTGAACGGGCCAAAGGCCAGTTTGACATGATTGAAAGTATGAATGAGCCAAAGGCCAGTTTGACATGATTGAAAGTATGAGTGGGCCAAAGGCCAGTTTGACATGAATAGATTAGGCCCGAGGCCGTTCGATGTGTTTGAAACCGCAGTCACTTGATCTATATATACATACTAGATAGCAATATGAATTGGGCCTAAGGCCGTTTAATGTACATTGTTCTAATGTATCTACTTTATTTGATATTTTTCACTGGGCTTTTGCTCACGCTCATTCGTGTGTTTGTAGGTGAGCCAAGAGAGGTCCAAACCCAGCCTCAGTGAAGTTTGTGTGGAACAACCAAGGTTTTGAAGAGTTAGCCCTTACGTCTCATGCACGAGACTCGTCTTCGCCCTCTTGCTACCCTGTTTTATTTTGTCATGTTGGCGAGGACTTTGGATACGTTTGTATATAGTTTTGATTGGCTGACCTAGACTTGGATGATCCTGTCTGTACAGAACTTCATGTTACTGTATTTTCTGATGTGAGTTATTAATATGTGTATGTATGGTTTGTTATGATGTGCCATGTAAGCACAACTCTATGGACAAAGTTTTAAATTTTGCTTCCGTGTGGCCTCTTTACTCTGATGAGTTATGTCTGGTTTGGATTGAGGCCATAGGTAATCTCTTGATTACTGGCCGGTTATGTCCTTAACCCATAGGAGCGGGTTCGGGTCATGACACTTAAATAACCTTTGGCCCTCTGATTAGTCACTTTGTAACCCTATGTCTGTCATGGATCCATTGACCCTCTGTTCTGTTTTGTACCGTGATTATAATTATTTTGTTTATATGATTTTATGTTATATGTATGTTATTAAAAAAATAATTTATTCAAACCAAACTATTCATCGTTTAGCCTAAATAATTGTCCATGGTGATTTTTATACCCTCATGCTCTCAGTATAATATTTCTCACTCTGCCATGTGCTTACAGCTGTTAAAACCCCTTTCAGGTGAAGAAATTTAAAGAATGATGGTTTTACCTTGTGGATCAGAATCTCAAATTTGATATGGATATTATGTTTTTTTTTTTTCCCCAGTAATCATTATCTAACTGATGTTACACTGTTACATAAATAATAATTTCTATGTACGCTTCAGATATTTATCTACATCTTTTATTTTAATCTGTTGCATTATTTAATTTAATTACTTGGAATTAATCTAAGAAATTTTAGAATTAGCTAGTTGCGAATCCAGCCCTGGTCACTGGACATTTGAGCTTTTGTACCATTTTTTCTTTCTCTTTTCTTTGCTTTTTCACACTGTTTTTTTTAGAGTTTTTAAGCTTAAAAATGTGATTTTAAGTCACAAAAAAGAAGAAGGGTTAGCCACCATTCCTTAGGCTTGTTGGTTGTTTGAAACCTCTTGGCTTTAGTTCATTTTTCCTCACTTTTTCCACCTCAAAAACTCAAATTTCAACACTGTTTTTGTGTTGTTTTAGTGCTGTTTTGTGTGTTAAATTATGCTTTAAATCCTATAGATGTGTTGTTATAAGTCCTCGTGGATATAGCTTTCAATCCATTCGAGTTGATAGTCTTTTCTTTAATTTTTTTTATAGCTTTCATACATGTTGATATCATTATAATCACCCACTTTCCATTAGCACTCTGCAATCTCCGTCCTTTCTTTGTTTATTTTGATTAAGAGTTGTTGTTGTTCAAAGCATAAGAAAGAGACCTTTCATGTTAAATGGTTTAATCTCTTCAGAAATTTATTAATAGGGCATTACATCTCTCTTATGCTAAGCAAAATCTCTAGTTTGATACTTCTCTTCATCGCCGGTGCATTATTTCTAAAGGACTAACTTTCTAGTTAGACCCTTGGAAATCACAAAGGAAAGTGTCATTATAGCTTATTATCAAGTTTGGATTTGGAATCATTATCGCTCATTTTGGGTTTGGCTATGTCATTATTGCTCTTTTGAGTTTGACTAGTCATTATCACTCCTTTTGGGTTTGACTTAGAATTCATTATCGCTTGTAAATGAGCTTGATTCTTCTTTTGTAATTTTTCCTGAAGAAAAGGGCTTAACAAGCTCATTTCTCGAGTCAAGTTGTGCTTGCTATCTTTATTGCTTTTGGACTTAGTGGACGTATTCATCACTTTTGAACAAAAAGGAGGAAAAGATAAGAAAATGGAAAGGTAATGTAAAAGAGGCTAATACAATTGGATTAAAAGAGGTAAAATAAAAAAGGTAATAAAATTGAGTTGGGTTCAATTGGACGTTATATTGAACCTATTGTGTCTTGACTCATTGTATACTTTTTAGTGATGTTCAATGATTCAAGAAGCAATGTCTACCCCTTTCCTTGAGGTAACTCCATGATAGAGAGGAAGTGTTATTGGTCTTTCATTTTCTTTTATTGAGCTTTTGTCCTATCAGTTCTAAGATCATCATACAACAAACGTGTGAAAATTGATGATTTGTGAACCGAATCTACTCCTCCCTTGATCATCTTCATGATAGGGAGGGGCAGAGAGGATAAACATCTCCTATAAACATTCTGTTTTTGCTCTGTTTCAATTCTATAGCAACAGGGTATCCCTCAAAAACAGTGGCCGGCCACTTATTTTTGTCTAGGCAGTGGCATTTTTGTGGCAGAATAGAGCAAAACCTGAGGCCAAAACAGAAGAATTTTTTAACTGCAAACAGAATAGATTCTAGCAGCAAACATAGAGGTTTCTGGGAGGATGTTCTCGGTTGCGCATATATAGCTCCTCGCGTCCCGTTCCATTTAATTAGTGCTTTAATATTAGTATGTGTAGTTAGTTAGTTAGATTCATTTGAATTTGTAATAGCTAGTTAATTCAGTTTTATTCAATTATGTTGTAATAATTAGTTAATTAGGACATTCATTCGGATCCTCTTATGCGAGGGCAAATTTGTAAACACTTGTAATATTGTATATGTCTTTCAACTCCCATTTCTTTCTCCATTTTATTTACGTGCTTATCATGGTAGCATCATATTATCATTGCCATGCTTAAATATCCATTTTTGTATGCATCGGGTTCGGTTCATCATTCTAACATCGTTGTCATTTCCTATTGACTTGAATACGTGCGCTACCGCATGCTTTGAGTTGATTCACATGACATGCTAAAAACCGAACCTCGCAGTTGCATTTTGTATGTGTGGCATTAGTCACTTTGCATATTAGAACATGCATTTTTCTAATTATTTTATTTTCTTTGGCTTGCCTCGAAGTACTAGGTGAGCATTTTTGATTTAGCATATTGCATGTGTGTTTGTGTTGTCATATCAAGCATATTACCATGAGGCTAAGTACTTATGTGATATACATATTTGAACGTCGATGGATGAAGGCTATTCGCTTAAGTTGGGATGATTTTGATTAATGTACATATGAGTTTACCTTTTCAAGTAACGCATATTCAAAATTCTTTTCAAATAAACATGAAATCAAAGCATTCCAAAGTGGAAGAAATAGTCTATACTTGTGTGCTTCACATAGTAATGTTAGCATATTAATTGAAACAAGAGCATGTAATGTAAATAAAAATTATATCATGATTAGTAAAGGCCAATCTTTGATTGGGTAAGTGAGGTGCTCAATTTATGACCTTCCCCTTTCATACCTAAGTTCTCGAGTCAAGACACTTTGGTTATGACGGACAAGTGGCCTTTGGCACAAGTCACCGGTTTCCTAAATTTCTCAAAAATATTTTGGTGGCGACTTTGTAATCTAGCAATGTGGTCCATTTTTAGCATCTCTGGTGATAAATGGATTTTCTTAGATTTGTCAGATCTAGACTCTCATTTGTTTAATCTATTTCACATTGCACTTATGAAACTAGATTCAGAATCACGGGAGTCCGAACTGTAGGGCTATCGTATCCGAGGAGACTAAATCCCTCTGAGAAACACGAAAAGCAACCTACACTGATGCTTCTGCATATTCTGGAGATTTTAATGGTATTGTATCTGCATATGCATAAATGCAAATCCCATGATTGAAAAGAAAAGAAATAGTGTAAAAAATGTGAAAGAAATTATTAGAGTAAAAGGATCATAGCTGCAAAATCACCTAATGTGCATAAAGTAAAATAAATTAGGCAACGGAAAAATTAAAATTAAAAGAAGACAAAGGAAAAAATAATCATAGAAAAAAGTGCTCAAGAGAGGGAGAAATATGCTTACTATCATTACTTATATGTTGCAGGCCCCAAAAAGTTGCAATTACAGCTTTATGTTGCAACACCAAAAAGTTATATAATTTTTTTCCAAGTTCATGATGTTCTAAGGCCTCCAACAGCCAGCAATCTAAAAAATGGTACATGGTCATGAACTAAAGACCTACAGTATTAAATTTGAACCAAATAGGAAATCAATTTCTAACATTTTGTTATTATGAAATCTAATAATTACCAAAATAACCAAGGGGAAAGAAGCTGGTTATAGTTTTTCTTTTTTTGGTTATTCACCAAAAAAAAAAAAAAAATCTAGAGAAGGAAAATGAAGAATCACTATTAACTTTTTTACTTCTTTCTTATGATCTAACAAAATTATGCTAAGATTGCAGGAAATGGTGAGGAAGGGTTCATACAGAAAATCAAAATTACTCTGACAATGAATTTGTCTAGTTGAATTTTGAAAAAAAAGTAGAACATTGAAAAAGCTATGTTTTTATGAAAACAAATAATAGATGCAACATATATTAAAAAGAAGAATTGAGGATTTTTTTTTATTTTTTTTTCCAGCTATTAACTTTGTATTAACTACTTGTCTATATTTCAAGAAATGTGAAAGCATCTAACTTCTACGCATGACTAAAACTTTGAAGAAGTTTCACTAATATGTATATCTACTTTTGACTATGTGATTCATATATATTTTTGACAAACAGAAATTTGGGGATGTATTGCCAAGATACATCACATAAACCAAAAACAAAAGCAAAAGATTAGTACATATAATCAACGAAAGACCTATACAAAAATGATTGTAAAAAGTAGAATAAAAAATTAAGTTAATCATAGAACTCTCCTACTCAATAAAAATTACCCTAATCAAATTGCCCAAATCAAGTTGTTATACTTCTTTGTTCGTTTAGACATATTGACAAACACATAGTTTACATAAATATAGAGAAAGGTACAAGAATGAAAATAACATGGTTGGATATTATACAACATAAATAATTGTATTTGATAGATTCTTTTGTGAAAGTTCAACCAGGGAAAACAAGCAAACAAATTAATTCCATTGTCTTTTCCAACTAGTGAATAAGAATGCAAGACTAAAAAGATGGTTTTCATTTCTTTATTGGACATATTGTCAAACGCATGGCGAGCAAAATATAAAATTGTAGTAGTTCAATCAAACACCAACAAGACAAAAATCCATCAACAAAAAAGAAGGTTTAACAAAAATAAAAAGTAACAGATTATAATAAAGGAGTAAAAAAATAACATACCAGGTTATTTGATTGTCGAAAACAACCGTGATAACATCTACGATATTGAAATCGCCGAAGCATATGAAATATTTTGATTTTTTAGAATCTGAAATTTGATAACTACTAAAAAGAATTCTCTAGATAGCATACATGGAGTTTGTTGGTTGGCTTCCCTTTCGATTGTAAAGCAGCAAGCTTGTCTAGCAACACCTTTGGCATACACCTCAAATACGACACTGCTCATCAAAGATGGCTTGTTGTAGAAGCTTACGAACAATCTTGCAAAAACTTTTCCAAGATGAGGGCAAGGTGGACAAATTACTCAGTGTCAGAACGCGTTAGAACAAGCTTATGCGCTTTTTATATATGTTATAGATTTTACTCTAATTAAATAGACTACGGTTTGTTTGTTAATGTTTACACCAATTAAATAGATTATATTTTGTAGATTGATTTTACTAATCAATCTATAAAATATCAATCTTTTTGCTCCTTTGTTTGTGTCATGCATTGGTTTTTATTTGACTAGTTTTGATATTTTATAGCAATTTTAGGATGATCGACATGGTGGGCCACAACTCCATCATCTATCGAAGTGCTTCATTTTGTGTAATGTTTGAAAAAAATTAATAAAGATGGAGTGCTATGGGTATCTTGTCTGGCAATCTATATAAAAAATCGATTTTGAAACATTTATTAATTGCAAGTAAATTGATAATTACAGATACACATTGTTACTCTTTCTCCGAACCAATAATCCATATTGAACAAATAATGGGAAATCATAGTAACAATGTGTGGGTGTTGATTTCCGACCACACAACCAAACGGGAAACTCAGCTGGAGAGCACCGGTAGAATAGATTAAGCCTGACCACCTACCAACAAGAATATGAGAATACCGTGGTGGTTCGTCCACCCGGAGGCACTCCAACGATCAAGTCAATAATCTTATCTCTCACAAATATCAATACAAGTACTTAAACTTCAACAATGAAAGCATAAAAGCATATCAAATAAAGCATACCTTAGACCCACGAGGGTGCCTTACTTTTATAATGATCAGTGTCTAACTTCCCCTAGAAGTCTTACTTCATGGGCCTCTATCCTTTACAATGATAACATTTATCACAACTCACATTATTCAGATTAAGATGAACTCCCTCAAGAGTCCCATCTTTATCCAAATAGGTAGCTTGATGTCAACTAGGACTCTAGTCCTCTATCCAAATATCTCGAATTTCGGTATTATCGCACCATATCACGGCACCATGGTCCGCCCACGTGGTACCTTGGCTAACAACCTCAGCCACATGGACTACCTAAAAATATGTCCCTACAACTGCCCCCTAGGTTCTATTACATCGGCAAACGAAGGTGATAGAACCTATACATGTACTTCCCCGACCGAGATCGTGACTCGTTGGCACCAAGAAACAAGGACTCAAATATCCATTCATCAAGAATCAATAACCAAGAACCATGAACCATCATGTTCGATTTCATCTAGGTCCAACATCTCGATAGAGATCGCACTGTTAGCAGAGATCATGACTTGCTAGTTCATGAACATCAAGATCCTAGTATCAACTCGTCAGAAACCAAGAATAAAAATATCAACATCTCAACTGAAATCATCATGTTAACCAAGATCACCATCTCAACCGAGATCGTCATCTCAACCGAGATCAATATCTCAACCGAGGTCATCATGTCAACCAATATCACCATCTCAGCCGAGATCGCCATCTCAGCCAAGATCATCATCTCTACCGAGATCAATATCTCAACAGAGATCGCACTTCTCAATCAAGATCATCATAAGATTGGAGTGTACCAATCACGTCCCCATCATGTCGCATCAGTTCTACCCCCCGCCGTCTGACGTCAGCACGGGCACGTCAGGACTCGAAATCATAACTTTTTACCATATTTTTCTAATTCCAGCAAAACCATTTCATCTTCCTATTTCGTCTTTATCTGTGTCCCTAGACTCTCTTTCTCTTGGCCTCTACAAACCATCATCGCTATTCTTGAAGCATTCATTACTATGAAGACTCCCTTTGTGCCCAAGGTTCAAACTCTACCAGGTGAACCAGACTAACAGCCAAACAATTCATTAGTTGCTCCACACATCAACCCACTATCTCAATGGCAGTGAAAACATCGACATAACGACAATCTTGCAGCTAGAACCAAGAACAGGAAACACCGAGGTCCTAAGCTTCCAGCCTTGGACCTTGATAATTTTCCAATCGCTTTATCCGTGAGTTACCATCGCCGTAACCAATGACTTCATGTCTCGCCGAACTCTTGTCGTAGAAGACCTTCTTGTTCCCATCCCTGATATCATAACTGTGCAATCCACTCCATCTCTTTATAGTCAATCCAACATGCTCATGCCTCCAGCAACTCAATATGAAGCAAGTGGACCAAGTTACTGCTGCCAAAGCCGAGGCCATTGCTAAGGCCAAAAAAAAAAGTCAACATAGCCTGCAACAAAGACTACTATCTTGACTGGATGACAGCCCTCAAAAAGATGTCTGTCCCCGAGGGCTCACCCTCCATGATATGGGTCAGCTCAATGTCCATTTTCCTCTCTCTCCCAATCAATCTGAGGATGAGGCCGAGGAAGTAGAAGAGGCAGATGATGAGGAGGCCAAAGACAAGGAAGAGGCTGATGCTGAGGTTACTGAGAAAGAATCTAAAGCTGCTGCTGGAGCTAAGTCCCCAACTCTGAATGAACAAGTCCTTGACTTGACTCAGGATGAGGTTTAAAAGACCACTTCTGAGGCTGAGGTCGAGATTGCCAACAAGAGCCTAGATGACACACTGCGTGAGATCGACGCCGAGGTCCAAGCTGAAAAATCTGCCCAGCTATCTACCGAGGCTAACACAACGCCAATTGCCAAGGCAAGGCAGACTGTGGAAAATGCATGAATTTTAGGTTTTCCTCATTTTTGTACTTTTCCTTCTTACTTTTGGACAACTATAATATTTTGTTTGAAAAATATTAGCTTTATATTTGGCTGATGTGCCCCTTTTGTCTTTGTAGATGAACAGGTAATCTCTTATGCCAAGCCGATGTGCCTTTTTGTATCTGAACAAGTTTCTTTTTTGAATGCAAGTCTTATATTTTCTTCCAAGTGTTGAATGTATGTTTTCTTTTCTTCTATGCATGTTTGCTGCTTTATTTCATGCTTTTCATGCTTCCAAACTTAGAATATTTTTGCATTTCTTCAAAGTGTACCTTAACTGTATAATAACTTTGGGATACAATACATCGGATAAACCTTGACTGTTTGCCTCGGCTAACCATTTTCATACCTCGGTTAACACTTTAAAAATAAAATTATTTTTACAAGTGTTATTGCTTTTTTACCTCTATACGCTATCTTCTATTAAGACTTCACCCTTTCCAAGTTTTGACAACCTGGTTGGTCACCTCGGGCAACATGTACCTCGGATACTTTATTTCATCATTGCATCGGCTAACTCCAACTTGTAAATTTCTCCAAAATTTCAACAAGTGTTAAGCCCATTTCTGAAAATTTCAACAAGTGTCAAACTCTTAAGTTTGTTCATCACTCCAACTCCTTGCTCCCTAATGTGAACCTAAGTTCCACTTAAGTTCACATTAAGCATGTGACTATGGTCTTTTGCTGAAGTCAGATTTAAATAAAGGCTTCCTGAGGTGTTTCAACTTTGGTTTCTCTGTTAATGAACTTAGTTCCATTCTGAGTTTGACTCTGCCGATATGGCAAGTCCAGGTTAATTTAATTTAGTTCGACTCCATTATATGGCAGAGTTGAATTGCAAGTATAATTCAACTCTGACATATAATGAGTCTAAGTTATTCGTCATGTTTCATTCAGACATGTTGCCAACTTAGTTCAACTCTATTATATGCAAGTATAAGTCGACTCTACCATATAATAAGTCTAAGTTATTCATCATATTTCATTCAGAAATATCGCCAACTTAGTTCAACTCTATTATATGCAAGTATAATTCAACACTGCCATATAATAAGTTTAAGTTATTCGTCATGTTTCATTCAAAAATATCACCAACTTAGTTCAACTCTATTATATGCAAGTATAATTCAACTTTGTCATATAATAAGTCTAAGTTATTCATCATGTTTCATTCAGAAACATCGCCAACTTAGTTCAACTCTATTATATGCAAGTATAATTCAACTCTGCCATATAATAAGTCTAAGTTACGTTATGTTTCATTCAGAAACATCGCCAACTTAGTTCAACTCTATTATATGCAAGTATAATTCAACTCTACCATATAATAAGTCTAAATTATTCGACATGTTTCATTGAGATGTATCGCCAACTTAGTTTAACTCTATTATTTGCAAGTATAATTCAACTCTGTCATATAATAAGTCTAAGTTATTCGTCATGTTTCATTCAAAAATATCGCCAACTTAGTTAAACTCTATTATATGCAAGTATAATTCAACTCTGCCATATAATAAGTCTAAGTTATTCGTCACGTTTCATTTAAAAACATCGCTAACTTAGTTCAACTCTATCTTATGCAGTATAATCCTACTCTGCCATATAATAAGTCTAAGTTATTCGTCATATTTCATTTAGAAACATCGCCAACGTAGTTCAACTCTATCATATGCAAGTATAATTCAACTCTGCCATATAATAACTCTAAGTTACTCATCATGTTTCATTCAGAAATCTTGCCAACTTGTTCAACTCTATCATATGCAAGTATAATTCAACTCTACCATATGATCAGTCTAAGTTACTCGTCATGTTCACCATGAGAACATCGCCATAAGACATTTCGGTCTTATCGCACAATCATGGATTCCAACAACATTTTCATGCTTTTTTACATAGGCTTCGACATCCTTTTGCATGTAAGGTCACCAGAATCCCTATGATATAGCTCTGTGGCCAAGGGATTTGCCCCCTGTAGGGATCTCGTATAAAAGGTCTTCAACCTGGGAAAGATGTACACATCGCAATAGAGGTCCAGTAAAAGTCCTTCTGTACAGATGGCCTTCTACCGACAAGAAAAACCTGACCGATTTCAGTCTAATCTTGTGTGCTTTTTTTTTTGTCTTCTGGGATCTAGGATCTGCTCATTTAGGCTGAGCTCTTGTCTTCTTGGACTTACTCATTTAGGCAAAGATCTTGTCTTCTGGGATCTGGGATCCGAGATTTGGAATCCGGGATCTGTTTACTTAGGCTGAGCTCTTGTCTTTTCAGACCTAATTAGCTAGGCCGAGATCTTGTCTTTTAGGATCTGGGATCTAGGATCTGGAATCCGAGATCTGCTTACTTAAGCTGAGCTCTTGTCTTCTTGGACCTACTCATCTAGGCCGAGATCTTGGCTTCTAGGATCTGGAATTTGGGATCTGCTCACTTAGGCTGAGCTCTTGTCTTTTCAGACCTACTCATCTAGGCCGAGATATTGTCTTCTAGGATTTGGGATCCGAGATTTGGAATCCGGGATCTGCTCACTTAGGCTGAGCTATTGTCTTCTTGGACCTAATCATCTAGGAATAGATCTTTGTTAAACTTATTTATTTTGATGATTTATTTAATTATATTTTAATTTATTTGAAAGAGAAAAATAGAATCCAAAATTTATTTTGATGATTTATTTAATTATATTTTAATCAAAATTTATTTTGATGATTTATTTGAAAGAGAAAAATATAATCAAAATTTATTTTGTCCCATTATTTCTCACATAAATATTTATCCTAAATGTTGTTAGAATGTATTTAATATTTGATTAAATCAGGAGTTCAAACAGCCCAAAACAAAGGTCCAAATAGCCCAGCACAGTAGCAGGCCAAAAGGTTCAAAAGGTTCAAGTGGAAGATATTCAAATTAGTAATGATGATAGTACAACGGCTATAAACGGCTAGAAAGGTTCAAAAGGTTCAAGTGAAAGATATTCAAATTTGTAATGATGGAGTGGAAGATATTCAAATTGGTAATAATGGAAGTACAACAGCTATAAATTCAAATTGGTAATGATGGAAGTACAACGGTTATAAACGGCTATAAATTCAAATAACTACAATGGCTATAAACGGCTATAATTTTCATTATATATACCAAAGCCTCTAATGTAAACAAGTTACAAAAAATTAGAAAATATTCTTTGATCTATAATCACTCACATCTATTCTCAGAAATTATACACTGAGCCTTATAGCATTAAGCTCATCTTTCCTGTGTGAGGTTTACAGAAAAACCAGAGTTTCATTTTTATATCTATCTTTGAGAGACATTTATTGTAAGCTTTCTTTGAAAGCAAAAATATCATTTCATCTTGTAAAAATGTTGCAAACACTGTGTTCTTGAAATCTTGAGAGTGATTGTGAATCACTTAAGATTTGCAAGGGTTTAGGCTTGTGAAGTCTGTGTAAAATCCGTGGAGGATTGCTCCATTTGTGAAGAGGTTGCTAGCACCCCTGTGAAGCTAGAAGATAGTGAAAAATCTCAAGTGAAGCTTGAGGAGTGGATGTAGACTTGGTTGAAACCGAACCACTATAAATCTGTTTGTCTCCTCTTCCCTAATCTCTTTACTTTCCTGCTACTGCTATAGCTATCTAATATTCATGTGTTAATCATTTGATTTACCCTGTATGTTAGTTATACTTCATTGTTATTTTGCTTGATCATTTACTGCTAAGTTCATCATTGTGCTTGTTAATAATTTGTTGTACTAGTAGTTAATTTGGGATATTATAAATTTTAATTTGTAGAAACCTAATTCACCCCCATTCTTAGGTTGTCTTTGGGTAACAATTGGTATCAAAGCCTGGGGCTCTTGTTTAGATTTAACAATCTTAAGTTTTTAATCCATAGCAACCATGTATTCTACTTACTCTGCTGTAAGACAAGTTAGCAATAGGCCACCTCTCTTTGATGGTAGTAATTACATTCATTAGAAAGAAAAAATGACTTTGTATCTTCAAGCTACCAATTATGCTTTGTGGCTCATTATCACTAAAGGTCCTAAAATCCCTACCAAGGTAGTAGACCATATTAGTGTACCTAAACTTGAGGATGAATTTGATGAGCGTGATTATAAACTCCTTCAAGCTAATGCCAAAGCCAAGCTTCTTCTTGTATGTGGACTAGATACAAATGAGTACAATAGAATTTCTGGGTGTATTACTGCTAAAGAGATTTAGGATAAACTTGAAATCACCTATGAAGGAACTAGCCAAATAAAAGAGTCTCGGATTGACATGCTTATTCATGATTATGAACTTTTTACTATGGAATCATTTGAATCTATTTCTGAGATGTTTTTATAAATTTACCAATATTTATAATGCTCTAAAATCTGTTGGTAAATCTTATACTAATGGTGAGCTTGTAAGAAAAATACTTAGGTCTTTGCCAAATGAATAGGAAGCTAAGGTTACAGCTATCCAAGAAGCAAAAGACCTAACAAAATTAGGCATTGAAGAACTCCCAGGCTCACTCATGGCTCATGAACTTTCAATTATAGATGGCAGCAAAAAAGAAGCCATTTGGGGAGAAAATGATGGAGTAGCCAACCTGTGTCCCATGGCCCTTAGAGAAGAAGAATTCACTCAAGATGAGGTAATTTCTAATTATATAGAACTTGAAAGTGCTTTCAATGAATTACATGACATATTCAAAAATGTTTATGTTGAGAATTCTAAATTAAAAAAATTAGTTACTTCTCTTTCAAATGATGTAGATGTTTTAAAAATAGAAAATGCTACTTTGAAAAATGATTTTACGTCTATTACCAATGAGAAAAACATTTTGAAAAACAATATTGAGGATTTAAACAAAACTCTTGAAAATTTTGTAAAAGGAAAAGAAAATCTCAACAAGCTTCTTGGAAATAAAAAATGTGTTTTTGACAAAGTAGGCATTGATTTTGATCCTCCTAAACCTTTTATGAGATTAAATGTTCTTGAAACTAATCCCTATGGACCCAAAAAGGTATGGGTACCAAGAAAGAAATCAAGATATTTTGTAGGTGGAATCTCAAAGAACACCAAGGATTTCGAGAGGAAATGCACAACAAGTGTGTTCAATCTAAAGAGCAAAATCAGCTCCTACAAGAAAAAGAATGATGAAATGAAAATCACCAAGATAAACAATAGAGGTAATATATAGGTAAAGATTTCAAAGAGGTAAATGAAGATATAACTCCTAACACACCTTTAAGCTTAAAGTTCTATATTCTTTAAGGTGTGATTTGTATACAATAGGTTGTGTCTAATCATTGCTTCCATGTAACCTAATTGTACTAAGTTTGCTAAGTCGTGTTCTGCTAGTTTCTTTCAAACATTCATTGAACTAAAAAATGAGAATTATATTATTTTGATGAATGCCTATTAGAATATGAATGATTCATGTATTCATTAACATTTTATATCATGTCATCCATTGCTATGAAAAAGAGATAAGAAGTGATAAATTTTTTTGTGAGCATACTTTTCACATCTTATATATGACTTCATACTAATATGTTAATTCCTTTTTGAGTCATATCTTTGTAGAATCAATTTGATGTCATAGCATGTTTTTGAGATATATACTATCTATATTTTGAATTGTACATTTATGATCTCAAGAATATGCTCAATATGAAAATTCCATGCTTATATGCTTTACATTGGAATATTTGAACGAGTTATGAAATTCGTTGATTATGATCCATCAACAATGTCTAAATGAAAAGAAGTATCATACGTTTGTAGAGACATTGCATCTATCCTATTGAATATCTTTTGAATATGGATTATATTGGCATATATCTCATAAATTGTTTTTGATTGATAAATTGTTGAATTAATTATTTATAGCATTCATGTTGTGTTCCACATTGAGTAAAATGTTTTATCACACTTGAGTATGTGGATTGAATTAATGAAAATGCCTCTTGATAATGTTATGTGATTAAATGAGATTGTTGCATCATTTTTAAAACAAAAAGCATAACACTATTTTCTTATGCATATTATGCTATGTGCTACAACTTGAAAATTTTGGAAAATAGCATTCCAAACTCTTGTTTGATCATTGAATTATTTTTCACTTTTTGAGTTTGTGATAAGAAGTGATTTGTGCTGTATTTTTATTGAGTAATAGTGATTGTTCTATGAATGTCATATTTACACAAATCACATTAGAAAATGGTAGCACCAACTTAGGGGGAGAAATTATTTTGCTAACA
Organism: Camellia oleifera; assembly: GCA_022316695.1. NCBI lineage: Eukaryota > Viridiplantae > Streptophyta > Magnoliopsida > Ericales > Theaceae > Camellia > Camellia oleifera. Next base: position 116,311,799 of record CM039312.1, read on the forward strand.
TACTTGTTAAACTCTTTTGAGATGAACTCTTCATGAAAGAAAATTGAAGATTGAAAAACTTCCATCTCTTGAACCTAAGGTATGCCTCATATACTCTCTTAAACTTTTGAGGGAAAAATTCTATCTTATATTCCTTGAGCTAATATTGTTATTACTTTGATATGAAAAAGATTGATTATGCTTCATATGATTTGCAATGTATACTCTTTAATGATGCTCTTACCTAAAAATTATGCCAATGCTTAAATGTGTGGTACATATTGAAATTCATGATTTTTCTTAGCATATGGATTGCTATACATTGAACATGCTTCATTTTTTTTTTTTTTGAATTACATTAGCTCCATGAGATTATATTGAGTTTAACCTATTATGAGCAATATTTGGTATTCTACATAATGCTTGAGTTATGATTGTTAAATTTTCTAGATTACATATTAGTATCCTTGGTAGATTGCATGTTGGTATCATTTTGGCATCCTATTTGATATTATTGACGCGAACATTTCAGTTATGAGCTTTCATTTATCATAATAAGAGGAAGAATTTAAACTTGATTATTTTTTAAAATCCTCTCTGTTTCTATTCTGTTTTTGATATCAAACTTATGGGCTTGCACCTTCACATGTTACTATTTTTTTGGCCCATTATTGTCAAATGATATGAGTTTCAATTGTATGATCATTATGTACTATCATTTTTTTGGTATCATAGAGCTATCTTGATATGGATGATTATTTATGCTATAATGAGACTTACATTTTTTCATCCTATATGTTGTACCATACTCCTTCCTTGTGTTTGATTTTGTTGAAAATGTCATCGGGAGAGAAAAAGAGACTTGATTGTTTTAGTATCTCTGATTATTTTGGTATCTCTATGTTTTTGGTATCTTAATTCTTACAACATGACCTTTGAGCTGATTAGTTGTTGATAATGTAAGAGGAAGATCGTTTTCCTCAAGAAAGAGTGACTTGAACTTTAGCTCCATATTTATGCTCTTGCTTGGCAACTTTGTTTGATCTATGCACTGTTATGTCTATTATAGTCTTGAGATTGGTATGCTCTTGCTAAGAAATTGAGAATTAGTTCATACTTAAATGCTACTCATATACTCATTAACAATTTGGTCTCTCATTATTATTTTTTTGTTTGGGCTTAATTTTCTTATTTTTTTCTCTGCTTTTTAATTTCATTTTTCAGTACTTAAAAATAAACACAACAACAAATCAAAATACAAATATTTTCATTAAAAAAAAAAAAAACACCCTTCATTTTTTTTTTTTCCGACTACACACCGATCAAAATAAACATAAAAAAAGAAAAAACCCTTCATTTTTTTCTGACCATACGCCGATTTTACTTACTCGCCTTTTCCATCGCTTTCTTATTCTTTTTATCACCTTGGGCGACCCTTGACGCCCTTGCCCTCGTGCTTTCGTCGAGAGCGACGACTCCCCGCTGACTATCAAAGGCCAAGAACGACGTTGCTCCAAATCGGGCCATGGAGGTGGTTTTCCATTTAAGCTCTTTATTTTCGGTCTTCAGTGCGCCTATTTCTGCTCGCGCATTCTTGTACTGAAGCAGAGAGAGTTGAACGTTGACCTGATGGAGCTCACTCGTCCTGTTCTGCAATCGGTGAGCTAATTTTGTGATTGCAGTCACCGTCTCCATACAGGACATCAGTGTGAAATGATTGGTTTCAATGTCTAATTGAGCTGCCATGATTTGCTTAATCGACATCATAGGAAGGTTAGATAGATTGAAAAATCTAGAAACCCTAGATGTTGATTTGTGATTATGTACCAATTTTAAGCAGAATATAACAATCCCAATCAAACAATTAAAAACAAATCGACACAATGATTTTACGTGGAAAAACCACAATTGGACACCTCCAAATGTAATTAAAAAACTACGGGCAACAGCCACAAAACAATCCATTAAGAAGATTTAAAGGAATTACACAGGTATACTCTCAATTACCTAGCGAATCCACGCCTAATTGAACCAACCTCTATGTGCCTCTTCCAACCCTGTCTTCAACTCAGAATTGTCTTTACGATGAGCCACTCTAGAATCCACCAAAGCTTCAGGCTCGAATTCTTCAGAATCCACCAAAGAACAACTCTCTCTCTCTCTTGTATATAACAAACAAAACCTTTGATGTACTCTCTTTAAACCATGAGTTGAATACTCAATAAAATATCAAAGAAAACTACCAAAATATCCCCAGATATAAACCTTAAGAACCAAAAAGAAGATCTGGAGGAATTAAATAGTTTTGGGAGAAAACCAACTATTTATAGAAAATCCAAAAGTAATCCTAGTTTTGGAAGAAATCCAATTACTTATAGAAATCCAAAAGTAATCCTAGTTTTGGAAGAAAATCAATTTCTTAAAGAAATCCTTGTCAAACAGGATTGCCAATAATAAAACCTAACATAGATAAATGATAGGAAGAGTAGGAGTATGGGCACTCGGTCTAGTAAAACTTATGGGATCGTTTAGGTCCGGAAATAGAGTGAGGGAACGGGATGAGAAAGCCATGGATTAGAGGTGAGAGGTGTCAAAGAAATGAGTTGCAGAGAAATAGAAGTGAACAGACTGAGGTTTGGCCTCCTCTTTTCAGTTTCTTTTTTGTCTCTCGATGAGGAAGAAGAAACAGAAGAGAGTGGTGAAGAAGAGATAGAAGAGAATGGTGAAGACGAAAATGGAAGAGTGTGTGATTAAGAAGAAGGCAAAAGAGAAGACGACATAGTGGGAGAGGGAGTCGAGGCACGTAAAAATCAAGGCTTACTTTTGTTGGCCAATGACGCAAAAGTGAGGCCACATGTCAAACACGTTTATCGAAGGAAAAAGAGAGACGCGGGAGAGTTGTATTTGTATGCACATATGTATATATATGTTTTGAATTATATAGATGCCATTTATCACTATCATTTTCCTCCTCCTTCTCCAGATTCTGAGTTATAATTTCCTTTTGATAATGTTACAGGGGGAGAAATTATATAATGTTACGTATTATGATATTATTTTCAAACTAATCTGATGTTATGTATTTATAGTTTGATATCTTAATCTTATATCATGTTATTGATTAAAGCTTATTTATTACACATGTGCTAAGCTTATTGATTAAAGCTTATATCATGTTTTGAGGGGGAGCTTTTGTTACTCCCAAATCAAATCAAAACATCATTGTGTGTCATCATCAAAATGGGGGAGATTGTTAGACTTATTTATTTTGATGATTTATTTAATTATGTTTTAATTTATTTGAAAGAGAAAAATAGAATCCAAAATTTATTTTGATGATTTATTTGAAAGAGAAAAATAGAATCAAAATTTATTTTGTCTCATTATTTCTCACCTAAACCTTTATCTTAAATGTTGTTAGAATGTATTTAATATTTGATTAAATCAGGAGTTAAAATAGCCCAAAACAAAGGTTCAAACAGCCTAGCACAGCAGCAGGCCAAAAGGTTCAAAAGGTTCAAGTGGAAGATATTCAAATTAGTAATGATGGAAGTACAACGGCTATAAACGGCTATAAAGGTTCAAAAGGTTCAACTGAAAGATATTCAAATTTGTAATGATGGAGTAGAAAATATTCAAATTGGTAATAATGAAAATACAACGGCTATAAACGGTTATAAATTCAAATTGGTAATGATGGAAGTACAACGGCTATAAACGGCTATAAATTCAAATAACTACAATGGCTATAAACGACTATAATTTTCATCATATATATCAAAGCCTCTAATGTAAATAAGTTACAAAAGATCAAAAAATATTCTTTGATCTATAATCACTCACATCTATTCTAAGAAATTATACACTGAGCCTTATAGCATTAAGCTCATCTTTCCTGTGTGAGGTTTACAGAAAAACCAGAGTTTTATTTTTATATCTATCTTTGAGAGATATTTATTGTAAGCTTTCTTTGAAAGCAAAAATATCATTTCTTCTTGTAAAAGTGTTGCAAACATTGTGTTCTTGAAATCTTGAGAGTGATTGTGAATCACCTAAGATTTGCAAGGATTTGGGCTTGTGAAGTCTGTGTAAAATCCGTGGAGGATTGCTCCATTTGTAAAGAGGTTGTTAGCACTCTTGTGAAGTTAGAAGATAGTGGAAAATCTCAAGTGAAGCTTGAGGAGTGGATTTAGGCTTGGTTGAAGCCGAACCACTATAAATCTGTTTGTCTCATCTTCCCTAATCTCTTTACTTTCCTGCTACTGTTATAGCTATCTAATATTCATGTGTTAACCATTTGATTTACCCTGTATGTTAGTTGTACTTCATTGTTATTTTACTTGATCATTTACTGCTAAGTTTATCATTGTGCTTGTTAATAATTTGTTGTACTAGTAGTTAATTTTATTGGGGTATTATTAATTTTAATTTGTAGAAACCTAATTCACCTCTCTCTTAGGTTGTCTTTTAGGTAACAATCTTGTCTTCTAGGATCTGGGATTCGGGATCTGGAATCCGGGATTTACTTGCTTAGGCTGAGCTCTTATCTTCTCGAACCAAATCATCTAGGAATAAATCTTGTCTTCTAAGATCTAGGATTCGGGATCTGGAATCCGGGATCTGCTCACTTAGACTGATCCTTCTATACTTGAAAGTCATCTCCTTGGGAGCGCTCATGCCCCCTGTCTTTGTATCCCTTCTGGAAGGGTCTTCATTCCGTTAATGTCGACATATTCTCCATTTTCGGTAAACTAGTCGTTGCCGACATGTTGATCTTACACAATGATGGCCATCTATTCTAACTAAGTTCTTACAGACGGCGCCAAATTGTGTGTTGATTTCCGACCACACAACCAAATAGGGAACTCAGTTTGAGAGCACCGGCAGAATAGATTAAGCCCGAACACTTGCCAACATGAATATGAAAATACCGCGGTGGTTCGTCCACCTGGGGGCACTCCGACGATCAAGTCAGTAATCTTATCTTTCACAGATATTGATACAAGTACTTAAACTTCAATAATGAAAGCATAAAAGTATCTCAAATAAAGCATACTTTAGACTCACAAGGGTGCCTTACTTTTATAATGATCAATGTCCAACTTCTCCTTAGAAGTCTTACTTCATAGGACTCTATCCTTTATAAGGATAACATTTATCATAACTCACATTATTCAGATTAAGATGAACTCCCTCAAGAGTCTCATCTCTATCCAAATAGGTAACTTGATGTCATTTAGGACTCTAGTCCTTTATCCAAATATCTCGAATTCCGATATTATCGCACCATATCTCAGCATCATGGTTCGCCCATGTGATACCTTGGTTAACAACTTCGACTACGTGGACTACCTAAAAATAATGTCCCCACACAATGTATAAAGCTTCTACGAAAACACTAAAAATTTATCAAAACAAACAATATTACCAAGTCTAAGGATTTTCTATTTAACTTAAATTTGTTGTTTGAGAAAAAATGATCATGAAACATTTATTAATTCCAATAAAGATAAATAATTCCACATATAAAGCATTGCCTAATTAACTTTGAAATTTCTATTCATTCAAAATTAGCACTAGCTCTTTGACAGATGCCTCGCCTATCTTTAGAACACGCTGAAACACACTATAAGAGACTACAAAAATAAATAAATAAATAAAAAATAAAAAAAATAATAAAATTACGCTTTTAGAAACTAAAAGTTAGGGATAAAATTATTTTTAAGAATTAAATATTTTTGTTACGAAAAGTATTGTTATTTTATTTTTGGTAACAAAAATTAGGCATTAATAATGAATTATTATCCTTTTAGGACCAAATTTTTTGTCTAAAAAAATAAATTATTTAGAGACAAGTTTATTTTGTCCCTAAAAGTTTATTTATTAGTGACATTTTTAAAATTTTATCGCTAAAAGTTTTGTTTTGGATTTTTCAGGACGACATTTTAGCGACAGGTCCCTAAATGTCTTTTACAACAAAATTTTTATTTTTAGAGACAAAAACATTTAATCTCTAAAACCCTTATTTATTGTAGTGAGAGTCTATATTAGATCTGAAAAATGCTTTATTTTATTTTATTTTTTAATCTATTTGTTTGTTCTTTTAGGGTAAGTGCTCTCCATTTACTTCTTTTACTACAGTTCTAGGAGATTGAAAGTGAAATCACAAAAAATTTACCATACACTTCTTATTATACAACAAACAAGCACTTTATTTTAACTTATTGGTAGAATACAAAGCATACTAGGAAAATTGCTACAATAACAATAACTAGCCTAATTGCAAATCATTTTTAAACTATTCCTCCTTATTTGTTTTCTCGACGAGATGCCTAATTACAACTTTAGAATTTTTTCTCCAACTTTTATCCATTCTATAATTTAGATTCATTTCATAAATTTAAATTCAAATTCAAATTTAAATTTATTTCTTAGTTAGATCCACACTATAATTTAATGTCCACAACCACAAGTCCATCACCCTAATTTTTCTCTTATAGGAACATTTCTGATTACTAAAATCATAAAAAAAATATTAAAAAATAAAGAAAGAAGAAAGCTTCAAATTAGATAATAATAAAAAAATAAAAAGAAAAAAAGAAAAGGAAAACCCTTTTGAAGGCCATGGATTACCTTTTTCTTTTCTTTTTTTTCATACTCTCTCTCTCTCTCTCTCTCTCTCTCTCTCTCTCTCTCTCTCTCTCTTCTTTTTTTTTTTATTATTTTAAATTTCTTGCTTTTTCTATTTTATTCTTCTCATTATAACAAGACATCAATGACTAGTAGTATGAAAAGAACAAGACAGTCAATCATCAATTAAGATTTAGAAAAATACAAGTACATGTCAAAAAGCCCCATGAAAGCCCTTGATTTCTCTTTCTTTTCATTTTCTCCCTCAATTACAACAAAAAAGTACACATGCTAGGCAAGAACTCTTTTCTTAAAGACCTCCATGTCCCTAGCTACAATCTTACACCTAATCAAACTCCCAATTGTATTCATTGCCATCTTAGCATCATTCCACCTATTCCCATCAGCCAACTTCTTATACAAATAGCTCTCAAATGTCATCCTTTGCACATACTCATCCCCACACAACTCCACCAATGCCTCTCTCCCTGCATTACTTCCATAAAACACATTTTGCAACAAATCTAAAAACCTAAAAGTGGTAATGTATTTTGCATCCCACTTTCTCAAATACTCCCTCTTCAAATCATCCTCATCGATCATCCTATCCCCACCTTCCGATGCCCTCACGATTGCTTCCCCACACATTCGACCGCTCTTGGCTGCAAAATAAATGCCCTCGCCCGAGCATTTGGTCACGTAACCGGCCGCATCACCAACTAGGGCGACCCGACCCCTAACTCGAACTGGCCGCGGATGCTCAGGTATTGGGTGGGCCTCCACTTTAATCACTTTTCCGCCACTAATTTTAGATTTGACTCTGGCTCTAATGGCATGTTGAAACAATTTAATATCTTGCTTCGAGCACACCGTGCCAGTCCCTACTGCCACGTGATCGCATTTGGGGAAAACCCACGCGTAAAAATCGGGCGACACGTCATTCCCCACGTACATCTCCGCGAGATTTTGATAATACTCCATTTTATCATCAGGCAATTTGATTCTCTCTTGAAAAGCAATGGCACAAGCGTAATTTCCAGCTTTGATCGACTTGGCGACTCGGCTATTCGCGCCATCGGCTCCGACCACAACATCAACGGCCAGCGATCGCCGAGATCCTCCGATCGTATGGTGCACGACGTACGGCGCGCCAGCCGACGACGGGAGCTCTAGATTCGTGACGAGGGCTTTGAGGAGAGTGGCGCCGCTGGACTCGGCGCGCGAGCGGAGGTAGGAGTCGAGGACCTCGCGGCGGAGCATGGAGATGAACTCGTGGGGCTTTAGGGTTTTGCCGAAATCGACGGTGAGATTCGAAGGAGAGATGATCTTCATGTGAGTCACTTTCCGATCGATGAGCTCCGGCGGGATGGAAAACTCGTCAAGCATGCAGAGAGGGATGGCGCCGCCGCAGGGCTTGGCGGAGTCGGGGCTGCGCTCGAAGAGGAAGGTTTCAATGCCGCCGGAGGCGAGGGATTCGGCGGCGGAGGAGCCGGCGGGACCACCGCCTATGACGGCGGCGCGGAGCTTGCGGCCGGAGATGGGTGGGTGGGTGGATTTAGCGGAGATGATGAAGGACGTGGCTGGTTTTGAGAGAGGTTTCGATGGGGTTTTGACAGTGAGGTGAGAGTGCAGAAGAAGGTGTGTTTGGGAGGCCATTTTTTGGATTTTGGAAGTGGAAATGAGATTAGGGTTTTTAAAACTTCGATTGAGAGAGAGTAGAGATCTCTGTATTGTAGAGATCTCTGTATTTAGGAATTGTTTGGAGTTTTTGTTTCTTTGAATTAAAAAGTTGAGAAAAAAATATAGATGTTTGAGTTAATTTTTTGATTTTTTATGAAAAAAATATATATTAAAAAATTGTATAAATAAGTGTATAGAAGTAGTAATGTAGCTTATACAGGCAGAGTAATGGGAGGATTAGGAGATAGGAAATGATTGTCTCATTTTCGAGCTTGCATTGAACGGTGTTGTTCGGGCCCTAAGGGCCTACCACGGGTCCCGTTTTGCGAATCGAAACCGTTAATGTGTAGAACTCGTCGAGTACTATATGCTTGTAAAAAATCACGGTGATCGAATATCGATAGCTATCTGATCGTGTTAGTTTTTTGTCAACCGTCAACTATAACACTATCTATTTTTTATACAAAACTGATTTGATCATATAGTTAGCGATATCCGATCAACGTGATTTTTATAGGCATATAGTACTCGATGAGTTCTACACATTTAACGATTCAGATTATTAAAATGAGACCTGTGATGAGCCCCCATTGGCCCAACATCACACTCCAATTTAATGAATATATATACCTAATTTTCTTTTTTTTTCCTTTGACAACCCACTTCCATCAGTTCAATACCAGTCACGTCAACTGGTTGATTTGTATTAAAATATTGTGTAAATTAATTTTTTTATACTTTTAATTTGTGAATAGTGATAACTTTTTAATTTTTTTAGTAACTTTTTAACTTTTTGAATTTTTTTTAGAATGCCAAATCAGGCCTTAGTTTTATTTTTGAAAGTAGGTTAAAAATTAATTTTTTTATTTTTTTTTTAAATTTATATAAATAAGAGAAATTTATTAGAAAATTCTTTTTCAAGTGTTTGTATTTCAATTAGTCCATAAGATATTATTATATTTTTATAAGTCCTATTATTTGGATATTTGATCTACCAAATCATAATTCTCATATTCAATATATTTTATGAACATTTTTACCCTTGTAAATAATTTTTGAACGATTAGCAATTTGGTGATGTGAACATTCATATTTTATAATGTGAATATTCACATTGATGTATGAATGTTCACATTAACAATGTGAATATTCATATTGATGGTGTGAGTATTCACATTAATGATGTGAACATTCACATTGATGGTGTAAACATTTACATCACGGAATATTCACAATGTAAATGTGAATATTATTAGGTATATTTTGCTAACAATGTCACACATAAGACTTATTGGAACATAAAAAAATAATGTGAACTAAATAGAATATAAGTAGGTGAAAAAAAATTATGAAAAAGTGCCCTTATAAAAAAATATGATTTGATTATAAAAAAATTAAAATATTAACTATTAACGGTGTTGTTAAGAGGTCACTATTGTAACCTCCCTTCCTACTGTGCCTGTTGTGTGACAAAAACATTGTCATTTTATGTATTTTTGTTTTTGAAAAACAAACTCAAACATGACCTTTTCTCTTCCAGCAAATGACTTCCCATTGCTACCATCATATGGATTGAGTAAAAAAAAGGATACATAAAATTACTTGTGAAGACCAATATTTTTCTGTTGTTTTATGGTTCTCGTGACTTCATCGTAATGATATTATTGAATTGAGGGGGGCCATTTTTTTTTTTGCTATGTTTCGGTCTTCATGAAATGATTTTATCTTTCTTTGGGGTTTCTTTGGGGCGATTCTACTTCCAGAACAAGAGTTCACCTTATTAATTGGGACCAAGTTTGCTTACCTAAAAATAAGAGGAGGGGGCGGGGGCTTGGCATTAAAAAGGCTAGTCACTATAATCATGCCCTCATTGCCAAACTAGATTGGAAGATCCTTAATGATGATCATAACATGTGGACCGATATCTTGAAAAAGAAGTACCTCTATAAACACTTTTTTTTTAATTGGCCTTTTGGTAAGAGAGGCTCTCCCTTATAAAAAAGCATTGTCAAAACCAAAGATACTCTTGGACTAGGTATCAAATGGACTATTGGGGATGGAAACAAAGCTTCTCTTTGGAATGATTGGTGGTGTGAAAGCCAACCTTTAGCAAACACTTTACCTGGCTCTCACACTAACACTTATAACACTGTCAACACTATTATTAATGAGGAGGGGGATTGGAATTTGAACCCGATTGCTAACCACCTTTCACCTACTGATATTACTAACATCCATAAAGTCAAACTTCCTCAATTTGTGACTTTTCTTAATAAACCCCATTGGACAGGTTAACCCCAAGGTAGATTCTCTTCCAAAGCTGCTTATGACCTCATCATTAATGTTGAAGATCATAACTTTTGTTGGAATTGGATTTGATAATTAAAAATTCCTCAAAAACTCAAAGGCTTTTTATGGCTTGTTATGCATAGTAGACTCCTCACAAACTAACTCAGAGTCAGTAGAGGTTTTGACAGCAATGACCCTTGTTCTAAATGTCATTCTAATGGAGAAAGTATGAGAAAAATTTGAAAAATGATCAATAGATTAGGGATGTCATTGAAAAGCCTCTGGATATTTGGATTTCTTTTCATCTTTGCGATAAAACTAAACTTGCAAGTATCAATTGGAACATATGGTTTACTGTCACTGTCACGACCCAAACCCACTCCTGTAGATTTAGCACCGTAACCGGCCAGTAATTCGTGGATTACCAAAGACCTCTGAACAGATTAGCAAATAATAAGGGGCTGCAGAAGCAATAGTACAAAATAGACAAGGTCCAATGATAACGTACATGGGACAGAACATTTCAAAACTTATATATATATACAAACATGCCAGTCCAGATACACAATATTTACAAGGTATTTACAGAATGTACTTCCCAAGACCTCACTTTACAAAGCGTACACAAGGACTAGCACGAGTACAAAAACAGCCATAGCATTAGGCTTCGTTCGGAACCTCCTCGGGAGGCACAACAGTTGGCTGACAAAATAGAACAGAAGGCTGTCAACTCTGGCCCTGGTCATGTGCCGGCTCACTTACATACATAATATAAACCGTGAGCGAAAGCCCAGTGAATAATAATAGAGTAAAGGGTTTCAATGAATGAGTTCGTACAGGTTCAGAAATCATAGTTCAGTTTCATATCAAATCATAGTTTATCCAGGTGACATACAGACATAAATCATAAATCATGATTAAGTTTATGTGATACATCCATTAGCCTTAACAGAACAGAACGTATACACGTGGGGTTACAAATAACCAGTTCCATAAAGGAACCTCCGGATCCGGGTAACAGAACAGAACAGAAGCTGAGCCCCCGTGACAGGACCTCCGGTATAGGTAACAGAGTGCAAACAGATATAAGTTCCATAAAGGAACCTCCGATACCGGGTAACAGCTAACAGATATCACATGATGTTAAGGATGTCACGAATACATATCAGAAATTAAACAATCATTCATTGTACAGAACATATCATTTCGGAAAACAGATCTTGTTTTATCACACAGAGAATAGATACAGTTAAACATAACTTTACTAAATTATTACTCACAGTTGGCCTTGAACCAGGTAGACGGAGCAGATTGATCACACGACACGCGGTACGTGACCTACATAACACATAACAGACACACACTTGAAACACACATTCTAATTGCACAAAACTTACGTCGTTAGTTCTTAGTGTGTTTCTAACCTTAAATCCTCACTATAGAGTCTTAAACATGGCCTAGGAATGCCTAGGATGAAATGAGGATGCAAAGATGCCTTGGAAAACATTTTTCAAAACTTGCTGAAAACAGGGGTCTCGCTCGAGCGTAGCTTTTTACGCTCGAGCGTACATGCAGACAAAGGATCTTCGCTCGAGCGTGACTTCTTTCGCTTGAGCGGACTGTAAACTACAGTAAAAGTACTGGATGCACAAAAATCACGCTCGATGGACGCTAGATCCACGCTCGAGCGTGAGACACAAGTCCTCGCTCGAGCGTGCATTTCCTCGCTCGAGCGGACTGCAAACATGTGAAAAGTACTGGATACACGCCTTTCACGCTCAAGCGTTACTTTCTACTCTCGAGCGGGATGCATGTATTCAGAGTGTACGCTCGAGCGTAAAGTCCTACGCTCGAGCGTGGGTCCAAAATCTGGAATTTCCAAATTGAACCTCTAAGCTCAAAACCAACTTTTAAAGCATCAATTTCGATCCTCTTGGGCTAATTTTCTGGAAAACTCTTGTAAACTCATAGTATAACATGTTTTGAAGATCAATTTACAAAATCAAAGCCCAAAGGTAGTTCAATTAAACATAATTTCAAGGAAAACTTCAAGAACATAATTTAAATGTAACATGCATGAATTCTCATGACTTCTAATGCTCCAAAACATGATCCAAAACAAGATTAAGCTCAAGAATAGGATGAATTCATGGACTATAACAAAAATGTGGACATGCATGTGAAAATTCATGAAGAACAACTCCAAAATCCAAAAATATATGCATGCATGCATGCATGAATTCACTCTCAAATCCAACTCTTAAAACCAATTCTAGACTTTAAACTCTAATCTTCCATGAACCATGCAAGAATTAATCTTAAATTCACAATTGAAAGGAAAAAATCTCCTACCTTAAACCTTGAATTCCAAGTTTAGGAGCTCAAATTTGCCAAGCCTCTTCAATTCTCTTAATTCTCCAAGCAACTCTTGATGAAATCAATTCTCTCACACTCTCTCCCTTTCTCACGGTTTTAGCAAGAAGATGAAGTGAAGGATGGTGTGTTAAACAAGTGTAAGGTGTGAGAAGAAATGGGCCTTGAATTAATCCACTAGGTGGCATTTATGAAATAACTCAACTAAATCTTAACTAGTTTAATCATTCCAAATCAAATTTTAATTCAACCTACCAGAAAATTCTATAAATCTTAACTAGCATATAGATCAAGTCGATTTCTGGTTCGGATGCCGATAAGACTTTCAATTCACAGTTCAAGGTCGAAACATGAACAGATCATTTTATGGCAAATAGATAGAAACACGTAAATAATGCAATACACATGCAAATTAATTCCAAATCTCTCCTAATCTACTGTTAGACATAATTAAGTGCGAATTAACGTTAATCAGAAGTTGGAGTTATTACAGTCACCCTTTGGTTCATTTGGAAAAGGTATGAATAAAACTATTTTTGATAATTGTGATGTTTACATTAGTGATAACTTACGCCTAGTGTTCCAGTATACTCAAGAGATCCATAAGGCCTTCCAATGCCCCTAAGCTCTGATCAGCAAAGAATTAAACTAATCAATTGGTTACCTCAGGTAATATCAAGCTAAATGCTGATGGATGTGCCAAGAAAAGTTGGGGAAAAGCTGGTTTTGGAGGACTCTTTAGAGATGCAAAAAGTTCTTGGATTCTTGGATACTCTAGAAAGTTGGATGTAGCAACAAGCCTTGAAGCAGAAATATAGGCTATTTACCGCAGAACAACCATCATTCATGAAAAAGATTGGAGAAATATGGTAATTGAAATAGGCTATCAAGATGCTGTCAAATTCATCAATGAAGGAGCTCATCCAAACTGCTCTTACCGTGCTCTTGTGGAAGACATTAAATTCCTTACCTCCCCGTATGGCTTGCATTATCAAACACATTTTCTGAGAAGCCAATCAGTCTGCAGATGCCCTTGTTCATATGGGAGAAAACCAGGTGGAAGACTTGAAGATCTATGAAGATCTCTCTATTTTGCTAAAGCCCATTCTAATGGCTGACATGGTTGGAATTGTGTATGAGAGGGATTAACCCTCTCATTTCTTTTATTATTCTATTGTTTAACTTTCCTCAATACCTAAAAAAAAAATGATTTTATCTTTTTAAATGTTGGAGGTGGGTCATCAACTTCCTTATCTCTTTTTTGGGTAAATGGCAACTTTCTTTGCTCATTCCTCCATAAATCTATACACTTCAACTATACAAAATATATTTATAGCACCATACATAGATGTCGGAGTGTGAGACCCCTAACTTTTGTAAACCCTATTAAATCCCTAAATTTTATAATAAAGATCTTAGTTCTTCGTTTATTCGCAAATTTAATCCTAGAATCAAAGACGTATTGTGAATGAACTCGTATGAATCCTAATTGACTCCGATAGCTTAGTAATCATTTCTACACGCTAATATTAATTATTTAACTATGAGGCCCCTGACCTTTGTAATTTTATTTTGACTCTTACTTTTGAACTATTTCAATAGAGACCCTAGACTTTTTCGGTTTTCATCACATTCATCGGTTGATCGCTTTTTTATTCGAAATAAGAAATCCAAACCGAATTAGACTCTCTAACCCTAATTTAATTTAATTCTACACTAAAATAAATGTTCCAATTTATAAATTAAATCCAAAGCCCTCACATTTTTATTAAATCACAAACTGATCTCAAACAAGTACCATTATATATATATATATACACTTGTACCTTAAAATCTATTTTATAAACTATATTTTACAATTTCCAACATTTGTACACAAAAAATAATAAAATAAGTCCCTCAAATCACCATTTATGGCCAGCCATAACCTATATAGATACAATGAGTGTACTTTTGGAGACAAACTTACATGAATTAAGAAAAAAAATCTGTGACCTTAGGTACAAACTTATATATATATGTATATATATGCATTGTACTTGTAACTATTTTTTTTTTTTTTGGGATAAATAAACAAACTTTATAAGAAAAGCATCAAGAAGATGCAAAGAATACAAACTAGATGCCACAAAGGCTCAACAAATTAATAAGTCAAATCCTCAACAAAATCTACAAATGCCAAAACATCAGGATCAACCGAGCCGGTCAACCAGCTATGCAAAACGACAAGAAGTCAGCGTTCCAACCAAGGAACCGAATGAGACACCCCTTGAAACACACGCCTATTACGTTCCAACCAAACCAACCAAACAATACAATGAGAACCAAGCAGCCACGCTTTCCGTCGCCGCCTACCAACACGACCCCCCATCTAACTTTGCAAAACCTCCATGATTGAAACTGGCTGCACCCAGGCCAGTCCAAAAGTCGCAACCACAAGCATCCAAAGACGATGTGTAACTGGACAATGAATGAGCAAATGGGCCACTGACTCCACTTCACCACAACACATGCAGCACCAATTAACCAATATATGTCCTCGGCGAATTAGATTATCCAATGTCAAGATACGTCCCAACATAGCTGTCCACACAAAAAAGGCCACCTTAGAAGGCGAACCTGACACCCAGACACATTTCCACGGAAAAACAACAGCATCTGCAGGGGCTAGCACTACATAATACGAGGACACAGAAAACTTCCCCGTAGCCCCAGGACAATTCCACACCAAAGAATCCTACCCAGCTCTGTCAACACACAACTCATATAAAAAACCCAACAACGCCATCAACTGATCCTGCTCCCAATCCTGAATAGCACGGCGCAAGTGCACATTCCAAACAAGCAAATCCCTATGGCCACACTTTACATCACCCACCAGAACCTCTCTATCAACGGCAAGAGCATAAATCAAAGGGTACTACACTTCCAATGGAACATCACCACACCACCTATCCCATCAAAATCGAGTTCTATCTCCCACCCCTACTTGGAGCAGAACCCTCTTCCAAAACTCCTCCCACCCCAACCAAATCCCTTTCCAAAGACCATGGCCATGCGAGTGCCCCACCTTACCTAAACACCACCCTCCCTGCCCCACACCAAACTTAGCAACCACCACTCTCCTCCAAAGGGGATCCCTCTCCTTCACAAAACGCCACCACCACTTACCTAACAAAGCCACATTAAACAGGACCAACCTCCGAACCCCTAAGCTCCCTTGAACCTTGGGACAACAAATCCAATCCTAAGCCACCAAATGATAAGATCCCTCCCCCCGATTGCCCCAAAGGAAATCCCTCTGCAACCGTTCAATCCGTGTTGCTACAAACACCAGAATCACATGAATGGACATAAAGTAAGTCGGAATGTTGGACAAGACACTCTTAATCAACGTAAGTCTGCCACCTTTAGATAAATACTGCCTTTTCCAGCCTGCCAAGCGTCGCTGAACATGAGCCACCACCCCATCCGATACCTCCATTGCCTTGAATGATGCCCCTAGAGGTAAACCCAGATATGAAACTGGGAGATGCGCCGCCCTACAACCCAAAATAGCTGCCACTACCGAAATCCGAGCCATCTCTCCTACTGGAATTAGCTCCGACTTGGCCAGATTAACCCGAAGGCCCGACACTGCCTCAAAACACAACAACACACATCTCAAATGTCCAAGCTGATTAACATCCGCATCACAAAAAATAAGCGCGTCATCCGCATAAAACAAATGTGAGACTGTCAAAACTACCGGAGCCCGTCCCACCTCAAACCCATGCAACAAACCACCTTGTACCGTTCTAGTTAACAAACGCCCTAATGCCTCCATCACCAAAATAAACAGTAACGGAGATAAAGGATCTCATTGACGTAAACCTCTCTACAAAGGAAAGAACCCCGCGGGAGACCCATTAACCAGAACCAACATACGCACCGTAGATATACAGAATTGAATCCACCTCCGCCACCTTTCCCCAAAACCTAATCTGTCCAGCATATACAATAAAAATTTCCAATTGACATTGTCATATGCCTTTTCGATATCAAGTTTGCAAATAAGCCCCTCACGGTCCTGGCAAATCTTGGAATCCACACACTCATTCGCCACTAAGACCGCGTCTAGAATTTGCCGCCCACCCACAAAAGCATTCTGAGACTCGGAAACCACCCCATCCAACACACAACGCAACCGATTAGCCAATACTTTTGCCAATAACTTGTACACACTACCCAAAAGACTGATAGGGCGAAAATCCCGAATATCCTCCGCTCCACCTTTCTTGGGAATCAAAGCAATAAATGTGGCATTGAGACTACGCTCAAATTCCCTGGTCTGATAAAACTGCTCAAACATAGCCATCACATCTGCCTTCACCACCCCCCAACAGTGCTAGAAAAATGCTATCGAAAAGCCATCGGGGCCCGGAGCCTTATCACCAGGCATACTCCGTAAAGCCGCAACCACTTCCTCTTCTGCAAAAGGTCGTTCAAGCATGTAGCTATCTGCCTCGGAAATAACATCAAACACAATTCCATCTAGCCCTGGCCTCCACACCTCCCCCTCATCCCGAAAAAGATGCTCATAGAATGCCATAATCCCGGCCTTAACCTTCTCCGAAGAAGACAACTTCGTACCATTTACTCGCAGTCTACCAAACTGATTCACCCAACGATGAGCATTAGCCATACAATGAAAAAATTTTGTATTACGATCTCCGTCCTTCAGCCACAAACATCGAGACTTTTGTCGAAAGCTAATCTCCTCCATATGTGCAATTTTGCCAAACTCCTTACGAACCCCATCCCGACGAACCAAATCCGCCGTAGATAAGCGCCCCGCAGTCTCTATCTGATCCAATTCCTGCAACATAGCTAACACATTAGCCTTCTGAACCTGCAGGTGCCCAAACACCTCCCTATTCCACTGCTTCAAATCAGACTTGAGTAGTTTTAATTTCTGCGCTAAGCGACAACTCGGCAGACCAGACACACGATAACTATCCCACCAACCCTGCACCCGGTCCGTGAAACCCTCCGACAACAACCACATATTCTCAAACCGAAACGGCGCAGGACCACTCCTGATACCCCCACTATCCAACAAGACCGGCCAATGATCTGAGACTGGACGTTGCAGCCGTAGTTGAGTCACTTGTGAGAAATGCTCCTCCCATTCCTCTGTCACCAAAAATCTATCAAGCCGAGACATCGCACCACCCCCAGACCAAGTATAACCGCCCCCCTGCAGTAGCAAATCCACCAACTCTAGGTCATTAATGAATGAAGAGAAAGCCCGCATAAAAGCCACCACCGAACTTGCCCCCAACTTCTCGTCCACACTCCTAACCACATTAAAGTCACCGCCCACACACTAAGGAACCTTCCACCGAAAAGCAATACACTGTAACTCATCCCAGAAACTAGATTGCTCCCCTCAACGAACCGGTCCATATACCCCTGTAAAGGCCCAACGGAAATCATCCGCAATATACCGAAATAGGCAGGAAACTGAAAAAGCCCCCACCTCTTCATCCTCCATTTCCACCACCCTCTTATCCCAACAAAGAAGAACTCTCCCTGCCACCCCTAGAGCAGGTAAATACGTCTAAGCCACATACCGACCACCCCACAACTCCCGAACTAACTCCCCCCCCCCACATCCTAACTTAGTCTCTTGGAGACACACCACATCCGCCTTCGCATTATTCAACACAAATTTTATCAACACCCTTTTCCCTTTAGCATTTAACCCACGCATATTCCAAGACAGAATTTTTAACCGCATTGCAACAACAGCTGATTTGCACAACTCCTCCTTGCACCCTGTCCATCCCCAGCCTTATGTCGGTCATAATTTATGGAACACTCCAGTTTCCGTAATTCTCGAGCACTCCACCCATTCAGTTCCACGGGGTCCACCTCTTGCCGAACAGGAACACCCTCCTTTCGTGACTCCTCAATAACAATAAATAAATTCATTGCCTCATCCTCATGACCGTCAAAACAAACCCCCAGAAATTGACTAACCTCGTGTATCCGAGAGAGAACCCAATTCGAGACCTCCTCTGTGCTCGGAGACTCTTCTCCTAAAAATTATAGTGGGTCATTAGCCTCAGCTGCAGCAGGCAATACCTGTTCCCCATGACACGCTACCTCAGGACATACCACCATAGCTAGCTCATCCACTGAGTCGACCCAGCGATCCTTTGCCACATCCTTCACTGTCCCTCGCTTATCTTGACAGCAATAACTACCTGGCTAAACTCCTCCGACGCAGACCCAGCCTCAGCCAAATGACACCCATCGTCGACTACACCGTGTGACGACTGTAACACCATAGACCCACCACCGATAGCCCCCACAGGAGGCACAGCATCGGCTAAACGATCTAACGACTGTAACTCCACAAACCCACCATCGATAGCCCCCACAAGAGGGCGCGCATCCTCCGCCGACAAGCCCACCTCGTGAACTGGGTTGCTAGACCCAACTCCAGCATGGAGCGATGCAAAAACCTGATTGATAGAAGGATTCGGTGGGTCGGGTTGGCCTGAAACAAACCCACGTGGGTTGGGTTGGGTGATAGGAGTAGCACCCTGTTTATGGTTGCCCACAACATCCACTGGTCCCAAAACTAATGAGGCTAACGGATTAACCCACTTATGGGTGCCTATGGGATGAAACCCATCCTTTTGGGCTTTCGCCTTGCTCAAATATGTTGGCCCCAAATCACCTCTGAAGCCCAAATGACTGCCAGACTTACCCAAAACCCGTACCCGAGATCCCCTAAATTCGGACTCCCCCATGAATCAGTACAGATAATCCTTCACTCCCATGAACTTCGGAAAACTGCGATTCGAACTGTGTGAATCACGCCCTGCCTTATCCAGTCGAAGATCGGCTACCGCCACTATCAGTTCTGCCGTCAGCCTTGCCTCAACCCAGATCGGCAACGAAAAGTTCCACAAGCCCCACCGGAGAGAAGCTCGCGATGGGATATGCGTAGAGCTCCTGACGCACAACCAAACGGAACCCATGTCCACCGACGACTCATCCACCACCACAAAGCCGCCACACTGATCTCCGATTTGCTGATAAACCTCCAGCCCACGAAGATGGATCGGCAAACCCACTACCTGGACCCAGACCCGCTGTGTCTATAACAACCACATACTGTTTACCGAAAATTTACTGAATTACACACTGATTACTGCTAAACTGGACTACTTATGACTGATAATTGGACTAACTGGAGTATTGAACGGACTGATTGAAAATTTAAAACGAATTGACTGAGCATGTTTATTGTATTGCATTTTTATCTTTTCGTTTGTTTGATTATCTGTTGGTATTTTTATGTTTAAATTGCAAATTGAAGGCCTTATCGGCGGCCGAACCGAAAATTGTTTAGTGTTTCAAGATCAGTATAATTTATGTGATTATATGATATATTCATCGGAATATTGATTAGGAATGATTAAATTAGATCAAATAGTGATAAATTGCTAACTTGGACTTATTTACCAATTAGACCACTTAGTGGGCCACTTAGTCTAATATTGTTTGAGCCTTACACTTAGAGACAACATTTCCCTCAGCCATATTTTGAGTATACAGCCGGCCTTAGAGAGAGGAGAAGAAGAGACTTAAGTTCATTTGTTGAATTAGCTTGAATTACTTGGAATTGAAGTGTAAGTGGCAAAGATTGAGCTCTTAAACCTTGAATACAAGACCTAGGTAAGAAATTCAAGTCTTTATTGTTGTCCTTAAACTTGTTCTTGCATGGGTTATGTCAAGTTTGGTGGATTAAGCCATGAAATAGCTTCACATGTTGAAAACCTAGCTTAACTCATGCATGCATGGTTGAAATGTTGAAATTTGAGTTGAGTTCATAGTAAATTGCACATGCATGTTGCTAATTAGGCTTGAGTCCATGAATTCATCATGTTCTTGAAGAAATGAGTCCATTTGGACAAGCTTTGAAGGTAGAATTTGGTTTGAATCCATGCATGTTGCATATCCTCCATGTTCATGAAAATGGGTTTGAAAATTGGTTTAATTGACTCACCTTTGGGGCTTGAATTCATAAATTGAGCTTTGAAACTTGTTATACATTGAATTTAGATGTGTTTTCCAGAATTTGGGCCTAAAAGGTTGAGTTTTGAGTGAAAGAATGCTTGGTTTGAGCTTAGGAGACAAATCTGGAAATTCCAGAATTTGGCTTCTTCGCTCGAGCGAAGGATTCCTCGCTCGAGCGACCAACGTTTACTCTGAGCCACGCTCGAGTGAAGGATTGGTGGCTCGAGCGTAAAATTCGAGCATCCAGTACTTTTGATGTTTCGACAAACCGCTCGAGCGAAAGATTTCTCGCTCGAGCGAAGCCTTTGATTTTGGAAACTCGCTCGAGCGAAGGAAGGCTCGCTCGAGCGAGGCTTCTATTTTCAGTAAACTCTGCAAAATGTTTTCTAAGTGTATTTTTGCATCCTCATCCCATTCTAGGCATTCTTAGGCCTAGTTTAAGGCATCTTAAGGAGGATATAGATGTAGAACACACCAAGGCAAATTAGGGATTAAGTTATGATATTTCCCAACTGTGTAGCTTAGTGTGTGTTCAACCTGTGAACTGTGTAGGATTGGCGACTGGGGAGACACGCTCTAGCATACTGTAGCCCAAACTCTGTGAGTAACAATTATGTAAAGATATGTTCAACTGAGAATGTTTTCTGACTGTTTACGGAACTGTTTTCTGAAATGATTACTGTTATTTGATTGAATGTATGTCCTATATTCTGAAATGTACTGTGGCATCCTTAACACCTACTGTTTACTGTCACTGTTACAGAGATCTCTATCGGTTTCCTCGTGGAACCACTACTGTTTACTGATTGATGGCCATCATTATTGTTCGGTCTTTAAGACCTACTGTTACTGCTATGCTAATGGATATACCACATATGACTGAATAACTGTTCTGACTGTAAGACTGAAATACTGTTTAATGAACTGTTTTCATTACCGTAAGGACATTTCATTCTTAACCTCTTTACGCTTTATGTTATTCACTGGGCTTTAGCTCACTGTTTATATATATATGTAGGTGCTCAGCCACCAGACCGGAGCTAGGAGCGTGGATTAGACTCCAGTTTTGTCAAGCCAGCCTATGTGCCTCACTGCGAGATTCCGAGTTGCCATGTTATGGCTTTGGGGTGTTTTATTTTTCCCCCCATCTGTCTTCGTACTGTTTGGATTACTGTATAGATTGTCAGCTACTAACTGTACTGTTATCAAGGGATTAGGTCCCTGTACTGTGTGACTGTAAATTTTGTATAGACTGTACCATTTGAATGTATGAATGCATGAAAAATCTTTTTGGCATACAGACTGTCACAGCTCAATGGACATTATTTATTTACTGCATTGGCTTCCGCCAGGCCCTGAACTCTGTTTTTACTGTTCTACTGTTAAGCAGGCCTTCGGTAATCTCGGATTACTGGCCGGTTATGGTGCTAAACCCATAGGGCCGAGTTTGGGTCGTGACAGTGTCGAAGGTGATGAACTGCCCGAAGCACAAAGGGCCAGAGGATTCCACCAAACCAACTCCAGAACACAACCACCAATGGTCCAACGACGACGAAGTATCGTCTAGGCCTCACGACATGAAGGTAACACAAACAGGAAAGCCTGATTACCCAACGGCCGCACCTCTACCGTGGCCGAGAACTTCCACCACCGAAAGACCCAGTCAGACATATTGGCAAAGCTGATACCTTTGTCATCCATATCACGAATCTGACCCACCAGTGAACGATCTAACAAACGAAACCAATCCGCTTCCACTGACGTATGGGCCACCGTGACCCCTCCAGATGCACCATTAGCCAGCAAAGACACTGGCCCAGGAGTGGACAACACCTTCCTTTGCAAACCACAAGGTCACCGCACCCATCCATCTCCTAACCCAAAGCCTTCAATGACCAGAGCCACATCCCTCCACCCACCTCCGAATTCTGACGTCAGAATAAAAATCTGTGCCCTCCGAGTCCCTACTGTGACCACAACTTGAAACGAAGATCCATCGCCCTTTTCCCCTCGTACCCACATTGCTACACTACGACTGCCCCCATGAAGGCGACCCAGAAAACGAAAGTTGTCTGGTGCCAATGAAGCCGCTCGTATTTTTGCCACAATCCATCTAGTTTCATAGCCAACCAACACAACGGCCCTTCGGAGCCCCTGTCCCCTTTCCACAATCGAGAGACTACGCCGCCCGATCTAGTCTACCGACGCTTCTTCTAGTTCGAAGGACCGGCCGCCGAGATAAAGAATACTACAGCATGGTTCAGCCACAACCGATCCAGATAACATTTGGCACTCCTTCATCAGCAATTGGACATATTATAAAGCAATTTCAATTTCTTGAACTGTTAAATCTTACTTATGTTGGTTTGATTAAGATAAAACCCTAACTAGATCATGTTTAAGTACTAAATTAAGGCCTCTAATTCTCCACTATTCCATTGAATTCAAACAAAATCCAAAATATCCAATCCAATTCCAACCAATGGGCATTTTAGACCTTTTGCAACAATTTTATTATAAAAACAATCCCTCCCTTAGCATTTTACATACAAGAACACACACACAAACACTTCATTCAACTAAGAGGGAGAGAAGAGAAGAGATTGAGCTTGGTAGAGGAAATGGGAGAAAGGAAAGGTCTTGCTAGCTAACCAACCAAGTCTCAAGTAAGTTACATCACCATCTCTCCTTCTATTTCCTTTTTCAAATACATATTCTTATAAATGTAAAATCATATTTTCAAATGTGTTGTAATGGTGTTCATGTGTTCAAAATTGATGAATTGGGCTTTAACCTTTTTACTATTCGTATTTCCTCTTAATAGATGCAAACTATCTTTTTCTTCCCATATCTCACATTTTTTTTAAAGGCATATCATTACTCTAAAAATCTGAGTTATTCGTACATTATTTAGTATGTTTTCATCACAAAAGAAGTGGAAAATTTCCCTTAGTTGACCTCTTTTCTCACCAATCTTCTTATTTTGCGTATTGTGCATGAGAAACCCTATTTTATAGCCAACTTTCGAAAATTCTAGAAAAATGTAGAAAAATCTCATGGACTTTGGTTTTATGTCAAAATCTTCCTTAAAGAGTTATCTTTCAAGAAAAATTGATTTCTTGAAAAAGAGTGAGCGGTTTGTGAGGAAATTCGATTTTTGCAACGGTCGACGAATCTGGACAGGGCTTGAGTGTTTCTTAAATAACTAAAAAAATTAGATAAGTTATTCCATTTTCGAAACATGTTCTAAAAACTAGATTAAATTCTCTACAAACCATATGAAGTTCGAGTTCGGGAAAAATCTAAAATAGCCCTTTTGATTTTAATCTTTAAGTAGTACTGAATCTGAAAATTCTGTTTGGCATTGGTATTTTATGCTCTTATGTTCATAAATATGCTTATTATTATATGATCATGTCTTGGTATGATATTACATATGTCATGGGTGTATACCTTTTTATTTTAGTCCTTTGATGATGCTTACATCTATGCAAATTTATTCCTTTGTTACTTGCTTGTACTAACCAACTTAAAACGTTAATCTCAACGGAAAACTTAATGGTGGCCAATGGGGTTTCGATCACATGAGTACTATTATGAGATAAAGTTATGTTCAAATTGAATTGATTAGCGGGACGTGTTTCCCTTGAAAGTAAAGCGCAAGCGGTTGTTTCGAAACCCTTGAACGGAGCGGTTGTATTCAGACCCTAGGTATTTTGGTGTACGGAGGGATTTGGGCAAGGCCCATTATTACCGTCTCTTTTGAGGACCTACGGTTGGCGCTACGCAGTAGATAACTGTTGGCAGACATCTGAGGTAAGTTTTGCAACAAAGCAGCAAAAGAAGGGCATATCGAATAATCTGCGTTCGATTCTTGTGGTTGGAAGGATGAAGTCTCTTTGGGGGATTTATAGATTACTAACATCTAACAATGTAATCATTTATTATTGAAGGATTATCATGCTTCATTACTTGCTTGTTATAATTGTAATGGTGTATTAGATTGAAAAAAAGGGATACGGTGTGTGTGCGTTTATTGGGCATTCAAAGCTCATGGCATTTCATACCAGGTATTAAAGACTATTAGACCGGTCAAAGGCAAAGCCGAAATATTTGAAAACATATGGCTATCCTATGAGAGTTAGAAACTAGTTTGTAAATGTGTTTTAAAATTGTAAGTAATAGATCTCATGTTGTATTTAAGACCTGTTTTGTAATTATTATATTACCTATTCTTTTTTTTATCGTCGACTCATGTAGATTTTGTGTTAATATCTTGTTATGATCTGTCAAAAAGGTAACTTTATTATCTAAGGTGGTTGGACTTTAAAGGGAGACTGTATTGACTCCTCCGACCTTCGTGAAATCTTACTTGGTTATTAACCAAAGAACTCATTAGTGACGTTTCCTATTTTGTAATCTTAAATAAATCCTGTATTTATTTGTTAATTTATTCTCTGATGTTTTCGATTTTTGGGGTGTCACATAGAGAGAAGTCTATTGCGAAAAATTATAATGTCAAATTGGAGAGTGCAACCATTGTTGTGCCTCTTCGGCAAACTCCGGCAACACTTTGACGGTCATCGAAGCCTTTGAGGCCCGATACAAACGGCTGGCCTCGCCGTCTCTTACAACAAGCTTCAGAATCTAATCACATGCTTTTCGATCTATTTTGTTTTTCAATAAAAAAATAAAAAGAAAAAAACATGAAACGACAACATTTTTGCTGTACAGCAGGAAGGAGTCACAGCAGTGACCTCTTCTCCTGTTAAAATAGAGCTTAGCATATTTTAATGGCATATTTCATGTATACAGATCATTGGGTTTAGGTTGCTTTTACCACACTCACAGTGGAACGTGACTTGGATCTTGACCTCATGTGGTTTATTTGTTTTATTGGTACTTTATTCTTGTGGTTTATAAAATAGATTTATTACCATTTATGATTTGTAATTAATATAATATCAGTGAGGTATTAAAAAAATAATTATAAATTAATAAGAAATTTTGTAAAAGTTGATAATTAAATTTGTAAATTTCTATAAATTTGTATGTTTTTTTTCTTGACATTGCTGTCAGGTAATAACCCCTTTATGTAATGGTAAAATTGTTAAAGCATCTCTAATCTTTTAGTAATTTTTCATCTAATTTGTTATAAACTATTTCAATCATTTCATTAGATTCTTATTGATGTATTTATTTTAAATTCTTCTCATATTGGAAATTTCTTTTTTTATTAAATTTATTGAAAGTTGTTTTATCCTCAAAACTTGTCTTCGGTTCACATATTGGATTGTATTGTTTGGGCCACCATGGTTTCCGTTCGAATAATCTGAAACATTCAATTTTTTAAATCACAATGCGTAAATCATTCATGAAAAAATAATTAAGCCAATCCGATAACTATAATGATGTTAGTTCATAACATTTATTTGTAAAAAAATAAAATATGAATCAAAAATATTGTTTGAAAACTAGATCATCTATTTTTTGAGGAAAATATACATATATATATATATAAAATAAATTAATATTGTTACAATTATCGAATTGACTTAATTTTTTTTTTATGGATGATCTACATATAGTCTAAAAAATGAACAATTCATATCATTGAGACATGACTCATAGTAAACCCTACTGACCCAAATAATACAGTACAATTCACTTTGTAGACTAGAGACAAGTTTTCTCATACTTTTTTGAAAAAAATTATCAAAACTTTTTTTAAAATATTTTATCAAATTCAATTTTGACAAGTTCTTAATTTGATTTTTTTTTTTTTTAAATGACTTTATAAAACATTGAAGCAATAATAATTAGAATAGTCCATATTAAATCAATTTTTTTTTACTCAAATTTAGAATCGAGTTAGATTAAAAAATTAGTGTGAAGGTCTTTATCTATTTATTTATTTTTAAAGATAGGGTTGTGAAGGGTTGAAGATGCTGTTATATCTGGAAAGGGTTGTGGCTCCACACTCTCATGGGCTGTCCAAACTTGTAAGTAGACATTAGGGGAATGTTTTGTAGAGATGGAAAAACTCTTCTTTGTTTGTTGTTTGTTCTTAGAGCATATAAAATTTTTGCATTTTTTAAGTTAAGTAGATCTAAACAGTAAATTTTTTTTTACTACAATATTAAAAAAGCTCACTAAAAGGGGGAAAAAAAATACAGATTAAAAATTCAAAAATTCTTTTTGAAAACTCAACCAAACAGAGTTCAATTTCCAGAAGCTAAAAGACCTGCTTAAACCATGCAGTGTATAGTATTCTTACATGATTAGCCAGAGAAATAGTGTAATGCCAAGCAACAAAGAAGGTTGCGATCCACTTCTATGCTTTCAGCTTGCCACTCACCCCACGCTTATTGTGCCACACACCATTCCTATCACCATTCATGGGATTCTTCTTAGCTGCAACCGAACATTGATCAGCATGGCCACTCTTACTGTTCACCTCTGTTTGGAGCTTACGCCTCCTCATCCTTTTCTCTAATCGCATGCCTCTTAAAGCACGAACCCTCTTCTCAACCTCCACAGCTTGTGAAAAGTTCCAGATCCGGATAACGCCTTCTTCGCCTGCACACACAATACGATCAGAACCAATGTCAACTGAGAATAAATTGCTGCCAAACCCATGTAGCATTCTCTGAGGGGGCTCCTCGTTTGTCTGGTCCGCACGCTTAACCCTTTTAATGTTTCCCTTTGAAGAACGCCTGCTTGTTTTTAATAGCTTTTGTACATCAATAAGTGAAAGCTTCCCATCACTAGAAGCTGAAACAAGCCATGGGAACTCAAATGCAAGAGAATTTACAGGACTCGAGTGAGGAATCCATGTTGCAACCTGCTGCAAATTATTCTCAACACAATGATTACTGATCTCAAACATATGAATGGCACCATCTTCTCCCCCAGTGAAAATGAGTTTCCCGGTGTGGCTTCGAGCCAAAGAGTAAGTGTTCCCAACATGGGCATTACTAACAATGGCAATTTGACTCCCAGTAGTACTGTCCCAAACATACACATCAGAGCCTGACGTGCTGGCCACTGTAGTATCATGAGGGACGAGGCTCCAAACCCAGTCACTGTGCCTCAACACCTTCAGGCACTTCAAAAGGGAACGGTCCCAAACACGTACAGTCATATCCCAAGAACCACTATAAATTCTAGTCATATCCAAAGCAAGACAAGTTATGGGCCCTTCATGTTCCCAAAGTCGGAACTCAGTGTTCTGGTTTTGGGGACCCTTAAGATCAAACAAATGTGATAGTCCTTCTTCTGCTCTCCAACCATGTATGAACCCATCGGTACCCCCAGCAATCAAAAGCTTCGTATCTGCTGCAACTGCTCGGATAGTACAACCAAGTGGCCGAGATGATGCAATTGTCAATCCGTCTTCTATGTCCCACATTCGAATAATTGAATCATACCCCGATGTAAATAGGAGCTTCTTAGAAGCCAAAAGAAAGACTGTGCGGACTGCTTCAGTGTGACCCCGTAGAACATCAATGCTATAACGTCCCAGAAAGGTTTTGCTCCGAAATTCCCTCTCTCCAAAGAGTTCCTTCCATGTCTTGTCGTGCAAATATCCCGACCCCATAGGCATCGGGACTATGGGTTGCCCCCATCTCTCACAATAGAATTCCTTCCAAACGTGGTGTTCAGATGCAAGCCTATAGAGGGATGTAGAGACACAGGAAACTATACCAAGCTCCTTTGGGTCAAGGCAATTAAGGATTTCAGATATCAATGATGGAGGAAGGTCAGTGATTGACCGCGAATAAATAGACAAAGCCTCATTACCAGGCAATAATTTTGCACTACACAAGCTCACAGTTCCACTCTTTGGATCAAATTCTAAAGTGGGTTTTGGGTTTTTTGATTCCTCAGTTTCAATTTTAGACTCAAATGTCAAAATTTGTTGATCACTACAGAATCTAATCTGATCAAAATCAACTTGCTCTCCAGAAGTTTTATCTAAAGAATGCACCGAATTGCTCGACAAACCAACCTCAGTAGTTTCGTGGCATTCAAATGCCATAAAAATTATTTCCCTAGACCTAAATTACAATATATTATGCAGATCCCTCTAGCCCCAAATAGCTCAAGAATTGAACACTAAAGTAAATAGATAATAAATCAACAAAATTGGACAAAAACTAACTAAATACCAAAAACACAATTCGAACAAACCCTAAAAGGAAGCAGAAATACGAACCCTACAATTGAAAAGCCTAAATTACTGAACCAAAAGGGTAAAAATTAAAGCTTAAACAAGAATTGTGTGATCAAAATCGAATCAAAAAAATGAAAGAAAGTAAAGGGAAACTATCAAACCAAGCTCCTTTCAAAGGGTTAGTCTGATTCTATCACAGAGAAAGAACCGTAAAAATTGAATTGAATTTAGTTAAAAGGTACCTCAAAACACAAGCGATCGTTAGGGGTATGAACTGGGACGAATCGGGATTACTGCTATCGAACAGAACGAGGAAATGAAGGGAGAATTTTGATTCGAAGAGAGAGAAAATTGAGGGAGTAGAATGGAAATGGAGAGACAGAGAGAGAGAGAGAGAATGGGGGGCTAGGTTTGCATCACACGTTTGGTGGGTGAGTGATCGGACGGTGGTGATGATAGTTGGGGACGTCGCGGAGGTGTAAACCGTTGGATTATATGACCGCTATTGGTTGGAATTTACGGAGGCAGTACGACGGCGTTTCGTGTTGAGGTAAAGTGGGTGATTAGAAAGCTGCTATTTTAGTAGGCTATTTTAGTTTTTTACTATTTTAGTAGACTAAAATATTTGTGTTTGAGAAAATAATTAGATTCTTTTATAGTTGAATGTAATGTTCGTGAGAGAAAAAGTGAAATGATTATGAGTTTGATGTAACATTTTGTCATATTAGCTATTTTAGCCTATTTTGTATTTTTTTGGATTTTAGGGGTTGTTTGGAATATTCTAAAAAAGTGTACTTTTTGACTTTTTATGAAATATGAATTGAGTATGGGTTGGGTTTGAAATGATATGGTAGAGAGATAATGTGACTTAAATAAAATGGTGTGACTTAAATAGGATAGTAACTTTTTAATTTTTTGACTTTTTTAGAATATGACAAACAAGGCCTTAGTCCAAAAAGCAAAAAAATAGCCTTTGCCAAACAAGGCCAGAATCAAAAAGGGAATTGGGAATTTCCTACTTAACAACCGATCTCATTTTGCTGGGTCCAATTATTTGCACTTCACTCAAACTTTTGGGGAATTCTATTTGGAAAATTATATTTTCACACACCACATTATCTCTATGCACACACTTAATGAACTTTATTTTTATTATAAATTTACCCTTAAATAAAATGACCAAAATAGATATCCATCTACACAATTAAACATCCAAAATAGAGATCTCTGTACACATCTTTTTCTTGTAAAAGCTTTTTGTGCACATCCACTGTCCATTGCTTATTCATACTCATTCTTACATACTCCACTCTTTTACTCTTCATTGCTACCTTTTTCCTCTATTCTTTCTCACATTTTATTGCATACCTTCTTTCTTCATTCTTTCTTATACACTCCATTGCCTACCTTCTTTCTTTATTTGCATCTTTTTAGGTTTTTTCATGCTTAAACATAATAAAACCACGTCAATATATAGCAGGAACAAATTTACCATAGTGAGGTGGTGGCATTGGCTTCGCAAACCCCCAATTTTGGTAATCCAAAGGCTTCGGTGACTGTGGACGAAACTATTTGCGGCCAACGAAACGGTTGATTTTGATTGAAAAGCGACGGCGGGGGCGATGGTGGATAACTGAAATGCGATGGTGGATGATTGACAGTTGGCGAAGGATTGAAAGGTGGTAGAGGATTGAAATGCGGTCTAGGATTGAAATGAAGCCGAGATTGAGGTTGCATAGCGAAATTTGGTCCCTCTACAAGGCTAAAACCCTCGATTGGCATTGCTGACGGACTGGAAGTGAGAGTCTCCGGTGATGAACTGACCTTTGCCGCCATTGCCAGCGGAGGGGCAGTCGGAGAAGTCTCTGTGCCATTGATTCCGAGTAGGTCTGTACTGTAACGAGTGAACATGAATAGAGTGAGTGCTTATGCTTATAGATACAGTTATATATGTATGTGAGGAGTGAAGAAGAAGAAGCTTACGGGCCAGTGAGAAGATGGAGGCTACATGCTACCGAAGAATGCCTATCGGAAATGGAGATACTGGATGATGATGGAGAGGCTGGACCGTGCACAATGGAGGGTAAGATGTTCAAGTTGAAGGGAGGGCTATTTTGGGAATTTGTGTGGGATAATATGAGAGTGTGCACACATTTTTTATTAAATGGGTATATTTGAAATATGGGGTGTGTAGATTGAGATAAATACTTAAGAATCAAATTACTAAGTGTATGGAGTGAGAAAGGATGTGCACAGAGACAATTTGATATGTGGAAATAGAATTTTCCATTCTATTTATACCCAAAAAAAATATTTAAGTGAGTTCAATTTTTTAGCACATCTTATTACATTATTTACAGTTATAATTTATTCTCAATATATCCTATTTATGCTTCCAAATTATCCTTTTGAGTTACACTCAAATAAAACAAATTAAAAAAATTCAAATTACTTTAAAAAAAATCTTTTTTTATTCACATTCATATAGGGAACACGACCAAGAAACTTGTCACCGACGAAGGCGGTACTAATAAAGGAGAAGTAGAATGAGAAGGAGAGGGTGAACTTCGCTTTTGGACTTTCAGAACCGAACAAAATGAATTTATTCGGACCTCAAGAATCGAATAAATTCACTTTGTTGAAGTGAATTTGTTCGATTATGAAAGTCTAAACAATAATGACAAAAAATAAGTTGAATATTTGCTTTTATGTAAAAAAAACAAAGAAATCAATTATTGTACTTTGATATTTATGTAAATATCAAATATGAAATTATTTGCACTTCACTCAAATATGGAATTACTTTTTTTTTTTTTTTTTTTTTTGCATATTATTATCCTCTATATTTTATGGGTTTTATTATGGGTTTACAAGGATAATTCAATAATTTCATCGGGTATCAAAGAATAAAGTAAATTTTGATTTATAAAATGAGTGTTCAATTTAAAAAATAAAATATAATTTATTCATGTGTTTAGTAATATCTCATAAACTAATTTTTTACACATATGATTTATATTATGAGATTTATAAGACGAATTGTTTGGATTATTATTGTGAGTTCAAAATAGAGTATAATGAAATATGAATGATGGTGTTATGGAGAGGAGCCATACTTACAAACTTTTAATACTTGTTTTCAAATTTTCAAAATTTAAAATTTAGAAATATTATAAGCTTAAAAGAATTATTAAAAAAATAAAATCAAAAATCTATTATCACTGCAAGTATGGCTCACATCTCATTAACTTTAAATTTAGATCACACACTCAAGGCTAGTCTTGGGCATAGGCTCACCAGGCCATTGCCTAGGACCCCTCAAAATAGACCCCAAAAAGGGCCTCCCTCCTATTATAATTTAGTATAATCTATTAGATATATTTTAAGTTCGAAAAAGATTGAAGAATGCTCAAACTAATTAAACTAAATTGACCCATTCAAAAATTGAAAGGCCCATTCAAAAAAATTAACATTGTTATCCATTGACAATAGACCCAAAAAAGGGCCCCCTCCTATTATAGTTTAGTGTAATATATTAGGTATGTTTTAAGTCTAAAAAAAATTAAGGAATGCCCAAACTAATTTAAAATAAATTGACTCATTAAAAAATTAAAAGACCCATTTAAAATAATTAGATTATGCAAGTATGATTGATTTATTTGCTTCTAAAAATATAAGAAGAGCAAGAATCAAGCGATACTTGATAGTTGTTGTAATGTAATGCTAAGTATTTTTTGTGATTTTGACACAATTTTTTTGTTCTTTACCTTCAAATTTTTATTTTTTTTTCATTCAATGAAAAAAATACGTGAAGGGCCCCAAAAATTTATCAATTAATTATCGACTTTGGGCTCCGAAAATCTCAGGGCGGGCCTCCACACACTAACCTTTGAAATGAGATTTGAGATACATTTTTCATGCTCCATAGAATTTGTTTACTTAATACACATATCATAATACCAAGTTTAGTGGGTGTTTGGGATTAATTTTTTCAGTGAATTTTTAGTTTTTTAGGTGATAAAGAAAAGTTATGTTTAAAAATAATTTTTTTAATTGTATTAGAAAATTAAATGGATGATTTCGTATCTTTTTTTTTCGCTAAAATTGTTTGTTTTACCATTCCATAGGTGTGACCTTTTGGGCAAATCGTGAATGTTGTTTTCATAAATGATTTTTTAGTTTTTTAGGAACTCTTTATATTTGGTCACTTTTCTATTTTGGTTTTTAAAATTTATTTTTTTCTATTTTAATCTTTTATGTTTTTTTTTTTCTTTCTAATTTACTCTTAAAGTTAATTTCTATTAAAAATTAGATAGAAAATGACACATTAACAGTTACGTAGTATAAAAATATTTTATTATATATAACTCATCTCTTTAACATAAATTTAAATTTCAATATAATGTATTATTTATGTTATGTCACTACAAAAAAAGGCGTTTTTTGCGACGGTACCGAGCCGTCGCAAATGTTCCCGGACCCCGTCTCTAATGCCTTTTGTGACGGTAAGTTGCCTTTTTGCGATGGTAATGAGGGGTCGCGACAAAGGGGGTTGCAAAAGAGCTTTAGCGACGGTACGTACCGTTGCCATTAGTTTCTGCGACGGTAAGGTCTCTTTTTTGCGACGGAATTTTTCCCGTCGCCAATAATGGGAAAAATATCAGTTTTCGCGACGGCTCGTATTTACCGTCGCTAAAAGTGAGCTTTTGAGACGGCAACCATCCCGTCGCTAAAACTGTGACATCATATAAGTATTGGCGACGGCAAAGGTTACCATCGCTAAAGGTGTCTTGGCACAGCTTTTGCGACTATATTTGGTGCCGTCGCAAAAGCCTATATTTGGTTTTTGCGACGGGTTTTTATATCCCGTCTCAAAAACAAAAAACAAAAAAAAAAAAACCTGCTGAAAAATTATTAAAAAAATTAAAATAACCTGTATTAAATAAAAAATAACTATAAAAAATCCAAAAATTACAGAATAATATAAATACATACATAAACAAAAGTTGATAAATAATGAAAATTAATAATATTGTTCCATTCATAACAATACATAAATAAAAATTCATAACAATAAAAATTATGCCACTACATAACATCCCATAATACATACATAATGTTGCTCACAAATTTAAATAACATAAATCAAAATCAAAACTAAAAGTTTTCAACTTCATTCGTTCGTGGGTTACAAAAACGAAAATTGGTCATAATCTTGATACGCCTGCATTCCAAAAGAAGCCAACTGCTACTCAGGAAATATCTGAAAAAACAAGATAAACATAATTAAAAACCATATAATGGTGTTAATATTTTAATTATAGAAAAATATAAAAAAAATTGACTACTATATAATTAGAAAGATTGTTTAGTAAATAATTTTGACTGGACAAAAATCCGGCTCTAACTCCCAAACCGGGAATCCGATTCGAGCCCCGTCTTCTCCCACAAGTCTATCATGCCTAGGCGGTCGTGTGTGCCAAGTTTCGTGTTAAACCGACGCCGTTTGGTGATTTTGGGGCGTTAACGCCTCGAATTAAAGTTTCTTAAAAAAGTAGTTTGCCTAAAGTGAAATCCGGCTCTAACTCCCAAACCGGGAACCCGATTCGAGCCCCGTCTTCTCCCACAAGTCTCTCGTGCCTAGGCGGTCGTGTGTGCCAAGTTTCGTGCTAAACCGACGCCGTTTGGTGATTTTGGGACATTAACTCCTCGAATTCAAGTTTCTTAAGGAAGTAGTTTGCCTAAAGTGAAATCCGGCTCTAACTCCCAAACCGGGAACCCGATTCGAGCCCCGTCTTCTCCCCCAAGTCTCTCGTGCCTAGGACGTCGTGTGTGCCAAGTTTCGTGCTCAACCGACGCCGTTTGGTGATTTTGGGGCGTTAACTCCTCGAATTCAAGTTTCTTAAGGAAGTAGTTTGCCTAAAGTGAAATCCGGCTCTAACTCCCAAACCGGGAACCCGATTCGAGCCCCGTCTTCTCCCACAAGTCTCTCATGCCTAGGCGGTCGTGTGTGCCAAGTTTCGTGCTCAACCGACGTCGTTTGGTGATTTTGGGGCGTTAACTCCTCGAATTTAAGTTTCTTAAGGAAGTAGTTTGCCTAAAGTGAAATCCGGCTCTAACTCCCAAACCGGGAACCCGATTCGAGCCCCGTCTTCTCGCACAAGTCTCTCGTGCCTAGGCGGTCGTGTGTGCCAAGTTTCGTGCTAAACCGACGCCGTCTGGTGATTTTGGGGCGTTAACTCCTCAAATTCAAGTTTCTTAAGGAAGTAGTTTGCCTAAAGTGAAATCCGGCTCTAACTCCCAAACCGGGAACCCGATTCGAGCCCCGTCTTCTCCCCCAAGTCTCTCGTGCCTAGGACGTCGTGTGTGCCAAGTTTCGTGCTCAACCGATGCCGTTTGGTGATTTTGGGGCGTTAACTCCTCGAATTCAAGTTTCTTAAGGAAGTAGTTTGCCTAAAGTGAAATCCGGCTCTAACTCCCAAACCGGGAACCCGATTCGAGCCCCGTCTTCTCCCACAAGTCTCTCGTGCCAAGGCGGTCGTGTGTGCCAAGTTTCGTGCTAAACCGACGCCGTTTGGTGATTTTGGGGCGTTAACTCCTCGAATTCAAGTTTCTTAAGGAAGTAGTTTGCCTAAAGTGAAATCCGGCTTTAACTCCCAAACCGGGAACCCGATTCAAGCCCCGTCTTCTCCCACAAGTCTCTCGTGCCTAGGCGGTCGTGTGTGCCAAGTTTCGTGCTCAACCGACGCCGTTTGGTGATTTTGGGGCGTCAACGCCTCGAATTGAAGTTTCTTAAAGAAGTAGTTTGCCTAAAGTGAAATCCGGCTCTAACTCCCAAACCGGGAACCCGATTCGAGCCCCGTCTTCTCCAACAAGTCTCTCGTGCCTAGGCGGTCGTGTGTGCCAAGTTTCGTGCTAAACCAACGCCGTTTGGTGATTTTGGGGCGTTAACGCCTCGAATTGAAGTTTCTTAAAGAAGTAGTTTGCCTAAAGTGAAATCCGGCTCTAACTCCCAAACCGGGAACCCGATTCGAGCCCCGTCTTCTCCCACAAGTCTCTCGTGCCTAGGCGGTCGTGTGTGCCAAGTTTCGTGCTAAACCGACGCCGTTTGGTGATTTTGGGGCGTCAACTCCTCGAATTGAAGTTTCTTAAGGAAGTAGTTTGCCTAAAGTGAAATCCAGCTCTAACTCCCAAACCGGGAACCCGATTCGAGCCCCGTCTTCTCCCACAAGTCTCTCGTGCCTAGGCGGTCGTGTGTGCCAAGTTTCGTGCTCAACCGACGCCGTTTGGTGATTTTGTGGCGTTAACTCCTCGAATTCAAGTTTCTTAAGGAAGTAGTTTGCCTAAAGTGAAATCCGGCTCTAACTCCCAAACCGGGAACCCGATTCGAGCGCCGTCTTCTCCCACAAGTCTCTCATGCCTAGGCGGTCGTGTGTGCCAAGTTTCGTGCTCAACCGACGCCGTTTGGTGATTTTGGGGCGTTAACTCCTCGAATTCAAGTTTCTTAAGGAAGTAGTTTGCCTAAAGTGAAATCCGGCTCTAACTCCCAAACCGGGAACCCGATTCGAGCCCCGTCTTCTCCCACAAGTCTCTCGTGCCTAGGCGGTTGTGTGTGCCAGGTTTCGTGCTCAACCGACGCCGTTTGGTGATTTTGGGGCGTTAACTCCTCAAATTCAAGTTTCTTAAGGAAGTAGTTTGCCTAAAGTGAAATCCGGCTCTAACTCCCAAACCGGGAACCCGATTCGAGCCCCGTCTTCTCCCACAAGTCTCTCGTGCCTAGGCGGTCGTGTGTGCCAAGTTTCGTGCTAAATCGACGCCGTTTGGTGATTTTGGGGCGTTAACTCCTCGAATTCAAGTTTCTTAAGGAAGTAGTTTGCCTAAAGTGAAATCCGGCTTTAACTCCCAAACCGGGAACCCGATTCGAGCCCCGTCTTCTCCCACAAGTCTCTTGTGCCTAGGCGGTCGTGTGTGCCAAGTTTCGTGCTCAACCGACGCCGTTTGGTGATTTTGGGGCGTTAACTCCTCGAATTCAAGTTTCTTAAGAAGTAGTTTGCCTAAAGTGAAATCCGACTCTAACTCCCAAACCGGGAACCCAATTCGAGTCCCGTCTTCTCCCACAAGTCTCTCATCTTCTCCCACAAGTCTCTTAACTTAGAATGTAAAGAATGCAAAGATACATTTTAGCTTAGAATGCAAAGATACATTTTATACCTGATCTTCTGGTGGTGGTGTATATGGATTCTCGTCTTCTGCAGATTCCCTAAATGCCTGGTGGCCACTCGATGCATCAGGAACCTATGTTAGTCAGTGCATAATGTGTTAATCATATTCGAATTTCATACATAAGCTTGAGTGAAAATTGAACTATCAAACAATTGTGATGTTTATATGGAACCTGTCTGTTGGGATCCACACTCGCCCCCTGTGACACAAGGTCCATCATCTCAGCTCTCATCTGCTGCAACTGTGTAGAGAACTCTGCTCGAATCTCCTCCCTCAACTCATCCCTTAGCTCAGCACGAACCTGCTGCGTGATCTGATCAATAGTCGATGGCTGGGGTGTTGACTGTGATGGCCCAGCACCATTTTTATACACCACTCTCCGAGGAACGATTCTCCCGTATGTGCGACAATATCCATGTCTGTCATGACCTATCAACTCATGGAAAATGGCATTCTTAGCCTCCATAGTCCGACCATCCTCAAGTAGCATAGAGAGTTGACCATTAAACTCATCCTGTATTGAATAAGACACACAAGTATACGCCAAATTAAGATGGTTGACACACAAAAAATAAACTTTAAATACAATCAAAGGTGTTTGGAAACTACCAAGGTCTGGATAACCTCTGGGTCATCTACTCTACGTGTCGTAAGCCAAACATTCATCTTATCAGTAGACTCCCCCTTACTGGTCATCTAAATTTTTTTTAGAAATATGAAAATTAGAATCCAAATAATTTGCAAATATACAATGTTTATTTATATACAAAAATAAAACAATAAAATGTAAACCTCATGCCGTATCTGAGAGAAAGTAGTACGCCCTGCGGTATGAGCTATGCCGAGAGCTCGCCGATTTTTAGCGTTCCTACTTGCAATTTTCTATAACAAGTTCAACAAATGTAAATATGTAAATATGATTTGTATGTTTACATATCATAAATATAACGTAATTGTATACCTCAGCATCGGAAGTACGCCAATACTCCACAAGTTGTTCCCACTGGCTTGGCACAACATTCATAGGAACATCATCCTTCAGATTAGGATCGGAGCTTCTAGGCTTGAAATACTTAGCCTTAAGCTTGTTCTTGTGATCCTTCCATATGCTGTTGCAGTTTTTCATGCAGATTGGCTTGTACTCCTCTAGACATATATTCAAATTGTCCTATAAAACACAAAGTTTAAGGCTAAGTATAACACAAATTTGGAATTCGAATTTGTGGACAAAAATATACTTTTACCTTCACATCCTTCCAGATAGCATCAACAATATCATCAGGCACACTGTTCCAGTCAACAAAAGTAAGAGGAACAATGTTACCATTCCGGACAATAATGCCAAGTTGAGTAGTTAACTTGGCCACGTTATCCCCTATTGGGCAGTAATTTCCATCAAATTGTGTGTCCAACTTTTTACCAGTACCCCACTCTTTAATGCCCTTGGCACATCTTCTACCACGCCTAGTCGAGGTTGATGAAGAACTAACATGACCTGCGATATACAATAATAATAAACAATATGCAATGGTAACAACCAAATGCAAATTTAAATAATGTGAATACAAATCATATCAAATAAACCTGATGTGGGCTGTGAAGAAGTCGAAGGGTCTGCAAAATACAATGAGAATAAACAAGTTATATATAATGAGCATAAATAAATGTATGTGTAAATAATTTTCATGCAAATCAAAGCAAATTTATATACCTGCGGATGGCTCATAAGCTAATGATGATAGCTGCTGTGGTGCCACTGATGGTGGACGCACTGATGGTAGGCGCGGAGGCTGAGTACATGGTAGCTGCTGTGGTGCCACTGATGGAGATCGATACGGTGGTAATGGCCCCTCAAATGGTGGTGGCAGTAATGGCCCCTCCGATGCTGGCCGATGTGATGCCTCCTCTGATGGTGGTGCTACTGATGTCCTGTTATGTAGCACATCAGACATCATGCGCCGGGGATGATCAGGCTTCCTCTTCCTTCCCATAATAATCTGCAAGCAATATAACATTAATTGACATTAGAAACATAGACAATGGTTTGTCATCAACTATAATATGACATGAATTGAACTAATACAATTACAAAGACAAAGTAAATTAAGAAATTGATGATTAACTACAACCTTGGCCTTAATTGAATTACTAATGTTGATTACATATCAGCCTATTTGAACATCAACTGTTTCCCCATCTGCGGCTTCCCTCACCCAACCAACTTCTTCATCACGAAGCATTATATTTTCTTCCAATTGTTGGCTCATGTATGGCTCGATTTGTGGATCAGTCGAACTCATATCAAATAAACCTCTTTGAGACATCTTCACCACGACTTGCCAGTCTGGTTGTAACGGGTCTGCAACATACCAAACTTACTCTGCTTGGGACGCCAAGATGAAAGGTTCATTGGTAATTCGATCATCTCAGTACAACAAATGATTGAAGTTCACCAACGTGAAATTGAAGACATCTTCTTTCTTTCCGTGAATGTTGTCAATCCAATCACACTTAAACAACACATGTTTCTTCTCATTGGAATATCGAATCTCAACAATATCTGTCAATTGTCCATAATAGTACACAGACCCCAGACGAGGATTCTTGTCTTTTCGACTAGCATAACTTATGGTATCTGCCTTCAAAGCTACACCACAATTTTGTGTGGCTCGACGATCATCCATGGCTTTTACTCGATACCGAAACCCATTCAGTATATACCCGTTGAACCTCCTTGCCAGGTTATGAGGACCATTTGCCAATAGAATAATCTCTTCAGAAAGTATGACATCAGTAGTCCTTCGCAAAGTTTGGACCTATTTAACACGAAAATGTAAAATTTAAAATGTAGATCGATTTAAGTAACTAGAATCTATAGAGTTAAATACATACATGTTCCTTGAACCAAATGTGAAAAGTTTCAAAATGTTCACGCCGAAGTTGATGATCGTCGACACGAGGCATTTTGAGCTTAAGTACTTCAAGGTGTTTGCTGTGTAGATTGAAATTTTAGCCATACCAAAAATTTAGTTGAAAATTCAATAAAGCATAATAAAATATTGAGTGAGTGACTTAACCTACTTTATGAATGGTTGAACCGCCCTTGTATTGCATAAGATGTACCGATGAGCTTGTACCCAAGAAGTATTATCAAGATAAAAGCTTGTGTTTTCACCAGTAGCATGACCCAAATTATCAGCACCACTATAGTTCCTCACGGGTCGACTAGATTTGGTTTCCACATCACTGAGATATTGTGCACAAAAATTCATGCATTTTTCCATAAGATATCCTTTAGCAATTGATCCTTCAGGACGAGCTCTATTGCGCACGTATTGCTTCAAAGTAAGAAGATACCTCTCAATTGGATACATCCATCGAAACTGAATCGCTCCACCCAATAAGGCTTCATCAGCTAGATGTATAGGTAAGTGCTCCATTATATCAAAAAAACTCGAAGGAAATATTTTCTCTAGATGACAAAGTGTTACAGCGATACGATCTTTAATATATTGCAAATCCGTCGCACGATTCACTTTCGAACACAATTGTCTAAAGAAATTGCTCAATTCAATCAAGGGTTCAATTACATTCTTCGGTAACGATCTGCGAATAGCCAATGGAATAAGTTGTTGCATCAAAATATGACTATCGTGGCTCTTAAGACCCCCAATGCTTCTATCATGTAAGCGCACACGACGTGATATATTGGATGAATACCCGTCGGGAACTCTTACTTCCTTCAACACTTTCAAGAACAAATCTTTCTCATCCTTGGTCATCGTGAATTGTGCTGGTGGTAAATAGGCTTTATTCGACCCTCTTAACTGCAAATGTAGGGGTTTTCTAATATTCATATCTTATAAATCACGCCGAGCATTAACACCATCCTTCGATTTTCCTACAACCCCTAATATTGTCCACAACACATTGTCACAAACATTCTTCTCTATATGCATCACATCGAGGTTGTGTCTTATTAGATTGTGCTCCCAATATGGCAATTCATAAAAGATACTCTTTTTCTTCCAACTATGGGTGCGATGTCCAACTTTCTCCTTCTCTACCTGTCTCCTATGCCTCTCCTTAAGGTCATCCCTATTGTATTGGGTTAAAATACACTCAGATTCTAATTGTAGCAACATCTCAGTTCCAGACAACAATTTTGGTTTGAGTCTGACTTCCCGACTACCATCAAATGATACTTTATCCTTCCGAAATTTATGGCCAGTAGGTAAAAATCTGCGATGACCTAAGTATGATTGTTTCCTACTATGCTTCAACCAACACGATGTAGTTTCCTTATTGCAACAAGGACATGCATATTCGCCTTTAGTGCTCCATCCTGACAAGTTTGCGTATGTAGGAAAATCACTAATTGTCCACAGTAAAGCTGCATGCATTTGAAACATTTGATTTGTTGATGCATCAAATGTTGACACACCCTCATTCCATAGTTCTTTCAACTCCTCAATCAACGGTTGCATATACACATCAATCTTGTCACCAGGTCCTTTTGGGCCGTCAATAAGCACGGATAAAATTAGAAATGGTTGCTTCATGCACATTCATGGCGGCAAGTTGTATGGAATGAGCACAACAGGCCAAGTGCTATGAACTATGTTCATCGTCCTGAATGGGTTAAAACCATCAGATGCTAAGCCAAGCCTTACACTTCGGCAATCATTACTAAAGTCAATATTCCGACGGTCAAAATCTTTCCATGCAAGGGAGTCAGCAGGATGCCTGAAGACACCATCATCAATTCGTTCCTCTGCATGCCATCTCATTAACTTGGCCGTCTTAGATGACATAAACAACCTCTGCAACCTTGACTTTAAAGAAAAATACCTCATCTGTTTTGCAGCTATTTCTTTGCCACCTGTGTTAGGACCATTTGAACCACCATCACCATTTGATTTCCATCTACAACTGTTGCATATGACACATTTATCAAGATTGGCGTCCTCGTTTCGAAACAACATGCAACTGTTGGGACATGCATCCCACGTCTCATACGTGAAGCCCAAATCTGTTGTGACCTTTTGAGCTTTATAATATGAGTCCGGGAGTTTCACACCTAACGGGAACGCCTCATTCAATAACTCAAGCAACATGTCAACAGACTTGTCTGTCCACTGATTAAGCACCTTCAAATGTAGAAGTCGAACAATGAATGACAAAGATGTGAACTTCTGACAACCCGGATACAATTCACTTTGTGCATCTTGAAGAAGTTTGAAATACTTTGCAGTCTCTACATTTGGACCGAGCTGGGGTTCAGATGCATTGGGATCAGGCCCCTGTGGTTCATCACCCTCAACACTTGTACCGGCATGTGGATTTCCCATAGCCCCTTGTATCATTCCAATCATATCATCTCCAATGTCTAAATTAGCTAATGTTTCATTCTCTCGATTACCATGCAGAGATATGTAAGATTCCCCATGATTAATCCAATGTTTGTATTTTTTAAAAAAACCATTCAAAATCAGATGCTCCCGTACACCATCTGGTACAAAATAGTATCGATTCTCACACTTCCTACACGGACAACTGATCATCGAACCTTCAACCCTATTGGTGTAGGCAAACACAAGGAATGCATCAATCCCATTAATGTATTCACTCGACATTCTATTTGGCAAATCAATCCAACTCTTATCCATCATCTGTACACATCCACAAAAATATCTCACCAAAGTAACTCTAAATATAATACCTACGCAAACCAAGTAAATGATAGCATTCCTCTCCGCAACTAAATAAATTGTCATATTAAACGTCAAAAAATACAAAAATAAAAAAATAAAAAAAACCTAATAAACAGAATAAATAAGTGAAAATAAAAATAAACCCTAATATTTTGATTGGTTTTCAATTTATACCATTTACCTATTTTCATCAACTAAACCCGACAAAAAAAATAAAATAAAAACTAGTTATTAAACTAAACGAAATGTCTAAAATTCCTATTTAGGATTAACTCCTATTTTTTTTTAGATTGAAAAAAAGTAATAAAAAATTAATGAAATCCTATTTAAGGTTTAAATTAATTAAATCCTATTTAAGGTTAAAAAAATTAATGAAATGTCT
Source organism: Camellia oleifera (assembly GCA_022316695.1). NCBI lineage: Eukaryota > Viridiplantae > Streptophyta > Magnoliopsida > Ericales > Theaceae > Camellia > Camellia oleifera. The sequence goes on from CM039312.1 coordinate 116,355,321, forward strand.
AAAATTTCTATTTAAGGTAAAAATCCTGTTTTTTTTTTTCTATTTTTTTTTATTTTCTCTTAAATATTTTTATGACTTATTTAAACATTTTCAATTTAAATTTGTAATCGAACCATTGCATGTGTATGATATCAAAAACACAAAAAAAAAGAAGAAATTCTATCCCCTTTTTTTACGAATCACTCATAAAATTATGATTTTAAATACAATATAAGTGATTGATGCATTAAGATTAAGTTATTTAAGATTATTTTAAATACAATAAACAGGTTTATAAAAAAAATTAAGATTTAAATACAATAAACAAATTTCAGATTAAGATTAACTGATTTATATATATATAGACCGATTTATATATATACAGATTTATATACAGATATATATACAGATTTATATATCAATTTATATATGGACAGATTTATATATACAGATTTACATATACAGATTTATATATATACAGATTTAACTGATTTATATATATGGACCGATTTATATACAGATTTATATATATATACAGATATATGGACAGAATAATATACAGATTTATCTATATATATGGACAAATTTATACAGATTCATCTATATATATACACGGAGACCGAGAGAGAGAGAGAGAGAGAGAGAGAGAGAGAGCATACGCAGAGAGAGAGAGAGTCGTCGCCGGAACCTGTCGCCGTCGCCGCCGCGCCACCGCTGCTTGCTCGCCGTCGCCGGAGCACCACAACCCGTAGCCCGTTTGAGAAATTTGGGGATGAAGTTAGGGATTTGGGATGAAGGATCGAGTGGGACAGGTAGAAGAGGGGCGGGGGTTATTTTATTTTCACTTTTTGCGACGGTAGGTTGTAGACCGTCGCAAATAGTAGCCTTTAGCGCGTAAAACGGCGCCGTTTGGATAATATTTTTTTGCGACGGCAAACTTCCGTCGCAAAAGAGCCACGTTTCCATCGCAAATGAGCCACTCTCTAAAAAAAATGTTTTTTTGCGACGGGTTTTTTTTGCCGTCGCTAATACTTACCCATTTTCGACCCCTCCGCGTATTTTTATTGCCGACGGGAAAGTGCCGTCGCTAAATGACATTATTGGCGACGGGAAAAGGTACCGTCGCAAAAAACCGTTTTTAGCGACGGGAGGCGCCCGTCACTAATTCCTCCGTGGTTTTTCCTCTATTTTCTTGTAGTGTGTAATAGTTATTATGACATTTTCTGCCTAATTTTGAATATATATTAATTTTAGGAGTACATTCAGAAAAACTTGAAACATAAAGGGTCAAAGTGAAAAAAATAAACTTTACAGGCCAAGGTGGGAAACTGATTAAACATAAAGGAAGTGTAATTTACTCAATTTATTACGGAAAAAAACATGTAAAAAAGTTTAAAAAATAATTTTTTTTATAATGACTTTTGACTTTTTTGTTAAAATCTCCATGTGATTTAGTTTTAGAATTATAATATGAATGTGGAGTTGTGTTTTGAGTTATGAGTTTTGAAACGAGAAAATTTGTTTGATTATAAGTTTTGAGTTTTGAAAAAAATTTTGAGTTATATTTTAGGTTTTGAATTTAGCCAATACTTAAAACAATAAAAAAAAAAAATTTTAAACTTTTTTTTAAAAGAATTTACTTTTTTTAAAATATTTATTTTTTTTTTAAAATTTTAAAAAATTTTGGATCGTTCATATATATCTAAATCATAACAAATTATTTAGTTAATACTTAAAAAAAAAACAAAATAATTTTTTTTAAAAAATAAAAAAAATATTTTTCTTCAAAAATAGAAATAAACAAAGTATTTTTTGAAAATTTATATTTTTTCAAAAACTACTTTTAAAGAATAAAATAAAAAATGATTTTTTTTTTTAAATATAATTTTGAAAAGAGTTTAGTTATGAGTTTTGAAAAGAATTTTGAGTTGTGCATTTGTTAATGAGTTTTGAAAATAGTTTGGTTATAAATTTTGAAATTTTATAATTAGAATCACGATTCTAAAACTAAACCAAATACTACCTTATATTGTTGAAATAGGTTTGAGTAATGGTAAAAATACTAGTCCTGTAAGTTTTGAATAATCAAACCGACACGGGAAATTCTATTTTCACACATCTAATTAGCTCAGTGCCCATATTTAATAAAATATTATTTTAATAGTAATTATACCCTACACTAAAATGACCATAATGGACATCTACTAGCACCCATAATATTATAAGCTATACACATATTTTAAATAAAATAAAAAAAAAAAAATCCTCAATATACACCTTTTGAGTAAAAGAAAAACTAAATCTTAGTTTTTCCATTGTTGTCACTTTGCTTGCTATACGCTCTATATTCCTCTATTGCTTGCAAAACAATACTCTCATAACAACTCTCATATTGCTTTAATCTCTAGATTTATACTCTATTAATGATGAAAATGTTAGTTTTTTCGTGCTGAACTTTTTTTTTTCTTTTCGCGGTTTTCAGTCGAACAACCAGTGCTGAATTATTTCATTATATTCAAATATCAACTGCCAAATTATTTCATTATTTTCGGACATCAACTGTTGAAATTTTTTTTAATTTTTTTTAAAACAAATTTGTCGAACTAATCACTTTTATTCAGAATTTAAGTTTCGAATTAAATATATAATTTTAGAAAACTAATGCTGAAATCCCCAAACCCAAAAGCATAAAATAAAAACAAGGGTTTTATAGCAATAGAGTGCACATAGATCTGTAAATGGTAAATGCAATAACAAAATGGAAAGATGCCTCATCTTTAACAATATTTTGGAGGATTTTCAATGGTATTTTTAATGGAGGTTCAATAGGGTTTTCAATGGATGTCTTCAATGAAGGACTTTGTTTTCACTTCACTTCACACTGTGATCTTGAATGGTTTTCACAGGGGTCTACAAATTTGGAATTAGGGTCACTCAACAAGTGTGTGGAAAGAAGGGTTGAGTGGTGTGTATACAATGTGACACCTGAATTTTTAATTTAATTCAATACCATGTTAATATCAATTAATCATGAGTAGAAGAAAATATATATATATATATATGTAATAATGAATAAATAAATAGAATTCCTTATTATATTAAAAAAAGTGCATAGTGGAAGTTTGTGGTTTAAAAAGTTAGAAATTAAAAGATTACATTATTTAAAGGGATAGATTGTGAGATATTGCACTTTTAGAATATTAAATATTTTCATAAGCAATAAATGATGTTTTATAGTTTAGTGGTGAAATTTCTAGATACGAACTTAACTTATAATCATATGTAACTTTAGACATCATTGTAAATTACCAAGATGGTAATAACCACAAAATTGTGAGAAGCCGAAGGGGTAAAACAGGTGGCAAGAGGGGAAGTTCCTATGTGTATGATCCTTTTGCTTGGGCCTCACATTTGGTTATGTATAAATAGTGAGGGTTGGTGCTATAGTAGAAGGCATTCGAGCTGGAAATACAAATATAAAGGAGTAAGCAAATCTAGGTTGTAAAGGGAGCCTCAGAAACGGGAAGTAAGTCAAGGCTAATTTAGGAGTAATTTTAAGGTGAGTTATATTGTACATTGAGTTACGATAACATATTTTTCGTATGTTTTGAATTATCATAATTTATTTTATACAAGTTATGTTTTATAATTTATATTTAGATTTCAAGTACGTTAATTATCTTCTGAACTCTATTTGCTTAAATTGAAACCCATGAATATGTTTGTTTAAATTTTAAAAATTATTTGACAATGATTTTATAAATAATTATTTTCTGTAAGTACCACTATGGTAGTTCCATGCCTTGGCGGATTTAAATAAACCATTTGCTTTTGATTGGTTGCCTTGTGACCCTCTGTTTGTCATGGATCCATTGACTTCAGCTCTGATTGTCACTTTGGTGACCTCTGTTATTGTCACGACCCAAACCCGCCCCTATGGGTTTAGGATCATAACCGGCCAGTAATCTGTGATTATCGAAGGCCTGCTTAACAATAAAACAATAATTACGACAAATAGGGACTAGCGAAAGCTAATCAATAATAAAATACATCGTCCAATGAGCTGTGAGGACGTAAATGGAAACAAACATTCATATACATAATTACATATTCACAACACTTAAGCCCGCAATACATCTATATACAATAGCAAAACACAATTTAGGGAATTAAAACCCTTAGTAAACGTAGGAGTAAAAAAAGTCATAAAAACACTACATCCAAAATAACAATTACAAAAGGGTGAATTCAAGACGCCCGTGCCATGACACGTTTTACTTCGGAACCTCGCGGTGAGACACACTGGTTGGCTTGACAAAAACAAGGTTCGGGTCGACGCCACTAGCTTTGATCCAGTGCTCGATCACCTACATATATATAGTAAACAGTGAGCTAGAGCCCAGTAAATAACAGTTGCGTAAAGAAGTTAAGAATGATGTCCTTACAGTATTTGAAACAATTGATTATCAATAGAACATTTTCAATCAATATTTTTTTTTCAATCAATCATTTAATCGTTCAATTCAATCAATCATATTCGTACAAGTCATATGTAGTACATCCAGTAGCAACAATACAATAGGTCTTAAAGACCGAACAATCAATTAAAACAATAGACAATAGTTCCAAGGATTGGAACTGACAGAGATCTTTGCAACAATAGCGATATCAATAACAATAACAATAAAAATAACAATAACAATAGCAATATGCTATAGATGCCACGAATACAGTTCAAAAAGAGGATCATCATTCAATCAATAAAAAGTAACAGTTCAAAAACAATATAATTTATCATTCAAAAAAATAAATACAAATGACCATATCTTTACAACAGTGTTACTCATAGTGGGCTCCTCGATATACGTGCTTAGATGCACTACAATTGCGACGTCCAACCTAAACAAACAATTCAAGCACAAACACTCAATACACAGTTCAATCAATCAATCAATTGGTTGCTTACTTATTCGATTCCTATTCATTTTTCACTCATTCGGTTCTACATTTTCACTTTTTCGGTTTGTTTAAATACATGAAATGCCAATGCACATGAAAAAGACTTTAAAACTATGCAAACGGAGGCCCGAAGGGTAGAGAAATGGAGCAAAAACAAAATCGGGACCGACCTGATTTCCTCACGTGGAGGGATCTGGCCGTACGTGCGAAACTGGAAAAACCAATCCGAAAATTTCCTTCACGATTGGAACTCAAACTTTTCAAAGTTTAACTTCAACTCTAAGTATTTCAACTCCAAAGATTCTTAAAATAACTTTGTACTTGTAGAACTCTGCAATCATATACAAATTATAGCTCTTAAAACAAAATCCAATTCCAATTTAAGGACTCAAAATACTTAAGTTTATATTAAAATCATAAACATGAATTTGAGAGTACCAAGCTAAATTTTCTAAAAATATTCTTCGAAATCATATAAACCATGCAAGAAATCATGAATTCCCAACTTCAAATAAAAATCATGATTTCAAAACAAAACCCAAATTTTCAGTTAAAAGAGCACAAACTTTAATTAAAGTATGAAATCATAGAACATATATTGTTTGAGTTCCAAATTCATCTTTCATGGAAAATTCTTTAAGCCATGCAAGAAAACTTAAAAATACAGACATGAATTTCCAACTTCAAACACAATCACAACTTCAAAAACAAACCCAATTTGCCAATTATAAGCTCAAAACTTCAATCAAATTGTAAAAACATAAAATATATAGTTAGAAGCTTCAACTTAAAAATCCATGAGGAAACTCTTTTGAAATCCTTAGGAGCCATAGAAATCGTGTAAGAAAATAAGTGTTTAAACAAGAATTTCATGAAATGAAACTGTGTGTGTCAATTTCTGACCACACTGCCAAACTGGTACTTAGCTGGAGAACACTAGCAGAATAGATTGCCCGAATGACCTGTCACAGAAAAGAAGAGATTCCGGCGATGGTTCGTCCACCCGGGGGCACTCCGACGATCAAGTGAGTAAAATATCTCTCAAAGATAACCAATAGTGCTTAACTCACTAGACAGAGCATAAAAGACATACCTTAGACCCATGTGGGTACCTCCTTTTTATAGCCAATATAATCCTAGTCCCAATAGAAGCCTAGCTCTAATGGACTTAGGATTAGTGCTAATCTTGGACTCCCAGTAGGATTAGGATAAACTCTCTAAGAGTCTTATCTTTATCCAAACTGAAGTCTTCTCTCATTCTAGGACTTTTGTCCCTTATTCGCTTATCTCGGATTCCAGTATTTTCGCAGATAACCTCGTCCTCGCCGAGATCATCTCAATGTCATAACTAGGACACGTGGCACCCCAACTGGCACTTCGGTGACACCTCGGCCACGTGTTGTCATTCAAAAATTATGTCCCCACAACTACCCCTTAGTTCTATTACCTCGGCATCCTGAGGTGATGGAACCTATATCATTTCTTCCATTTAGCACATCGGCTAAGCTCGCTTCATTATCTATTGCCGAAGTCAGAACTCGTCGGCTCAATATGACCAAGACCTATAGTCTGCTTTCATCAATGCCTTAGAACCAACGACCAAGTTCATTCAAGTTTCTCAGCCGAAACCGTCCTCCTAGCCGAGGTATTTGCTTCATTGAATTAAGAACTCCAAGAGTTCCAGCATGCGTATGAACTGGCACACACAGTATTTCAACCGTTTTTACCACGCGTCTTTCCCCTACTGGACTGTACCTGATACGCGCTATCAAGTCGTATCACTTTTGCTTGCGCCGTCTGACAAGCACGTCGTCCAAGGCACCGTAATTGCCATTTTGCCGCCATTTCATGCTTTTGATCAAAATCAACTCTCTCTCCGTCTTTTCACTTCTGCATCTTTGTTCTTGTTCAAACTTTCTCTCTTAAATCCTTCATTGCTGTTTTTTGCGAAGCTTTCTGCAACCAGTTTCACTCCCTCCCTTCGGTGAGGCTTTCGTTGCACTTCTTTGCTTACTACCACTGTCTGACACTGGCGTACTTCACACCGGCCTTTTTGTAATCTAAACAATCATTCTTCAATGTTAGGCCGAAGTGCCTTCTTTCCTTTTCTAAATGCATTCTTTAATTTCTTCTTTCAATGTGGTTGTATTTGTCTTCTTTTTACTCTTGTATGATTCTATACTTAAATAATTTGAATGTCTTCAAAACACACCTTAACTGTGTAATCTCCTCGGGGTGTAACACCTCGGTTGTACCCACTAATCGGTTTATCTCAGCCTGGGCTTAACACTTGAAAATATTTTTTACAATATTTTCACAAGTGTTATTTACAACTCGATACTTCACTCTTAGCAAGACTTCTGTCTTCAAATTTCTTCCAAGTCTTGGCAACATGGTAATCTCAGCAAGTATGTAGATACTTCTTTCAACATAACCTTGGCTTAACTCGTAAATTTTTCTCAAAAATTTCAACAAGTGTTTAAACCAATCTTCTTTTAACATAACCTCGGTTAACTTCAACTTGTAAACTTAAATTTTAACAAGCGTTAAACATGACCTCGATTTAACTTTAACTTGTAAATTTTAATTTCAACAAGTGTTAAACACATCCTCGATTTAACTTTAACTTGTAAATTTTAATTTCAACAAGTGTTAAACACATCCTCGGTTTAACTTCAACTTGTAAATTTTAATTTCAACAAGTGTTAAACACGCCCTTGGTTTAACTTCAACTTGTAAACTTAAATTTCAACAAGTGTTAAACATGTCCTCGATTTAACTTCAACTTGTAAATTTCAATTTCAACAAGTGTTAAACACGTCCTCGGTTTAACTTCAACTTGTAAACTTAAATTTCAACAAGTGTTAAACACGTCCTCGGTTTAACTTCAACTTGTAAATTTCAATTTCAACAAGTGTCTAAACCAATCCCAAGCATCATTCTTCAGCCCTTTGCCCCCTAATGTAAACTTAAGTTCCACTTGGGTTCTCATTAGGCACGTGGCTTTGACCTCGTTGCCGATGTAAGATTCGAACAAAGACTGGCCGAGGTTATTAACCTTGGTCTCTTTACTAAGGCACTTAGTTCCAATCTGTGTCTGATTTTGCAGATATGACAAGTCCAGGTTAACCCAACTTAGTTCAACTTTATCATATGCAAGTAAAGTTTTTACTCTATCATATAATAAGTCTAAGTTATTCGTCATGTTTCAATCAGAAATATCATCATAGGACTGGTCGGTCCTATCGCACAAATTTCAAAAATCAAACTCGCACTTTATTATTGCTTCAGCCGTTATGTCCCATTGCCAACAACCTTTCTCAAGCTGAGGTCCCTAACTTTGAACTCCCTTGGGCTGACCTTCTTGTTGTAAGTCCTAGCAAGTTGTTGCTAGTATGCCCCCAGCCGAATTGTTGTTCTATTGCACGTTGCAGGTGGATTTCAAAGCATTTTCATGCTTTTTTACATAAGCTTCAGCTTCCTTTTGCATGTAAGGCTAAAAGATTCTCTACGATATTGCTCTATGGACAAGGGATCTGCCCCCTGTATGGCTTCCACATACTTCTTTGTGGACCTTATATAAAAATTCTTTAACTTAGGCCAAGCTCTTCTCTTCTCGAACTTAATTATCTAGGTCGAGATCTTGTCTTCTAGGATCTGGGATCCGAGATCTGGAATCCGGGATCTGCTCACTTTGGCTAAACTCTTGTTTTCTCGTATCCAGTGTTATCTCGGCTTCGCTTCGATGAACCATTTCTCTTCTCTTGTTTGGACGCCTTTGTCCCCGACGTGTCCTCCTCGGCTCTGGTATACTTTTCTATCTTGGCCATCAGCTCCTCCATGCTTTTCGGCAATGTCTTTGCCAGTGATTTTCGAAGCAGGCAGTCATCTTTCAAGCTGTTTTTAAACGACACGACCGCCACCTCTTGGTTGCATCCTGGTATTCAGTTGAATACTTCATAATACCTTTTGGCATAGGCCCTAAGGCTTTCATCCTTGCCGATCTTTAGGGCTATTAGGGCATCCACCCTCAATGGTTGTAGCTTGTTTGTCATGAACCTGGCCACAAACATCTCGGCCAGGCCTTCCCAGGTTTTCATAATTCCTTTCAGCAACTTGTGAAACCAGTCTAATGCAATTTCTCTAAAGGATGAGGGGAACACCTTGTAGAGCAACGGCTCGTTCCCGGTGTACAACGCCATCGAGTTCAAGTACAAACCTACGTGAAAGTTGGGGTCCGACTTACCGTCGTAGATTTGGAATCTCGGCATGCTAAACCTCTTTGGGGCTTCGAATTTGTCCAATTCTACCGAGAACGGTGTTCTCGGTTTGACCGGGGAGGTTACCTCGGCATCTTGTTACTTCCTCTGTAGGTGATCCTCCAGATCCTCTTTGGTTCATCCAGGAGCTTGGCTATCTCCTGACTTCAGCCTTTTCGGTGCACTACTCCCAGTTTCATTATGGGTCCTTTTGGACTTCCCTCCATTGGTTGCGTCGAAACACAACTCCAGCCCTTGAACATGCCGATGTTCTTTGGGGTTGGCTTCCTTGGTGCGATATATCCTTTTCGATTCTTCCCTTCTTAACTCTCATCGTCCGACCTCTCTTGAAGGCCGGTGATAGTGTTTTTCGGTCCTAGTATGCTAGGGGACTGTAGGGACTGTTTTCTGCCCTTCTTTTCGGGCATTCTCCTTTGCCGCTGGAATCGGCATATCATGTAGTGGAAACAGTGGATGCATGACGTTATTCTGTATCATGAAATTGACCACTGTTTGTAGGTCCGCCAATTTGTTCACCAAGGGCTTTACCTCATCGTCCCTCCGTAGGCATCTTTCTTTCTAAACCTGGACGTCATCCTAGTTGTAATACCCGCTCCGGTTTGTTTTCTTTGGTACGTCGCTCTCCTGGCCGACGTCCTTTCCTTCATGATTCTTATTGTGAGTCTCTTTGTTGTAGTTGTCTTCTTCGACGTCAATGTCTATAGGTTTCCCACTCCCATTAGAAGTGTCGTCCCCAACCTTCTCTTTCTGTCCGTCGTTGGCCATCTATTCTTCTTTCTTTCCCATAGATGGCGCCAAATTATGTGTGTCAATTTCTGACCACACTGCCAAACTGGTACTCAGCTAGAGAACACTGGCAGAATAGATTGCCCGAACGACCTGTCACAGAAAAGAAAAGATTCCGGCGATGGTTCATCCATCCGGGGCACTCCGACAATCAAGTCAGTAAAATATCTTTCAAAGATAACCAATAGTGCTTAACTCACTAGACAGAGCATAAAAGACATACCTTAGACCCATGGGGGTGCCTCCTTGTTATAGCCAATACAATCCTAGTCCCAATAGAAGCCTAGCTCTAATGGACTTAGGATTAGTGCTAATCTTGGACTCCCAGTAGGATTAGGATAAACTCTCTAAGAGTCTTATCTTTACCTAAACTGAAGTCTTCTTTCATTCTAGGACTTTTGTCCTTTATCCGCTTATCCCGGATTCCGGTATTTTCGTAGATAATCTCGGCCTCGCCGAGATCATCTCGGCATCATGACCAGGACACGTGGCACCCCGGCTGGCACTTCGGTGACACCTCGGCCATGTGTTGTCATTCAAAAATTATGTCCCCAAGGAAACCATGCATGTCAAAATATTGAACTACATTCTTCAAATCTACCATGCATGTACATAATATGAGCTTAATCCTTACAATTTCTTCCTTATCTTGTTCATTCATATATTCTACTTCATTTTACTCCATAAAAACACCAATTAAGCTTGATTCCTTCATAATTAAACTTAAATTCCATAAATTCATGAGTATAACATCTCAATTTCAAGAAATTAAAAGAGAATTCTTACCTTGGAGGGTTGATTTGTGAATAGCAAGCCTAATTTCGCTTAATTCTTTTCTTTCTCCTCTTCTCCTTCTTGAATTCCCTCCCTGGAAGTCTCTCTCTCTCTCTCTCTCTCTCTCTCTCTCTCTCTCTCTCTCTCTCTCTCTCTACGTGTGGCTCAACAATGCCCACTACCTATCATTTTTCTTATTAAATGAGTGAGTAGAAAAACAAGTCCTATTCTATATACTTAAGTAAATTTTTGGCTAATTAATTACTTAAATTAAATTATAACAAATTCACTGTAATTAAATTAATTCTAAACATATTATGATCTTAATTACACTAAATTTAATTCCACTAATGTAAATTAGGCTCTAATTATCATCTCTAAACTCAATACAAGTAATTAGAGCCAAACATGACTTTATGAATCAGATGAAATCAATTTTTAATTAAACTTTCCAGATGATTCTAAAAATTCCAATTAACATATCAATGTACTCCATTCCGGTTTTTGAACCCATTTTGGCCGTCAATTTCAGTTTCAAAATTGTATTCTCAACAGATAATTTCCCAATTTGGACAAATATACACAATTTAAATCATATAATCCGCAGTTAACACATGAGTAATCTAGATAATTATGATTTGCATTCTTGGGTGTTACAGTTCTGTTCTGTATCGTGACTATGATTATTTTGCTTACATGACTTCTGAATTAAAATTTTATAGTTTAAGTAATTTATTTATTCAAACTGAATTGTTCACTGTTTTGGCCTAAATAATTATCCATGGTGATTTATGTACCCTCATACTCACTGTATAATATTTCTCATTATGCCATGTGTTTATAACTGTTATTCCTTTTCAGGTGATGAGATTTAGCAGGATCAACATTAGGAATAGATCACAGTGCTTTTTTTATAATTTATTTACTATCTGTAATTTTGATCGGACTTTTGCGATAAAATAAAGCTCAAATGACTATTTTCCTTTTAAATAAACTTTTTGGTATCTATTTATTTTATTTTAATTTATTTAATTTATCTGCTTGCGCTACTACTGCAGAAATTTTAGAATTATTTTATTTATATTGTCTTGTTGCGACGCCAAATGTTTGGGTACCGGGTTTGGGTCGTGACAAAAGTAGTATCAAAGCAATGGAGAAAGATTTTTCCAGATTCGCTGCGGGAACAAAAGGCGTCAGAATTCATACATCTAAAGCAAGGAACCATGAGGGTGGTCGAATACGAGAATAAGTTCACGCAACTAGCTCGATTTGTAACATATGTCATCCCCACCGAAGCTCAAAAAATAAGAAAATTTGAAGCAGAATTGGATGCTAAAATCAAGGATAGGCTTGAGGTTTTGAAACTACCAACCTATGCAGAGGTGATGGATTGAGTATACATTGAGGAAAAATGGATTCAAGCCTCTTGTTCCGGAGAAACAAACCAAAAGAAGCGATTTTGGAAAAGAGACAACAAAAGATCTAGTGTTGTGCCCTCCAAAGAAGGTAAATACAGTCTCAACTAGTTCAGGCAATCAAGGTCCTACTAACCCCAAAGGTGGCACCATTCCAAATTGCCCTACTTGTGGGAGAACTCGTTGGGGATGATGGCATCGAGACATGGGAGCATGCTTTAAATGCAATCAAGTTGGCCACTTGCTAAGACATTGCCCAAAGCTTAGCAATCCTATAGCAAGCCCCTTTGGACCTACCCCAAAACTCACGGTATCTAGAGGAGTGAGGAAGAACCAAAAAGGCCAAGGAAGAGCTTTTGCCTTGGTACTTGGAAACCTTTAAGTTATCGAGAACGTTGTGTCAGGTACACTTTCTATCTATGGTCACTTACCTCATGTTCTCTTTGACTCTAGTTCCACTCATTCTTTTGTTGCACCACACTTTGCTTCCAAGTTAACATCAACACCCGAACCCTTAGGATATATACTATCTGTGTCTTTCCTTTATGGTAATTCCACCTTTGGTATAAACGTGTACAAACTCTGTACTATATCCTTAAAAGGTGAAACCTTACACGTAGACTTGATTCCCCTTTGCATTAGTGATGTGATCTTAGGAATGGATTGGTTGGCTACCAACCACGCCTCTATTGATGGCAAGGCCAAAAAGGTCTTCCTCTTGTTACCAAACCAACTAGAGCTTGTCTTTGATGGAACTAGAGTGTCCACCCCTTCATGTGTTATAACCTCCATGACAGCCCAACGACTTTTAATGAAGGGTTGTTGTGGTTATATCTGTTATGCGATTGATACGCAACAAGAAACCCCCATACTTAACGAAATCCCTATGGTTAGAGAATTTCCAGATGTCTTTCTTGAAAACCTACCTGGTACCCCAGTTGACCGGGAAATTGAATTCACCATTGAAACTAAACCTGGTACACAACCAATATCAAAAGCTCCTTATCGCATGTCAATGACAGAATTGAAATAACTAAAAACCCAACCAGGAACTCTTGGACAAAGGCTTCATCCGACTAAGCACCTGTCATGACCCGAACCCGCCCCTATGGATTAAGGTCATAATCGGCCAGTAATCGTGAGATTACCTACGGCCTCAAACCTGATCAAACATATGTTCAATAGAATAAGGGGCCAAAATGGAAGCAGACTTAAAAATTTTGTCCAACGAGCTGTGCTTACATGGTAAAACAATCATTCCATAATAACTCACGTATAGACAAAATTAACATTTCATGTGTCCAGGACCTTTCAAACATATAACAACCTAACAAAAAGCTTATGTACATGGTGATCCAACATATTCACCAAAATAACAAAAGGGAAATCAAAAGTAAAAGAAACAAAACAAAGTCTCATGCGTGAGACGTTCAGGATGACTTCACAAAAACTTGACTCCTCTCATATCTTTCACTGGGGCTGGGTTTGGACATCTCTTTGCTCACCTACAAACACATAAATGAGAGTGAGCGATAGCCCAGTGAATAATATTAAAATAAAGGAGCACATGAATGAAATTTGTAGCAGTCATATCAAACGGCCTTAGGCCAATTCATGATTCTATCTAATACATCAAACGGCCTCAGGCCTAATTCGTTCTTATCAAATGGCCTCGGGCCCAATTTGTTCGTGTCAAACGGCCTTTGGCCCAATTCGTTTATGTCAAATGGCCTTCGGCCCAATTCATTTTCATATTCGTATTTATGTGTGTCACATATCCATGATCATGATCATATTCGTATTCAATTAGCCTTATGCAAAAGACCGATTTATCCACAATTCAAAATACAAATCCATAAGGCTCATACAGAAGTAACATTTGGAAAATAACGTATTTGAACATATCTTTAATAAGATATTACTCACAGTGATCTGATGGATGATTTGGCCTTGTGCTTAACCTTACATATATCACAAACATAATGGGCCACAAGTGATTCGATCCGTTCTTAAGTTATATATTCCTCTTAGGTCTTTTTCTTATCTTCTTAGTCCATTTACAATGCTCAATGTATGCCTAAGAGTACTCAAAAATGAAAGAGAACGGAAAACAAAACACAAAACTACTTTTTAAAATTTATGAAACAGGGTTCTTCACTTGAGCGCAGCTTTAAAGTACTGGTTACCCCATTTTTGCGCTTGAACGTGACTTTTGATGCTCGAGCTGAGAGTCAAAACATGTGACTAGGTGCTCGAGCGTAACTCCTTATGCTCGAGCGGACATCAATGTTTGTAAAACTTCTGGGAGCTAACATTTTACGCTCGAACGGGGCGCATTCCCCGCTCGAGCTGATTCGACGAATTTTGGAATTTCCAGCAAGCTGTTTGAGGTTCAAATTTGCATTCAAGTTGAAGTAACTTGCATATTATGACCTATAATTCACTCATACATCTTTTAACATGATACAAATACTAAATTTACGACATTATGAAGCTCAATTCCTATGAATCAACTACATGCATATACAATACATACCAAACTCATCTTCAATACTTCAAATTCATGCAACTAAAGCTTGTACCTTCATGAATTGTGCTTGCATGTGGAATATAATTTCCATTCTACACTTAAATGTTGCAAAAGATGATCAAAAGCATGAATCTTAATTAAAATTCAACATGGATCATATGTTTCATGCTCAAATACACAAATTCATGGCAATCTTTTACATGCATGCTTAAAATGACTTTAAAATCATCAAATTCAACTCAACAAATTCAACTCAATTCATGTTCTTGATCACAATTTATCTTTGAGTTTACATAATTACAACTCAAACTCATGAATTCATGCCTAATTACTCACCTAGAGGCTCAAATCTTCTAATTCTAACTAGTTCTTGGGCCTAGCCTTTCAAATCTTGAATTCCTTTGCAAAAATCTACAAGGATGGCCTCTCTCTCTCTCTCTCTCTCTCTCTCTCTCTAAACCGGCCCTCTCTCTCTAGAATGTGATCTCAGCCATGATGAGTTCAAAAGAAAGAATTAAGTGTATATAGTCCTATTTATAGGCTTGGCTAATCAAATTGATTAAGGCTAAGTAATGATGTTCTAATTTAATCATTCTGAATCTAATTATTTTGATCTGAATCAATTTCTAATTAAATTTCTTTATAGGCTCTAAAAATTATGCTAATCACAATGGCGTAGTCAATTTTAGTTTCTGTGGCCGATAAGGCCTTCAATTTTCAATTTACAACAGTAAGGTGAATAGATTTTCCTACGATGAACAGATATAAGGTCAAAATCACATTTAATCATGCAATTAACACCCAAATTCAAATTAATCACATAATCATGATTAATTAACTTAACATAAGACAGGGTTATCGCAACACCTCACCATGGGAAGCTCCAGTGTTGTTTGTAAAGAAAAAAGATGGCACAATGAGGTTATGCATCGATTACCGGGAGCTAAACAAGGTCACCATCAAGAATCGATACCCCCTACCATGAATCGATGACTTGTTTGATCAACTTCAAAGCGCCCAAGTATTCTAAAAAATCAACTTGCGTTCCGGCTATCATAAACTAAATGTTAAAATGGAAAGCATCGAAAAGACTGCCTTTAGAACATGTTACGTTTACTATGAGTTTCTTGTTATGCCATTTGGTGTCACAATGCTTCAGCAGCCTTTATGGACCTCATGAATCAGTTATTCAAACGCTATCTTGACGCATTCATCATTGACGACATTCTCATATACTCCAAATCGCCAGAAGATCATGAACACCGCTTGTGAAGAGTCCTACAGACATTACATGATCACAAACTTTATGCCAAATTGAAGAAATACGAATTTTGGATCACTAGTTTACACTTCCTCGGTCACGTCATTAACAAAGATGGTATCTCAATTGACCCTTAAAAAGTTGCAGCAATCGTGGATTGGCCATGACCTACCAATGTCTCTGAGATTCAAAGTTTCTTGGGTTTAGCCGATTATTACCGATGCTTCGTACAAGATTTCTTGAAGATAGCATCACACTTGACCCAGCTAACTCAGAAGAACACACCCTTTGAATGGACTGACAAGCAAGAACGTTGCTTCCAAGAGTTGAAAAATAGACTGGTGTTAGCTCCTATACTAGCACTCCCTATGGGAGTGGATGGGTTTATAATTTATAGTGATGTCTCATACAATGGTTTGGGTTGCGTTCTTATGCAAAATGAAAAAGTCATTGCATATGTCTCGTGTCAACTAAAGACTCACGAGAAGAACTACCCGACCCACGATCTAGAATTGGCCGTAGTAATCCTTGCCATCAAAATTTGGCGTCATTATCTCTATGGAGCAACCTGTGAGATTTATACTAATCACAAGAGTCTTAAATATCTATTTACACAGAAGGAACTAAATATGAGGCAACGACGGTGGCTAGAATTTATGAAAGACTACGATATTTTCTTTCAAAACAATTTGCTCCTTTTTTAGAGACTCATTTTCTTCTTGCACTACAACTAATCTTTTCTCAGAAATTGAAGACTTTTTTCGAGTTAAAATATCATTTTCCTTTTTCATTTTCATGGCTTCATTTTCTAAAACATTTATCTTGGAAGTTAAGAATTCATTTTCTTTTGATAAACTTGAAATCACTTTCTTTTAACAGCAACTTTTTAAACTAAGTTTTTTAAATTCAACGTGTAATTTATCAAAAGCTGATTGTAATTCATAAAATGTAAAAAAAATTTCATTTACCTCATCTTCGTTTCCAAGTGCCACTAAACATAGGTTAGCAACCTCATTTTTGCAAACTTCGATTTCTGAGTCGCTTTCATTGCTATCTTCTCCCCATGCTGCAGTCATGGCTTTCTTCTTGTCCTTCTTGAATTGTTTCTTAAGTTCTGGACATTCTGATTTGTAGTGTCCAGGTTTGTTGCATTCGTAGTAGGTAACTTCAGATTTTTTTGTGATTTTCTCCTCTTTGAAAATCTTTGTTGTTGAAGTCTTTTTTGAAAAAATTTTGCACGTCTTGTTTCTTTTTCACAAACCTTTTGAACTTTTTAGTAATGAATGTCATTTCGTCATCATCATCTGAATCATCTTCCCCATTCTCTTTATGTTTTGAGGTAGATTTGAAGGCTATTCATTTCTTCTTATTATTGTCCTTCTTTTTCTTTCTTTCTTGCATTATGAGCTCATGAGTTAGGAGAGATCCCATTAACTCATCTAGACTTAGCTTTGATAAATCCTTGGCTTCAGTAATAGCAATGACTTTTGTCTCTCAACTTTTTGGTAATGACCTAAACACTTTTCTTATAATTTCAGTATTAGTATATATTTTGCCAAGAGAAGTTAAACCATTAATAATATCAGTAAAGCAAGTAAACATTTGAGGAATAGTTTTATCAGGTTTCATTTTAAAGAGTTCATAATTATAGACTATCAAACTGACTCTAGATTCCTTAACTTGTTCAGTTCCCTCATGGGTCACTATAAGCTTATCCAAAATTTCTTTTGCGGTTTTCCATATGGAAATTCTATTAAACTCGTTGGCATCTAAGGCGCAGTACAACATATTTGTGGCTTTGACATTAATTTGGGCCATTTTAGTATCTGATTCATTCCACTCATCTTCAGGTTTTGGTACTTTAAAGCCATCTACGGTTTTGGTAGAAATTTTTGGACCATAGCAAATAATTTTTTAGCATTCATAATCATTAGATTGAACATGTATGGTCATCCTAGTTTTTTAATAGCTAAAATTTATACCGCTAAACAGTAGTGGCCTATTGGATGCTTGCCCTCTAGTAAGGAATAACTAGGGGTTGCCATGATCTACTCTAAGACGGTTAAGTCACACAAACTAGAGTCTAGGCTCTGATACCAATTGTTATCCTAGGTAGGCAACCCAAGAGGGGGGTGAATTGGGTTATTAAAAAAAATTACAGTATTAAAAAATAATAAACACAATATTCAAAATAAAAAACAAAATAATAATTATCAATATAAAAGTAAGAGAGATAGGGAGAGAAAATCAAACATTGAGATTTATAGTGGTTCGACACGCTGGGCCTACGTCCACTCCTCAAGGAATCTCCTTGAGAATTTCTTCACTATCAAAATGAATCAATACACTACCAAGGCTTCACCAAGCTTGTGGATTTTACACAGGTCTTATTTTTATCCATCGAGCCTTACTCAACAATAAATGCCTTACCTTTACAAAAAAATTTCATAGACTAATGAATAAAAATAAGAGGCATTTTAACCCTCTTTTTCTCACAAAGAGTATATATGAAACTGTAAGAACAAAGACTACATTTAGATCTGAAAGTGAAAGAGCATAATACAATACACTCAAAATTTTGGAGTACACAGATTTTTTCTCTTTAAGTTTTTAATTTTTCTCCATACATAATACTTCTATTTATACCAAAAAAAATATATATGCGTTGGAGAAGGGGACGCTCCTCTTCTGACTTTGGAGTCCCTTCACGCAGGTTTGCAGCTGGGGTATGCTCAATATGTGGCTTCATCTTTTCAAAAAGAATAGCAGCGGGTTGTTGGTGTTTTTCAACAAATCAAGCACTTTGAATAAAGGATATGGGTTGCTATTAATGAATAATAATAACTCATTTTAAAACATTTCACGTAAAAAACAAAAAAATGCACAGTGATTGCATAGTAATTTTTATATTAAAATATTTGAGTGTACATTGTTATTTTTAATAAAATATTTGTATGAATAGTAGAAAAAAATATTTATATCAGACATACAAATATATACCCCTTTCTAAAAGTTTTGTAATTGCTGAAGAGATTATAAATACATTCAAATAAAAATAATCAATCATCTCATGTGAGTATATTAAAAGGAAACAATTCATCAATATTACATTTGTCAAAATAATACAACCAATTAGTCAATTTTGTTAAAATAATATAATTAATCAATTTTAAATTTATCAAAAAGTGAATAGTGACCAGCCAATCAATCAATTAATTTTGTCAAAATAATACAACTAATCAATTTTAAAATTTTCAAAAAAGTAAATAGTGACCAGCCAACCAATCAATTAATTTTGTCAAAATAATACAACTAATCAATTTTAAAATTGTCAAAAAAGTGAATATTGACCAGCCAACCAACCAATTAATTTTGTCAAAATAATACAACTAATCAATTTTAAAATTGTCAAAAAAATGAATAATGGCCAGCCAACCAATCAATCAATTTTGTCAAAACAATACAACTAATCAATTTTAAATTTGTCAAAAAGTGAATAGAAAAATTTTCAAAAATATTTCCATTCAAATAATATTTATAACTAATATGTCATACAACCTATATTTTACATAAATAATATTTTGTGTCAAATAATATAGAATATGTATATTAAAAGAATCCAAAATTTTCAAATAATATTTTAGACATCATCAAAATTAAACAACATGATTAACAATCTCTCCTTTTTTTATGATGGCAATATTTGTATGGATTTGACACAAAATAAAAATCAACAAATTATTTAAAAATTAATAAATTATTTGATAATTTTGAAACATAAGATAAATGATAATTTAAAGCACATGTATGGCAATTCAAATTCGCATTTTACCCCAAAAAAATAAAATAAAAAATAAACTGATAATTTTTTCCCCCTTTAACACCATCAAAATAAAATATGGAGGTAAAAAGGTTTTAGAGAAAATTTTTTTTGCAGTGATCAAAACAAAAATCAGACAAACACATTTGAGAAAATAATATGAGATGCCAAAAATATAATAATAGTTCTTATGTCTTGTCGTGATCATTGTGGGGATTTTGGAGCATCTTCGGAAAAATGGTGCAGCAATGCCCAAAATATTGACAAGTAAGAGATTTGAGTAGATATGCATCAAGTATTGGATTAGTGGAGTGTATAAAAAGTGACAATGATGATAGGCAGAGATACGAAATCGTCAAATGTTGTTAGAGAAAAATTGGTTTTACCTTATTCTATAATCATGTCATTCCTTATCTTAGCCATCAATGGTTCTGACATGCATGAGGTGCTTGTAATTCAGGCAAATGAGAGGTTACCGATAGTACATTCGCATGTTATTCCTGTAAATGAGAGTCTTAGTGTTTTTGGTAATCGGAATGATATCGATGCTATTAATAACACTATGGCTATTAGTACACAGGCGATGACTATGATTTTCAATATGGCTCAACAACTACAAGCATGAGTACAAGAAAATCAGCAATTAATAGACGATGTTAGCTTGTTAAAACAACAACTAGCTAATACTCGTTAGGAGAAAAGAGAGCTAGAAAGAAAAAATTTCAGTTGGAGAATGCGATGCAATATTATGCAATGGTTATAATGCCAAGACTCACAGAAGTCGAAAATAGAGAGAGACATGTAAATGAGGCTTATGAAAAGTTGTTGAAAGAAGTGAAACGCAAAAAATCTGTGAAGCTTTCTCAACCTGTACATGTAATTGATCAGTAGTTTCTTCTTCTGAAATAAAATTGCAAGCATTTCTCTTTGAAAAAATTGTTTGTCTTTGCAAAAAAAATTTGCAGATAAGGAGTAAAAAAAAAATTAGGTAAAAACGATATATACTCCCCCTAAAATTATGCATACAAACACCCTCTTAAGATTACTCATTTTTTATTTTTTATTTTATTTTATTGATTTAATCTCAAAAGAATACATAATACGAGTCTCCCCCTAAATTCATACACAAAAGAAAATTATACAAATTGTAAAAAACAGATTATCAATTTATAATACCAAAGGCCATTAAGAACCGGACATAAACAACTACACTGAGTGCGCTAGCATCGAAAGAGAAAATACAAATAAAAACTATTTCTTCATACCAGGTAGAAGCAATTGTTATTAAATACAAGAGAGTTTGGAGCACATATAACCAAATAAAAAATATCACACAGTGCAAAAATAATTTTAACATGTTGAACGGTGATGATGTTGATGATCGGAAAGAATTGAGAAGATCGGGGATGAATGTGTGTGTAGATTAGTGATGAATTTTTGTAGATTGGTGATGGATCTTAGTGGATCAGTAACGGATATTGATAGATCGGTAATTGATCTTGATGAACAGGAAATGTCAAAGATCGGTGATAAAGATTTTGTGTAGAGCAGTGTTGGATCTCAGAAGATCGGTGAGGGATTTGGGTGAATGATGATAGTGATGAAAGTGATGGATGATGTTGTGGATGGTGAAGCTAGTCGTAGGCAATGATAAGGATGAGAGGAAGAAAGAGAGAGCGAGAGAAAGAGAATCAGAGCGAGAGCGAGAGAGAGAATATATAAAATAAATTTTAATTTTAATTTTAATTTTATTTATTTATTTAAAAAATAAACATCATATAGGAGTGTTCATCATACCAAGTTCAGTTCTAATATAACAAAATGGTTCTTCATTAAGAGGCTTGGCAAATATGTCAACTAATTGACGATTTGTACGCATAAATTCGAGTTCAATGTCACATTTAAGTACATGATCTCTTAGAAAATGATGTCTTATTTCAATGTGTTTAGTGCGTGAGTGCTGAATAGGATTTTTGAAAGGTTAATGACACTTGTGTTGTCACATTTTATAGGAATATGATCATAGTGAAGTCTAAAATTTTGAAGTTGTTATTTCATCCGAAGCAATTGTGCACAACACCCAGTAGCGGCAATGTATTCTGTTTCAGCAGTTGAAAGAGCCACAGAGTTTTTTTTTTTTTTTGCAAAACCAAAAAGTGAGAGAGTGTCCAAGAAAATGACAAGTGCCACTAGTGCTTTTTCAATCAAGTCTACATCCCACAAAGTCGGCATCTGAGTAACCAAAAAATTCAAAAGTGGTTCCCTTAGGATACCATAATCCTAAATTTGGGGTGCCAACAAGATATTTGAAAACATGTTTGACTGCGGTGATGTGTGACTCTTTCGGTGCGGATTGAAAATGTGCACACATACAAACACTAAACATTATATCGAGTTTACTTGCAGTAAGATAGAGTAAGGAACCAATTATACCTCGATATTTCTCTTCATCTGCAAGTCTACCTTGCTCATTTTTGTCGACTTTTATTGATGTGCTCATTGAAGTTGCTGCAGGCTTTGATGATTCTATTTCAAACCTTTTGAGTAAATCCTTGATATATTTCGTTTGATTTAAATGGATTCCATTATTAGTTTGTTTAATTTGGAGACCAAGAAAGTAATTTAACTCCCCCATCATATTCATTTCAAATTCACCCTACATATCTTTAGCAAACTCTTTACACAAATTTTCATTTGTAGCACCAAAAATAATATCATCAACATAAATTTGAACAATTAGCATATCCTCTTTTTTGGTTTTTTTAAAAAGTGTTGTATCAAATTTTCCTCTAGAAAATCCTTTGTCAAGTAGAAAATTATTTAATCTTTCATACCATGCTCTAGGAGCTTGTTTTAAACTATATAAAGCTTTTAAATTTTTGAAAATATGATCTAGGTATTTATGACTTTTAAAACCGGGAGATTGTTCAACATAAACTTCCTCCAAAATATACTCATTTAAGAAAGCACTTTTAATATCCATTTAATACAATTTGAAATCTTTAAAATATGCAAAAACAAGTAGCATTCTATAGACACCCCATTTTTGACCGGCCTTAAGACTTGGGCGCCACTGATTGATCACTCGATGATGAAAGTTATACTGTACAAACGTTCGATTTCTTCAGCAAGAAGAGCTTCAAATCCCAACCTTACACTCCATTTTGGACCAAAACCATTTTTGACCAAAACTATTTTACACCTTAAAACTCTCTCTTTCAAAATATTTTTGAAAATATTTCTATGATGTTCCAAGGCTCGCATTTCGTTTAAAAATACTACACTCTTCGGTAAACTGAGTAACGACAAAGTGGAAATAAATGGAAGGAAGGTGAACTCTTTGAAAAATCTTTAAAAACATCTTATTTTTAGGTTTGGAGTTGAAGAAAATAGGAGGGGAAGGGAGGGAAAAAAATTAGTTGAGGAAAAAGTTGGGCATCAATCCATTTGGACAGAAATGAGTAGCCTTCACTAAAATAGGTATATCTCTTTGCACACTTAGACTTTAGTTATGAGTCCACCACCATTGGAAATTGGACTTCCAGGGCTTCAATTTAGATTCAAGAATCTCCCAAAGCCGAGTTCGGATGTAGGAGATATGGCCGTTTAAAGTTAGACATCAATCCGGTTAAGATATAAATGAGCAGCCTTCACTAAAATAGGCATATCTCTTTGCACACTTATAATTTAGATGTGAGGCCCCCTCCATTGGAAAGTAGACTTCCAGAGCTTCAATTTAGACTCAAAAATGACCTAAAACCGAGTCTAGATGAGGGAGATATGTCCATTTGAAATCGGGTCTGGAAGCAGATTTTTGTAGCTGGCCACTTTAGTAGCCTGCCGGCCAGTTGTGCAAAATTTGGCCATTTTGAGTGTTTTGGCCTTCCAAGTGTCCCCTACTAGTGGCCTGCTGGCCACTTGTGTCAAAAAATAGATTTTTTTTCAGATATTTGTTACCAACTGTTCTGACATTGCACCAATTGTTTGTATATAGATATTTTCGACTGAGGCTCATGTTTTCTATATATACTTGACCTTCTCTCTTGGTTTCAAGGTTAGAAAAATTTAGAAGTGAGAAAATATTTTTGAAGAGCAAGTTTTGGAAAATTCCTCTCTCTCTACAATTTTCTCTCTTTCTTTCAACTTACATAGCCTTTGCCTAAACACTCTAAACCAAACCTAGAGAGCTTCTTGCTAAGGTGATTTGAGCTTGAATTTGAGCTCTTAAGGCACTTGAGAGTGTAAAATTGGTGGTTTGTAACTCAACGAAGCATTCATCTTTAAGAGGTATACCTTCTAGTATTTTTGTACCATCTCTACACCACTTGTTCTCCATCTTTTCTTGCTATTTTTAAGCTGTTTATTACCTGTATTTTTGGACTGAAACTTGTGGTTTAAGGACATTTATGGTAGAGGGGGTTGATAGCCCTTCTTTGAACCTTACTTTTAAGGCTTTGCCCTTGTGTTCCCCACCTTCTCATTAACTTTTTTTTTGAGCTATTCACTACTGAATCTCAGAGATTTTTTACAAGCTAAAATCATGTTTTGAAGTCCCAAAAATAGAGGGGGTAGCCTCCCCTCCTTATGCTTGTTTACTAGCTTAACTTGCTCCATGTTTTAGATTTTTTAGCTTAATTCTAGCACTTTTTTGGACTATTTTAGCATTGTTTTATGGCTGTTTTTAGTTGTTCATTGCATTTGAGCTTTGTATAGCATACTTGTAGTGTAATGGTCCTCATAGGCTTGGTGGTTTAGGCCTTAGCCACCAACCTATTTGAGTTGATAGTGTTTATTTCAAGCTTTCCATACTTATCTTCATATCTAATCACCTCAACATCCTCCCTCCTTTCTTGCCTTTTTTATTTGCTTTGAAAGTTATTTCAAACTAGTTGTTTGTTTAAGCATGAGATTGAGGTATTGTGCTTAATGGTTTAATCTTTTTGGGGGTTCATTACCAACGGCATGACACTTCTCTCATGCCTAAAACAACTCTTGGTTTGGTGCTTCTTTCCATTAGAGGACTTAAAGCTCACTTTTGGACTTAATTGGTTAAAGAATGGTTGGTAATTAAAATGAAGTAATAAAATTGGGACTGAAAGTGATGCAAGATAATAAAATCAACTTGGGTTCAATTAGACGTTAATTGAACCTATTGAGTCTTGAGTCATTTCATATTTGTTAGTGATGTAAACGGTTCAAGAGTTAATATCAACCACTTTCCATGATCAATCCATGATAGGGAGGAGGTTTTGTTGGTTTTTTGTTATGCATTTATTAAAATTATGTCCCTTGATTCATAAGTCATCATGCAATGAAATTGCGCCGATTGATGATTTACGAATCAAACCTACCCCTCCTTTGACCTGTTTGATGATAAGGAGAGGCAGGGTGGACAAACATCTCCTAAGAATACTTTGGTTTGTGCTCTGTTTGTCCTCTGTTGCTGCAGGAGAGAAACAAAATCAGTGGCCGGCAAGCCACTTCTTCTAGACAGCAAGCCACTATTAGTGGCCTACTGACTACTACTTCTGGGTTACCAGCCACTTCTCCAAGGCAGGCAGTGCCCTTTTTCTAGCAGAGCAGAACAGAAGCTGAGGTGAAAAACAATGTATTTTTCTAATTGTGACTGTGCAACAAAGGCATTCCATTAGTGAAACGGAGAGCATTATCGGGTGGAAATCCGCATCTATGCATGAGCCCTCCCTCGATCCTCGAGATCCGTGAAGTGATGTAGTAATTGTGCTTGGAATAGCGGACTTGTAATTAATTAGTTAGAATAGCTAGTTAGTTTAGTTTTGCGTTGTAATTATTTAATTAGCTATAATAGTTAGTTAAATTTGTTGTTGTAATAATTAGTTAATTAGCTAGTGTAGTTAATTTACTTCATTTGGTTTGTAATAGTTAGTTAATTAGGTAATTAGCTTAGCTAGTTCATTTATTCGGACCCTCTTGTGCGAGGGCCAACAATGTAATAATGTGTATGTCTTCCAACCCCATGTCTTTCTCCCTTTTATTTACTTGCTTATGATGGGTAGTTTAGAGCATCATGTTTCTTTTAACATACTCCATGTTTGCATCCACTTATCTTGCATGCATCAAGGCTTGGCGCATCATTCTAACTTGCATTGTTAGTTAATACTTCTTTGAATACGTGCTTAGACTGCATGCTATCAAATTGATTCACATGCCATGTTAACTAGTCGAGCCTATTTAGATTACATATCGCATGTGTTGCATTAGTTAGAGCATGCATTTTTCTAACTCTTTTCTTTTGGCTTGCCTTGGAGTACTAGGTGAGCATTTTCGCTTTAGCAGATTTGCATGCGTGTGATTATTGCCATGCTAAGCATGTTCACCATGAGGCTAAGTGCTTAAGTGATAAACTGCTTGAATGCCTATGGATGAATGTACATTTGAATTGGGATAGTTTGATTAATGTACATTTGAGCCCACTTTTTCAAGTGGCACATTCACAAACTCTTTTAAAAAACAAACATGAAATCAAATGTTTCAATTTTGGCAAAATAGTTTATACTCGTTTGCGCATCACATAGTAAGTTAGCCTAATAAATCGGAACAAGAGTATATAATGTAAATAAGAATCACGTCATGATTAGTAGAGGCCGATCTTTGATTGGGCAAGCGATGGTGCTCAATTCAAGACCTTCCCCTCTTGTACCTAAGTTCCTGAGCCGAGACAATCTTGGCGATGACGGACACGTGGCCTTTGGCACAAGTCATGGGTTTCCTAAATTTCTCAAAAATATTTAGGTGGCGACTCTGTATCTGGCAAAGCAGTCCATTTTTAGCAATTTGATTCAAAATTGAATTTCCAAAAGATTTTCCGAATTTGGACTCTTTTGTATTTTTCTATTTCAAATTACACTTGTAGAATCAAATTCAGAACCACGAGAGTCCGAACTATAGGGCTATCGTATCCGAAAGGAGCACGAAAGTCGAGCTACACATTCTAATAGCTTCAAGTCTAGCAATCGGTGCAAAAGCTTCATCAAAATCAATGCCTTCTTCTTGATTATAACCTTAGGCTACCAATCTAGCTTTATTTCTAGTAACAATTCCAGATTCATCCATTTTGTTTCGAAAAACTCATTTTGTTCCAATAACTAGATGATCCTTAGGCCGAGGAGTTAAAAACCAAACTTCATTTCTTTCAAATTGATTTAATTCTTCTTGCATTGCTAAAATCCAATTTTCATCTTTTTCAGCATCTAAAAACGATTTTGGTTCAATTTGTGAAACAAATGCTAAGTTACCACAAACATTTCTAATAAAAGAATGAGTTTTTATATCTTCCGCTGCATCACCTATGATAAGGTCTTTAGGGTGACCATGAGCATACTTCCATTCCTTTTGTAGATTTGATTCGTTTTCTGGACGAAGATATTCTTCTTGAAGATTTTTCATTATGATTTCTTGTTTTTGTTCAGGAGATGGATTTTCTTCATTTATTATGTAAATGCTCTCTATTCTTAGATGTGTTTCTGCAGTGTCATTACTTATAAGATTTTTCGAAACAACGTTGTTAGATTCATCAAAGGCAACGTGTACAGATTCTTCAACAAGTAAAGTTCTTTTATTGAATACTCTATAAGTTTTACTAGAATTCGAATAACCAAGAAATATAATTTTATCTGATTTAGCATCAAATTTTTCTAAGTTATCTTTATTGTTATGTAATACAAAGCATTTATAACCAAAAGCACGCAAATGACTAATATTAAGCTTTCTACATTTCCAAAGTTCATAAGGGGTTTTTTTAAGAATAGATCTAATCACGGCACAGTTTACAATATAACATGCAGTGAAAATGGCTTCAGCCCAAAAATATCTAAGTAAATTATTCTCACAAAACATAGTACGGGCCATTTCTTCAAGAGTTCTATTTTTTCTTTCAACCACACCGTTTTGTTGAGGAGTCCTAAGGGCTGAGAAATTATGCTCTATTCCTAAGTCATCACAAAACATAATAAAATCATCCTTTTCAAATTCTCTACCATAATCACTTCTAATACTACAAATATTAAGATTTTTTTCATTTTGAATTCTTATACAAAGTATTGAGAAATTATAAAAATCTTCATTTTTGTGTGTCAAAAATAATACCCATGTATATCTAGTATAATCATCAACACAAACAAGAGCATACCATTTTCCTCCTATACTTAATGTTCTAGATGGTCCGAATAAATCAATATGCTAGAGTTGAAGCGGTCTAGTAGTTAAAATGATATTTTTGGATTTAAAAGAAATCCTAGTTTGTTTTCCAAGTTGACATACATCACAAAGTTTGTCTTTTTCAAAACTAATTTTAGGCAAACCAATGACTAACTCATTTTTTGAAAGTTTTGAAATTAAATCTAAATGAGCATGTCCTAATCTTCTATGTCATAACCAACCAGTTTCATTTATTGCAGATAAACATTTAACATCAAAATGAGAAGATAAGTTATGCAAATCAAACACATATATATTCTCATATCTATGTCCTACAAACAATGGTTTATTATCTTTGATGTTCTCAATTGTGCAGTGAGTTTTTTTAAAAATAACTCTATTACCTTTATCACATAATTGACTAATGCTAAGCAAGTTATGTTTTAAACCTTCAACAAGTAAAACATTTTCTATAATAAGAGAAGGATTTTTACCAATACTACCTACACCAATGATTTTTCATTTACTATTGTTGCCGAAGGTTACATATCCGCAATCCATTGTTTGAAGTGTGGCAAACATAACTTTATTTTCAGTCATGTACCTTGAGTATGCACTGTCGAGATACCATTTATCGTTACTGGATTTTGTCTTGAAACATACCTACAAAAATTTGATTTTTCTATTGGTACCCATATTTTCTTGAGTCCATAAAAGTTAGAATTTAACAGAGTCAAAATATCTTTAGGAACCCGCATTTTTTTTATTTTAGCAAAGGGATTTCTTTTAATAGGACATGATGGTGAAATATTATAATTTGTACCACAAAAATAACACGTGAGATGAGAGTGACTAGAAGATGCGTGCACAAAACCATTTTTGGTAGCATTTACTTTTGAAAAAGGTTTATATCTAATAACGGCTCTACCAAAAGTACGATTTTAATTTTTAAGAATTTTATCTAAAGTCTCTCTACCTTGAGTGAATTTTGAAAAAGTATTTTTTAAGTCTTCGATATTTTCTTTCAAAACAATTTGCTTCTTTGTTAGAGACTCATTTTCTTCTTGCAATACAACTAATCTTTTCTCAGAAATTGAAGACTCTTTTACAATTAAAATATCATTTTATTTTTTCATTTTCATGGTCTCATTTTCTAAAGCATTTATCTTGGAAGTTAAGGATTCAATTTTTTTTTGATAAATTTGAAATCACTTTCTTTTGACAATTATTTTTCAAACTAAATTTTTTAAATTCAGCATATAATTTATCAAAAGCTTATTGTAATTCATCAAATGTAAAAGATTTGTCATTTACCTCATCTTCGTTTCCAAGTGCCATTAAGTATAAGTTAGCAACCACATTTTTGCAAACTTTGGTTTCTGAGTTGCTTTCATCACTATCTTCTCCCCATGCTGCAATCATGGCTTTCTTCTTATCCTTCTTGAATTGTTTCTTAAGTTCCGGACATTCTGATTTGCAGTGTCTTGATTTGTTGCATTCGTAATAAGTAACTTCAGATTTTTTATGATTTTTTCCCCTTTGAAAATCTTTTTTAAAGTCTTTTTTGAAATTTTTTTGCACACCTTGCTTCTTTTTCACAAACCTTTTGAACTTCCTAATAATGAATGTCATTTCGTCATCATCATCCAAATCATCTTCCTCATCCTCTTGATGTTTCGAGGTGGATTTAAAGGCTATTCCTTTCTTTTCTTGTTGTCCTCCTCTTCCTTTCCTTCTTGCATTATGAGCTCATGAGTTAAGAGAGATCCTATTAACTCATCTAGACTTAGCTTTGATAAATCCTTGGCTTCGGTAATGGCAATGACTTTTGTCTCCCAACTTTTTGGCAATGACCTAAGCACTTTTCTTCAATCTCAGTATTAATATATATTTTGCCAAGAGAAGTTAGATCATTAATAATATCAGTAAAGCGAGTAAACATTTGAAGAATAGTTTCATCAGGCTTCATTTTAAAGAGTTCATAATTATAGACTAGCAAACTGACTCTAGATTCTTTAATTTGTTCGGTTCCCTCATGAGTCACTATAAGCTTATCCCAAATTTCTTTTGCGGTTTTATATGTGGAAATTCTGTTGAACTCGTTGGCATCTAAGGTACAGTACAACATATTTGTGACTTTGACATTAATTTGGACCATTCTAGTATCTAATTCATTCCACTCATCTTCAAATTTTGGTACTTTAAGGCCATCTACGGTCTTGGTAGGAATTTTTAGACCATTGCAAATAATTTTTCAACATTCATAATCATTAGATTGAACATATATGGTCATTCTAGTTTTTCAATAGCTAAAATTTGTGCCGCTAAACAGTAGTGGCCTATTGGATGCTTGTCCCTCAAGTAAGAAATAATTAGGGGTTACTATAATCTACTCTAAGACGGTTAAGTCACACAGACTAGAGTCGAGACTCTGATACCAATTGTTATCCTAGGTAGGCAACCCAAGAGGGGGTGAATTGAGTTATTAAAAAAAATTACAATATTAAAAAATATTAAACACAATATTCAGAATAAAAAACAAAACAATAATTATCAATATAAAAGTAAGAGAAATAGGAAAAAAAAATCAAACACTGATATTTATAGTGGTTTGGCATGTCGGGCCTACATTCACTCCCCAAGGAACCTCCTTGAGAATTTCTTCACTATCAAAATGAATCAATACACCACCCAGGCTTCATCAAGCTTATGGATTTTACACAGGTCTTATTTTTATCTATTGAGTCTCACTCAACAATAAATGCCTTACTCTTATAAAATTTTCTCATAGGATAATGAATAAAAATAAGAGGTACTTTAACCCTCTTTTATAATAATTCTTTCACAAAGAGTAGATATGAAAGTGTAAGAACAAATACTACACTTAGATTTAAAAGTTAAAGAGCAAAATACAATACACTCAAAATTTTGGAGCAAACAGATTTTTTCTCTTTAAGTTCTTAATTTTTCTCCACATACAATACTTCTATTTATACCCAAAAATATATATATATATATATATATATGTGTGTGTGTGTGTGTGTGTTAGAGGAGGGGACACTCCTTTTTAGACTTTGGAGTCCCTTCACGTGGGTTTGTAGCCAGGGCATGCTCAATTTGTGGCTTTATCTTTTCAAAAAGAATAACAGCGGGTTGTTAGTGCTTTTCAACAAATTAAACACTTTGAATAAAAGGATATGGGTTGCTATCAATGAATAGTAACAACTCATTTTAAAACATTTCACGTAAGAAACAAAAAAATGCACAGTGATTGGATAGTAATTTTTATATTAAAATATTTGAGTGTACATTGTTATTTTTAATAAAATATTTGTATGAATAGTACAAAAAACATTTATATCAGACATACAAATATATACCCCTTTCTAAAAGTTTTGTAATTGTTGAAAATATTATAAATATATTCAAATAAAAACAACCAATCATCCCATATGAGTATATCAAAAGGAAATAATTCATCAATATCACATTTGTCAAAATAATACAACCAATCAATCAATTTTGTCAAAATAATACAATTAATCAATTTTAAATTTATCAAAAAATGAATAGTGACCAGCCAACCAATCAATTAATTTTGTCAAAATAATACAACTAATTAATTTTATAATTGTCAAAAAAGTGAAGAGTGACCAGCTAACCAATCAATCAATTTTTTCAAAATAATACAACAAATCAATTTTAAATTTGTCAAAAAGTGAATAGTAATATTTTCAAAATATTTTCATTTAAATAATATTTATAACAAATATATCATACAACCTATATTTTACGCAGATAATATTTTGTGTCAAATAATATAGAATATGTATATTAAAAGAATCCAAATTTTTCAAATAATATTTTAGACATCATCAAAATTAAACAATATGATTAACAAACATAATCGTGGAACCCACATTGATAGAAGAAATTAAAGCACGACAATGTAAAGATAGACTTTTAAAGCAAAAATACAATGAGCAAAGAAGTATGCCCAATCCCGACTTCTCTATAAGTAATGGGATGCTAAAATTTCAAAATTGAATTTGCATACCTGACATTCCTACACTCAAGAAAAATATATTGATGGAAGCTCATAGCTCGAGGTTTGTAGTCTACCTTGGCAACATCAAAATGTCTCACGATCTGAAGGAACATTATTGGTGGACAGGAATAAAAAGAGACATAATAAGCCACGTCTCCAAATGCTCGCAGTGTCAACGTGTTAAAGCAGAACACCAGAGAACCGCAGGAATACTACAACCGCTCCCTATTCCTTAATGGAAATGAGAACACATTACAATAGACTTTGTGGTTGGGCTACCACAATTAGTCTCAAAGAATGATGCAATAGTTTATTTAAAATGATGCAATATAGGTCAGAATCACGTACTCCCTTACTAAGTTCACGACTTTATACATTAAGGAAATTATTTGTTTGCACAGTACCCCAGTTTCAATCGTGTCTGACCAAGACTCCCATTTCATGTCTCACTTCTAGAACAAATTGCAAGAAGCTTTGGGAACCACTCTAAATTTTAGCACTGCCTATCACTCGCAAACTGATAGACAATCCAAAAGAATAATCCAAATTTTGGAAGACATGTTACATGTGTGCGTGCTAGACTTTAAATGTAATTGGGATGAGCACCTACCTTTAGTGGAATTCGTTTATAACAACAGCTACGAAGCAAGCATTGGAATGTCACCGTACGAAGCACTATATAGAAGGAAATGTCGGTCACCTCTGTGTTGGACAAAAGTCGAGGAAAGGAAATTATTAGGCCTTAAAATCGTGCAAATAACAAGTGACAAAATTCAACTCATCCAATAGTGAATTCACACTGCTCAAAGTCACCAGAAAAGTTATTCGAATATAATAAAACAGAACTTGGAGTTTCAAGTAAGAGAGCATGTTTTCTTAAGAAATCTTGTCGACAGGAGGAGTCATTCAATTTGAAAAACGAGGAAAATTGAACCTACGTTACATCCGGCCATTTAAAATATTGAAATAGATTGGCCTTGTAGCATATCGTCTTAACCTTCCATCATAATTGTCCAATGTTCATAATGTATTTCACATTTTGATGCTCTGTAGATAACTTTGAGATCCCGAGCATGTTGTCGATTATGAGAACCTGGAAGTTCAAGAAGATCTCTCTTATGAAGAATAACCTATGTAGATTCTCGATCGCCGTGATCAGGTTCTACAAAACAAGACTATACCCCTTGTAAAAGTATTATGGAGAAACCATCGTGTCAAAGAAGCAATATGGGAAACTGAAATTCAAATGCGGACCAAGTACCTACACTTCTTCGAAAACTAAGGTATGACAAGTTTGAGAACAAACTTCTTTTAAGGATGGGAGAAACGTGACACCCGAATTTTTAATTTAATTCAATACAGTGTTAATATCAATTAATCATTAGTAGAAAGGAAAGAATATATATATATATGTAATAATTAATAAATAAATAGAATTTCTTATTATATTAAAAAAAGTGCATAGTGGAAGCTTGTGGTTTAAAAAGTTAGAAATTAAAAGATTATATTGTTTAAGGGGATAGATTGTGGGACAACGTACTTTTAGAATATTAAATATTTTCGTAAGTGGTAAGTGATATTTTATGGTTTGGTGGTGAGGTTTTTAGATACGAACTTATAACTTATAATCATATGTAACTTTAGGCACCATTGTAAATTACCAAGAGGGTAATAACCACAAAAATTGTGAGAAGCCAAATCAGTTTTCTTGAGCCAAGAAGTTAGGTGACTCTTAGGAAATTCTAGGAGTTAAAACTAAAGGGGTAAAACAGGTGGCAAGAGGGGAAGTTCCTACGTGTATGATCCTTTTGCTTGGTTATGTATAAATAGTTACGGTTGGTGCTATAGTAGAAGGCATTCGAGCCAGAAACACAAATATAAATGAGTAAGCAAATCTAGGTTGTAAGGGGAGCCTCAAAAGCAAAAAGTGAGTCAAGGCTAATTCAGGAGTAATTTTAAGGTGAGTTATATTACACATTGAGTTACGATAACATATTTTACTTATGTTTTGAATTATCATAATTTATTTTATACATGTTATGTTTTATAACTTATATTTAGATTTCAAGTACGTTAATTATCTTTTGAACTCCATTTGCTTAAATTGAAACTCATGGATATGTTTGTTATATGTTTGTTTAAATTTTAGAAATTATTTGACAATAATTTTATAAATAATTATTTTTTGTAAGTACCACAACGGTAGTCTCATGCCTTGGAGGATTTAAATAAACCATTGGCTTTTGATTGGTCACCTTGTAACCCTCTGTTTGTCATGGATCCATTGACCTCTGTTCTGATTATTACTTCGGTTACCTCTATTCTGTTCTATTTTATACCGTGACTATGATTATTTTGCTTACATGACTTCTGAACTAAAATTTTATAGTTTAAGTAATTTATTTATTCAAACTGAATTGTTCACTATTTTGGCCTAAATAATTATCCATGGTAATTTATGTACCCTCATACTCACTGTATAATACTTCTTACTCTGCTATGTGCTTATAGCTGCTATCCCCTTTCAGGTGATGAGATTTAGCGGGATTAAGATTGGGAATAGATCGCAGTGTTTTTTTTTATATTTATTATTATTTATTTACTATCTGTAATTCTGATCGGACTCTTATAATAAAATAGATCCCAAATGACTATTTTCCTTTTAAATAAACTTTTTGATACCCATTTATTATATTTTAATTTATCTATTTGCGCTACTACTGTAGAAATTTTAGAATTATTTTTTTTATAGTCTTGTTGCGACGCCAAATCTTTGGGTACATGGTTTGGGTCGTGACATACAATAATTATGAGTGAAGGGTATAATTGTAACTTTTAGTGTGTAGATTGAGAAAATTAATTAATAATAAAATTAATAAATATGTGTACTGAAAGAAAATGTACACTAAGATAATTAAGTGGGTAAAAATAGAGGCTCTGTTTGGTTGTGTTTTGAAAACGTGATTCTACACCTACATTTAAATATGATGTTTGGAACGAGTTTTGGAAACACTGCAGAGAACTTTGAGACATGAGCGATTTTCGATTTTTTTTTTTTGCAAATTTTGCCCAACCGGTTGTCCCACCGATTGACCGGAATAGTGATTTTTTTTTTTTTTTTCAATTGATATGTTAATTTTTATATATTCAAAAAAAATATTTTTTGAATTTTTAAATTTTTTTTATGTGCTTCAAAATAATTTTGAGTTATATATTTGGTTATGAGTTGTAAATTTTTGTATCAAATATCAAATGTCATATCAATAATTCCCCACTCAATTTAAAACTCTTTTCAAAACTATTTTCAAAACTTTTTACCAAACAAATTTTCCACACTCAAATCATAATTTCAAATCTCACAAACTCAAAATACAATTCATACTCTCAAATCAGAGTTTCTCAACCGGCACCCCTCTAATAACATCAAAGTAAACAAACCCAAAATATTATGTAAAATTACTATTTTATCCTTATTTTTGTAAATTGTTCTTTATCCTCTAGTTATGTAATATAGAGACATATAGCTATATCTCCTCTCATACATTCTAAAATAAAAAGCTACCACCATATCTACACCTCTCGGACACCATGACTATTAGCTCGCCATCTCCATCTTCTCCTCTTTTCACGAACTCCAATAATACAATTTTAACGTTGTGTGTGATTAAAAAATTTGAGAAGTAATTTAAAAAGAAAAAGAAAAAAAATAAGTAAAATATAAATAAATTATACTTATATTTCATTTAATTTTACATACTTTTTTCATTTCTTTTATCAAATTCTTTCTCAAACCTCCTAACCAAACACAACATAAAAATTCAAGTGAGTACCAAGTTAAAAAAAATTAAAACATCATCTTTTTAGTGGGTGTTTGGAAAGTTTTTATTTTAATAGGCTATTTTGGTTTTTAGCGATTTTAGTAGGTTAAAATTTTTTGTGTTTGGAAAGATGATCAGATTTTTTTATAGTTTGATGTAATATTTGTGAAAGAAAAAGTGAAATGATTATAGCTTTGATGTGACATTCTGTCTTATTAATTATTTTAACCTGTTTTATCTTTTTGTGAATTTTAACCTAAAAAAAAATTAAAATTTCACTTTCCAAACAGCCACTTAACACAAAACACCACCACACGATCTCTATGACCACATGAAAATCCTTGCAAAAACTCATATTTCTTTCTTTGAAACACTTGCCAACGTTGAATTGAATACTTATCTCACTCTACTATAGCGTATTGTGCTTCCTTATTTTAGTCAATGTGGTTTGTGTAACTTCGAAATCAACAATCAAGCAACAATGTGGGGCTTGGTTGGCTGGTGACAAGGTAACAACATAGGCAGTGGACAAAGAAATTTTTAATAGCAACTTGTTGGTGAGTAGTTGTTTAGTACGGGTTGCATTTAAAAGTGACAAAGATGTTGAGTTTTGGAGTTAATGGATTTATGTGGGTGGTAAATGGGAATCAAGATTCTCTCATTCATTTCTTCCCTTAACTTCCTACTTGTTAGGTTATTGAATTCATTTTTGAGTCTAATTTCGATGGTCCAAACCGTTTACATTTTAAGATTTGGTGAGTATATCATACTTGTAAAAAGTTAAGTTAATCGGATATCAAAAATTACGTTTTCGGATCATCGAACTACAAATCATTTTAAAAAAATATTTAATAAATAGTTTTTTGAATACATGCTTTCTGATATCTGATCAACTTGATTTTTTACAGGTATGATATACTTAACAAATTTTAAAATGTAAACAAACGGATCCTCTCCAGCCAAAGACTCCCTCCTGTCTTCCGGTCAAGGGCCACGATTTGGCCACGTGGCCCTTTGAAGATCTACGGCTCAGATAAAATAAAAATAAAAAAATTGAATTTCTTTCCTTCTTTCATTCAACACAGCAGCAGCAGCTTCCATGAAGATCAAATGAAGATCAAAAAAAATTTTGAATTTATTTCCTTCTTTCATTCAACACAGCAGCAGCAGCTCAAATAAAAATTTGAATTTCGCTCAAATGAAGATCTACAGCTCAGATGCAAAAAAAATAAATAAAAATATTTGAATGTTTTCCATTTCAGATTCAACACAGCAGCAGCTTCCATTGATTTAGCACCATTGATTTAGCACCATTGAATGTTTTCTTTCATTCTTTCATTCTCAGATTTCCTTCTTCTTCAGATTCAACAAACCCACCACCAGGAAGGGAGAAACCAGCCTGATCTTCCCTTTTTCAATTAGTTTTTACAAAACACTTAACAATCAATCTCTGTTTACAAAACCCATGTCTTCTTCTTCAAATTCAACAAACCCACCACCAGGAATGGAGAAACCAGCCACCGTAACGCCACCACCAGCACCACCACCATCAAAACTCATCTGGGTCCTTCCCTACAAGACCC
Organism: Camellia oleifera; assembly: GCA_022316695.1. Classification (NCBI taxonomy): domain Eukaryota; kingdom Viridiplantae; phylum Streptophyta; class Magnoliopsida; order Ericales; family Theaceae; genus Camellia; species Camellia oleifera. Next base: position 116,392,749 of record CM039312.1, read on the forward strand.
AAAGTCTCCAAAATCTATATACAATCAGGAAAAAGCTAGGGCAAGGACAGTTCGGAACCACCCATCTCTGCACAGAGAAGTCTACTGGGATTAACTACGCTTGCAAATCGATTCCAAAGAAGAAGCTCATCTACAAAGAGGACTAAAAATTTGAATTTTGTGCTGGGTTGAATAAACAAAATTCAAATTTTTTTTTTTTTTATCTGAGCCGTAGATCTTCAAAGGGCCACGTGGCCAAATCGTGGCCCTTGACCGGAGGACAGGAAGGAGTCTTTGGCTGGAGAGGATCCAGACTCATTTATGTGGGTGGTAAATGGGAATCAAGATTCTCTCATTCATTTCTTCCCTTAACTTCCTACTTGTTAGGTTATTGAATTCATTTTTAGGTCTAATTTCGATGGTCCAAACCGTTCACATTTTAATATTTGGTGAGTATATCATACTTGTAAAAAATTAAGTTGATAGGATATCAGAAATTACGTTTTCGGATCATCGAACTACAAATCATTTTAAAAAAATATTTAATAAACAGTTTTTTGAACACATGTTTTCTAATATCTGATCAACTTGATTTTTTACAGGTATGATATACTTAACAAATCTTAAAATGTAAACGGTTTGAATTATCAAAATTAGACCTAAAAGTGGACCCAATAACCTAACAAATAAGAAACTAAGGAAAGAGATGAAAGAGAAAATCTTGATTCGATAGATTGTAGGGATTTGGAGAGAGAATTTTCGGATTGAGGGTAAGAGCGGGGCATGGTCTACCTCTCTAAGGAAAAAATCTTAACGGAAGCCTTTTATATTCAAATAAGATTTATTATTTTATTTTTTATTTTTTTTTATGACCGAGTGTCCGGGCCAGCACCCCTTCGGGGTGACGCACCTCGACTAATCGCGGGGTCCTGAGCCGATCGACCAGGCAAAGACACAGTGGCCCACTAGGAGCACAGCTGGGAGCGGGATTTGAACCTGAGACCTAGAGAGGAGCAAACTCCTAGGCCCCAAGTCCCTTGGCCTCAACCAACTGGGCTACCCTTGCGGGTTTTATTATTTTTTTTTATATTATAATTTGTCATGTAAAATTTATTTTTCTCTTAAATTCTTACAACTGAAATTTTTGTAGTTAAAGCCTTAACAAGGGTAAATGTCAGAAGTAATTCAATAAATAGAACTTACAAATTCAAATTGGAGACGGTATGTTAGGGAAAATAAAAAAGGATAAATATTAAACCTGTAGAACTTAATATATTTTCTTAAAACTTGTAGACCTTATTCTAAGGCCAAGTTTGGGGTATGTAAAAAAAAGTCAAAAAATTAAAAAGTTACTTAAAAAGTTAAAAAGTTAACACTATTTATCAAAATCAACAATTACGGCTGCATAACTCCCAATCTTAATTTTTCTCTACAAACTAATTTTTACAATTTTTATTAGGGAGATTTACCAATAAATCCCAAATTTTGAACTTATGAACCAATTGGTCCCATTTTTATTCTACTAAACCGTTTAGTCCCATTCAATTGTGAGGGACGTAATTACCCTCGTGCATAATTAGTAAATAGATGTGTGGTGTGTTGCATGTGATACATTGTGAGGGTGTCACACAATGGCAAAGCGCTGTAAGGGGTTTTTATTTGGGGCTGGATTGGTGTGTTTGGGGGTTCACACAGGCAGATACACAAACATTCACAACACACACTCAAATCCACACCAACATCGACAGAGCCAAGCATCACCGTCGCCAAACTCCGACATCCTCGTCGTCTTCAAACTCTCTGCCGCCGTGACTTGGTTCGATTTTCGATCTCTCTCATTTTGATCGTGATCAGAAGAGGCGGGGGAGACATGGAAGACAAGTTCGATGATGATCATTACGTTATTCTAGGTTACCATCTAGGGAAGAAGGGGCTAAGCTTTCAGAGAAAGAGATCACGAAAGCATATCGAAAAAGGGGTTTGGAAATCCACCCCGATAAGAGACCCGATCACCACAATGCCCACGCCGACATTCAGCGACTCAACGCATCGTACGCCATTCTCGACGATCTGGTCCAAGTCAGAGACGCGAAGCTTCGAATTCGAAGGCAATCATCGCAACAGGGATCGAAGCGAAGGAAGATGGTGAATGATCTTGAAGAGAGAGAGGGGGCTTCGGAGGCAAAAGCGAGGGAAGAAGAAGAGGAAGAAGAGAGAATTCACAGGAAATTTAAGGAAGAGGTTGCGAGGATCCGAGCGAAACAGGGGAATAGAGTTGGGCCAATTGGGATTGGGTTGGAGAAAGAGAAAGTGATTAAGGTGTCATGGAAGAAGATTGACTTCAACACACACACACTGTCACACACACATACACACTGATGATGGCTTCAAGACACACACACTGTCACACACACACACACACACTCTGATGGCTTCAATACACACTCACACACACACACACACACTGATACACACACAACGCACACAGCACACACGGAATGAGCAAAGGAACTGATCTAGCAAAACAATATCACATTAAACTAAGGGCACTCTCATCCACACAGTAAAACAAAAATGAAAAAAAAAAAACAAAAAGGACCAAATCAACCCACCAGCAGGACTATTTGGTATAATAGAATAAAAGTGGGACTATTTGGTATAACAGTTTGTAAAGTAGGATTTATTGGTAAATATTCCTTTTTATTATATATATTTTTTCATGAAAAGTCAAAAAATTAATCCAAACATCCATATTTTTTTCTTCATATTTTTAGTCCAAAAAAATAAAAAATATATTTATTCAGAACACCTCAAACAACTCCTAAATTGGTGTAGACTTTTTTCAACGTGTACTTTCTTAAAATAATGGACTTGCTACAAAATCTATGGAGCCTTTTTGTCAATTTGAACCTTCTAAAAAAACAGGATAAGTGGATTTGACAAACATATATCAAATCATGGAGACCATTTTCAAATTTATAAAACCTTCACTATTTTTTTTTTTCTTTTGGGAAAATTGCAATTCAGTTGAAAGACAAAATAATAATAATAATAATAATAATAATAATAATAATAATAATAAAAAATAAATAAATAAATAAACAAATTACAAATCAGTGATAAAATTTATCAACTTTAATAATTGAAGTGATAAATTTATCCAAAATTTTGTAATTTTTTTTGTGATCTTTCAACTGATTTACAATTTTCCTTTTTCTTTCTTTCTTTCTTTCTTTCTTTCTTTTTTTTTTTTTTTTCCGAAGTGAACCTTCTAAAAAAAAAAAACTGAGTTGCATTTTGAGTTTCGGTTATGTTTGGAGAGTTTGGGGCATTTTCAAAATGGGATTCATTACTTTAGTTTACTTAATATTAAGTCTTTGCTGTGCAAGGGAGAGAAGGAGATATAATGAGTCATGGCAGGTGAGGACGGTGGATTGCAGTGGTGACAAAGTGGTAGTGACTGACAAAGTGATAGTGATAGTAGCGATGGCAGTGACTGGTAGAAATTAATGGAAAATATAGTTGAGGAAGACAAAGGATGTGATAGTGTTAAGGGGCTGGTGGTTTGGGGCAGCGGCACTACCCATTGAGGTGGGTAGGCAATTGAATACCCTGAAAAAAAAGTTGTTTAACTAGATTAGTAATATTTACGTTAGACGAGTTGATTTTTAAATTTGAATTATTTCACTCCATGAAATACTTATTTACTTTGTTGAATGAATACTCTTATTCCACTCTGTTGAATGTCTAATTCTAACACACTATTTCTTAACCAAAAATAAATATATTGTTTTTTTTTAATTTTTTTTCTCTCTGGCACATATAATTGTGTAAACAATATTTCAGTGTAAGTGTATATTTCTTCCTTGTCTTAAATCTTATATTTACCCATGTTCACTATTAATTGACCAATAAGAAACCTATTTTGGGCCAATACAATCATAGAGTAACCAGACACTTGAGAAAAAAGTCTCATTTTATCATCATAACGATAAGGACAAAATATATTTATATAAAAAAATTTGTATTTAATTTGAGAAATCTAAATCAGTAGATTTTTAAAGTTTAAGGGTGTGTTTGGTTTGCTTTTGAGAGAGTGATTTTCAAAAAAAAATGGGGAGAAAGTTTAAAAAAAAATTTGGTTTGTTTGGTTGTATATTTTGAAAGTAGTTTTGGAGTTTGGAAGTTTAGGATGATTTGATATTTTATTGTAATTAAGTAGATATGTATGAGAAAAAAAGTGATTGAGAAGGAGAGAGGAGAGAGAAAAAATGATTGATTGATATGTAAGAGAGAGAAAGTGATTTTGAAATTTTTTTGAAAAAAATCACAAACCAAACAAAATTTTAAAAAAAAATTCAAGCATCACTGGAATGGTAAGCATCACTGACATGGTCCTAAGGCAAAATCATGTAGGTTGTGTTTTGTAAAGTTTTAGAATTTTAATTTGAGAATAGAATTGTATTTTGAGTATATGAGTTTTAGAATTATGATTTGAGTGTGAAAAATTTATTTGGTTATGAGTTTCAAAAAGAGTTTGAATTGAGTGATGTGACATATAACATTGAAAAGTGAGTGTTTTGAAAAGTGGGTGTGGAATTAATTTTCTAGAATTGTAACCAAACAACACACTCAAACTAAAGAGTAGAATTAAACCTCAAAAGCTCTACCAAACAGAACCTCAATTTGCTTTTCATTGATTAAAATAATAGAACCTATCACTTTTATGATGACTTTTGAGAGATAACAAAACAAGTGTTGCAAGGTGAGTAATGTGGGTTACCCTCTATTGGTGTCCTGGTGGTGGGTCACTCACTTGGTGGGGATTAATTCTTAACTGGCAACCGGTTATCCCGGGGCTAGGGCTCAACGGGGCTGTGATGACACCACAAAGCCCTTTTTTATAATTCAAAAAAAAAAAAAAAAAAAGAAAGGTGAGCAATGTGAAACAATACTCTAAAATTGCCAAATAACCTCTCCTAGGCATCGATCAATTTGACAAGGGTTGGTCATTTAGGCTAATTATTAGTTGTGTCATTAATCACATTGTATTCTTAGCGCGCAATTAACATAGAGAAAATTTTTATGGCTGATTTGTTGTTAGTTAATTAGGAGACAATGCATATTTCACTTAATGTGTTTGAGGAGTCTTCATTGATTAGAGCACTATATAGATAATGTCATATTGTACTCTAAATTATTTAATAAATTTTTAATAATTTATTAGAAGAATTATACTACAATAAATAAGATGCACATCCGTGTATAACTTATAATTTAAATGGGTATTAATTATCAATTATTGTAGTATTTGGTTACGATTTTTTGTGATAGTAAAGTCAACATATCAAAATTAATTATGTCTTATTGTAGTAATTGGGATTATGTTTTAAAGTGGTGCTATTTATCACCAATTGTGATACCTTTGATTGCAATTCAAGTAATATTAAGTTATGACTTATATGTAAGTGTTATTAACAACTCAATGTAACTATAATTTCATGGTCATTTTTTTAATTTTATTTTTAAAGATTCAATGAACAAAATGCATATAATGTAAACTTGTTTTGAATATATATAGTATAATTTTCTAAAATCGATTTTGGCCTTGGTATTTATCAATTGCCTAATATATATTAACATAGAAATATGAATTTTTCTTTGTAATAAAATTACTCTGTTTTCCTAAAAACCCAATAATCTATTTTTGTTTGAAAAATAACATTTGTCATCAAATGTAATTTATTTTTTTATTTTATAGATATCCATCTAATAAACTAGATGTAATGTAACCCAATCATACTTAAAAAATAATGATAACTACATAACAAATAAAAAACTTGGGTCAATTGGCTCAATAACTAAATCAGCTAAAATATTTAGTTCGAATTGGTTTATTTAGTAAACAATCAGAACTCAAACGAAAAAAAACTTCAATTCCTTTGCCACCATATAAGAATCACATGTAAATAAATTAATATTTATACTTCAATTCCTTTGCCACCATATAAGAATCACATGTAAATAAATTAATATTTATACTCCAAAAGAGTTGAGAAATGTATTAAAACTCTCAACAAAATACTAATCATAAATTTTTAATTTGATTAACCTATTTCAACTTCATAGGTTAAAATAATTTTTTTCATTTCAAACTTGTAACAAAGAGGATGTTAATTCTGAAAAATGGCTTGTATTAGATGGTTTGTAATCTCTCTATTGTGTATTTGTAATAGAGAGGATTAAGATTCTCATTTTGGAAAATGTCAAGTAAAAGATCCTACTTTTCCTCCACAATTCTTTCATTTGATAACTCATTTTTTCACCTTCCTTGAAATGTAAACTCCCATCCCAATCTCTCTCTCTCTCTCTCTCTCTCTCTCTCTCTCTCTCTCTCTCTATGGACACCACTCTTGATTCACCTTCCACCCCTGAAACCACCACTAACCTCGAACCCACCATTATTGCCACTAGCCGGGATGACTTAGAATCACTCAAAAAGTCTCAAATAGCCGTCGAAACACTTTCATCCATCCTCCCTTCCCCCATTCCTCCCTCTCTCTCCTCCTCAAAAAATCCTGCTTTCTCTCTTCTCCATGACTCCCAAGTATCCTCCCAAATCTCCACCTTTCTTCGCCAACCTAACTCCGGCGCTGGCGACAACCACCTCTGTCGTTGGCTCTACGACACCTTTCAATCCTCCGACGCCAACCTCCAGCTTGTCGTGCTCCGTTTTCTCCCTATCATCGCTGGTGTATACCTCTCTCGTGTCGCTCTCCACAAACCTCTTGCCGGCTTTGAAGCTGTTCTATTAGCTCTCTACGCCCATGAAACCACCTCTCGAAATGGCCAGTCCATCACGGTTAACATCCCTGACCTCTCGCACTCTAGTATTTACCATGAAACCACTAAATCAACCGCCAAGAATTGCTCCACGGAGCTAAACTTGGCTGTGATATCTGCAAGCTTAGAGCCTCATGGTACCGTCAGATCAACCAGGCGGGCTCGCATTGTTGGCGTGGCACTTGAGCTCTATTTTAGTAAGATTTCTCAAATGCCTGTGGGTTCGAAGATAGATTTTTGTGAGTTTTGCGTGGTTTGGGCAGGTCAAAATGGGGACATGTACAGAGATGGCCCAGATAAACCAAGTGAAGTCAGCAACAACGGTTCTAGTGGTGAAAGTGAAAGGAAGGAGGAGGGGAGGATACCTTTACCATGGGAGCTTTTGCAGCCAATTTTGAGAATTTTGGGACATTGTTTAATGGGTCCTAATAAAGACAATGAATTGCATGAGGCAGCATGGGGTGCATGTAGGAGTTTGTATGCAAGGTCTTTGCATGATGTAAATCCTAAAGCAATTTTGGCCACTGGGAGTCTTCTTAGGCTTGTGAAGATGGCCATGGAATCAAATGATGATTTTGACCGCACTGAGTTATCCAAGGAAAATGTTCTAAGCCAATAAATTCCATTACCTTCTTAATCTTTCTCTTTGTATTGTTTCATTAATAATATCAATTTTTTTATATCATAATATGTAATTTATAATCAAATGTTGATGTGGCAGATTATAGTAGGGTTCATGTAAAACTTATTGCACATAATATTATGATTTAAAAGGTGGATAAGTGTATTATTATTAATATTATTTTGTTTCAAGAATTTTCAATAAAGTGGCCATTTAATGTAAATGGGTCAGTCCACTTCAAGAGAATTCAAATTCAGTCTTGAATTTTTTTCTTTTTTAGGAGCTTTCCCTTCTTTTTCATTTTCTTTCAATTCAGATTTAAAAAAAAAAAAAAACAGTTGGCTTTTTTTTACTTTTGTTTTTGTTTTAATTTTTATCTTTTTTATCTTTAGTAAATTTTTTTGTTATCTTTTACTTTTAAGCAAGATAGATTTAAAAAGTAAAAGATTTTAACATAATTTTGAAAAAAAAAAAATTACTAAAGTTAAAAGAGTTCGAAAAAAAATGTGATTTTTTTAACTGTATGCCAAACATATGTATAGCTTCCCATATATCTCGACTTCTATTTTGTACATTCAACTAGATAATTTGTGGAATTTCTAATTTAAACCAAGATGGTTTGGTAAATATTAATCTTCTGTGGAGATTGCCTACATGGCTGCAAATGGCCACAGGAATTCTAAATGCTCATACTAAAATTTCTATTTAGTCTCACACTTTGTTAAACTAGTTGAGTGTACGTGCGCTGCATGTGATTTTTTTTTTTTTTTAATAAAATATTCCTAATTGTTCTTGACTTTTTACTTAATGACTTTCTCTGTACTTGCTCTACATGCAAGAAAATGGAACTGCAAAGATAATTTCAGATTAAAAATGAAAACAAGCATTCAGAATTTATGGGTGGGATGGGGTCCGTCCTTTTGAGGGTCTTAAACCCTATAGGAAAGTGACTATCTCTTATTTATCTTTTAAAACATCAATATAATTATAGAGCCTATATTATCTAAACCAATCACAATGAAGTAGACACACATGTGGAAATACCCTCTTTTAAGTATGTAGAAAATGTTTGGGATCCTCTTTGGGAATGACCCCCGTACCTCCAAAATGATCCTAGCCCTCCATATATGTGTGAGGCCACTTATATATGTGTGGGATCCACATCATGAATGGTTCAGATTTGTGAAGTCTTGTGGGGGTGGGAGTCTCAATCATTACTAGTATGTTGATCATTAGGCAATTTGATTTTATTTAAGAGAAAAAATCTAACTTTTCATAAATCAATTGTTCGATTCCATTTTTAAATGAATGAAGTAGAAGCAAACAATTACCAAGTGGTGTAACATTAATGTTGGTAAACAAGTGCAATGGAGAAATTAACATTATGACTTTTAATGTAGAAAATATAGAAGTATATAGCACCAGCAGAGAAATTAATATTATTGACTTCCAATGTAACAGAACTCATCACCAATATTCAATTTTGCAACATGGAGTATATGATTTCCTCGTCCTCAACACTATTCAACTCGACCATGGTTCCTATCATAAGATGGTGCTGTGCACCCCTCCAAATACGCCACAAAATTACTCCAATCATATACGACTGTGGCATCGTTTGAAAACATGTTATTTTAATAATTTTTTGGCTAAAATATAAGATAAAAAAAAATTAGTATGTTTAGAATGACATTTTAATTTTTTACAAAAAGATGTGCAAAAAGTAGAGAAAAAAATGAATCTTTGACTTTTTAATATAGATTATAGTTTTTTTATTTTTTTTAATAACTTTTTGACTTTTAAGTTAAAACAGACACATATCAAACGAGAGTTATATGTCCTCTTAAATTGCCCAAACACATTGAAATTTGCATAGAGCACTTAGGCCTCGTTTGGCATGCAATAGTTTTAGCTTAAAAATCAAAAAGTTACTAAAAAAAATTAAAAAGCCTATAATTTATACCAAAAAGTTAAAGATTTTATTTTCTCTCTACTTTTTGCACATTTTTTCATAAAAAATTAAAAGTCATTCTGAACATACTAGTTTTTTTTACCTCATATTTTGGCCAAAAAACTAAAAAATTACTAAAATAGCATGTTTCCAAACAAAACCTTAGTGTCCTTACTTATATATGTAACAAAATGACTCATTACTAAACACACATGAATTTAAAGTTGATAGTAATTATCATTTGGTAGAACAAAATTTGGCTTTTCCCTAATTGCCTCAGTTATGGAACAAAAAAGTGATTCTTCAAAATTTAAAGTTGATAGTAATTATCATTTGGTAGAACAAAATTTGGGTTTTCCCTAATTGCCTCAGTTATGGAACAAAAAAGTGATTCATTTGAAGTATGACAATCTAAAATAATAATAAAAAAAGACTTCAAATACAAATAAATATAACTACATGTACACATCAAAAGGTCAATGTCTTCCATAAAACAATCCTCCATGTTCAATTTAAAATAATGCTCTTCAAGTCTTCTCAAAATTTAGACATAATGCACTGCAGGAATTTTCAGAATTAACAACGTTTAAAAAACGCCATTATAAGTCTTCAAAACGCCGTTAAAGGATAAAGACGGCGTTTATAACTTTCGTTGCAGATACGGCCGCCGTCTTAGGTCTACAACGTTTATAAAATGTCACTAATGACTTTAACCGGTGTTTTTTAAAACATCATAAATTCTCATACATTCCGTTATGTGAAACCGTCAAGTTAAACGCTGACATCATATGACGACATTTACTGACGTTTTTTAAAAAACGCCATCTTTTCTCTTTTTTTGTAAAAAAAAAAAATATAGCACTGCAATTTATATAAAAAGAAAATGTATAATTTCAATTGCACTAAATCTGCAAAATAAAACTCCTCAAAAAAAAAATACAAAATACAAAATACAAAATAATGATTCAATTTTCAAAGTGCACTATTAGCACTTTACACAAGCACATAAACTAAAAATAAACCAAACAATTTTAATTCCTCTTCCATAAGGCTCCAATTTCCATGAGGCTCATTCATGGACCAATGCTTATTTCAAAGAACAAGTTGGCCAATGCTCCTACAAAAAAACACTAGAATCAATAATATTAAAAAAAATAAAGAAACTACCCCAAAAAAAAATAAAAATAAAAAATAAAAAGTTTGCAAATTATAATCATAAATAATAAATGACTTGTGACCAAAATTCAAAAGTCAACATTAAAATTCTTTGTACATAAAATAAAGTGATCCTAAAATCTTTTTCCTTTTCTTTTAATTTTCTAACATGTATGCATCTGCAACATGCCATATATGCAAATGTAAAAGATATACAATATTGCACCAACCTTAATACTATTGTTAATTGACGGAGGCAAGCCGTAATCACAAACTTGATGCATAAAATTTGAAGTAATAGATCAGAACAATTAAAATCCTAATTCACAATGTTCATGAACAAGCCATAAAACACAGATTGCAGAACAAAAATGATATCGCAATATACATGTACCAGTTTCTGCAATTAGAACACGTGCCCCTCTTCTGTAGGAAACCCACAAACTGCTGGAGTAGGATGAAAGGAAGACAATACCTCAAACTGGTAACAAAGCAAACCCACTTAAGAGAAACTAAGCAACTAGACATTCATTATCAACATATGAAACATTCAAAATCTAAAGTCAAATAATTATATATATACATACCCACATATAAAACAACATGAATGTTCACAATATATTGGTTCAGAAAGACAATTTTAGATGGTTATGTAACAGGTTTCCGATACAGAAGAATGTAGAGAGTGAGAGAGGGACATCAATAACATAATTCCAAACAGGCACATCAATAACATAATTCCAAATATTCAATACCAAAAAAAACAAAAAGCAGCAACTCCAAATTCAATAGAAGGACAAGCAGTAATCCCATAAGCAAAAAATAAGCAATAATCCCATGTAAAAGTATCTCTAACAGCAACAGCCACCAATTAAAATAGCAACATTAAATACACAACCTCTTTAGACAGAAACATAAGAATGGGGGGAGGTTTTTTTTTTTTTTTTTTTGAATTGATTAAAACTAAGCATATTTGGAAAAACTAAAAACAAAAAATTGCTAGTACCTTTCCGCGATACCAAGGAAACTTTTGTTCTTAGCCATGATGATCCAAGTAATGGTGTCCAACCACATAACAAAAATCTGTGAATAAATCTTTGTAGTTTGATTGTGTTAAGCCACTGCAAAAGGGAGCCAAAAAAGGTGAGAAAAGTTTATGTTAGTTTGAATTGAACAACTTGAACATGATTAAAAGAATTTTGTAGTCTGTATTATCTTTGTAAACTCAAACAAACAATAAACAAGAAGTCATATGCCAAGCAACTAAGTAGGTTTCAAGAAAGAAGTAGCATTTTGAATAAATCCAAAGAGCTCTAAATATTCCTAGGGAAATAAAAGAAGAAAAATATGGCCCAAAGATCAATTGTGCACCATCAGCTCTCAGGAAACAGACAAAGTAATTAACAGCAAGGACAAAACAAAAAAAGTTTTAGTATGAATGATTATCAAAAGAGAATAGTGAACAAGAAAAAGAAGAAGAAGAGGCAAATTAACCATGTAAATATTATAGATTTGACTAACTAGGTTATATAAAGTCACTTGCCATTTTGAAGCAACATTCACAATCAGAACAACCTTCCCATTGTAATTTCTCAAAGGTACATCATTTCCGCATATGTCCTGCACTTTCAGTTCAATTCAATCAATAAATAATGTGACAATGACAACCGTTTGTTTTAACAAAAAATATTTTCCATTGAAAAAAACAATACTCATAATTTAAGACAGTAAATAATGTGACAATGACATTCTTATATTAACTTATAACTGTGTTAATTAGTTTGATGATGGTACTCTTGGTTTTTTTTTTTTTTTTGGGGGGGGGGAGGGGGTGTTGTTAAGAAATGGTGAAGCAATAGGCTGTTCCAACATCACCACCAGGGCACATTATCCCAGAGCATCCACAAGCGACTTTGTTGTGAAAAATATTTCTTAAAACTGCCTAAAAGTAGGTTGTTTTCGAAACAATTTTCCAAGAATAATTTTCATAAATAGTTTGCCAAATAAGGTTTTTGTGTTTTTTCTGAAAGATGAAAACAGAAAATAGAAAACAAAAAGGGTATCAAATAGGAACAACACGGTTAAAAAAAAAGGTGGGGGTGGAGGATGATAGACAGAGAGAAGAAGCATTCAATAAAGTTATTTATTAACATAACTTTCAAGTATATCAATGAACATGGACTACAAAACATCAAACAACACATACAAATTGAACAATGATCAAGATTCAAAGAACCTTGAATTCATTCTAGAAGCAAAACCCAAGCTCAGGTAAAAAACTGTGCAACCATTGAAATTCTAACTCGCTGAGAGACGAAAATTTGGATATATCCAATTCTGCAGCATACCAAGTATTAGGCATAGAAATAAATTTCAGTTCTCCTAAATGTGTGACACTGATTATAAGAAAATAGCAAGTAGCAAAGACAGACCTCTTAGAAAATATTTTTCTATAAATCATCTAGTCCAGGATCGATAACTTTAGCTTCTTTCTCATCTTCAGTCCCAAAGAGTGGAGCATCTAGCTCCGGAGGGTTCTACATATTAGATACATATATGTGAGTCACTAAACAAGTAGCGATTGATCATCATTTATAAACCATAAATAGGCTTAGAATCTCTAAAATTTCATCAAAACAAGTTCTCTGAATTATCATCTTTAAAAGGGTATTCGCCAAAAAATGACATTTGCCAATTTTTGACAATGGTAAAATTTTCCTGTTCATCCATGGGATTGACACGCTTTTGTTTTGCTACTTGCAGAATTTGAATTATGCCATACATGAAGGATCATTTCTTACTATTTCATGAACTAAAATGAAAACACAGAAAACAAAACATATTCCAGTAAAATTGAAAACATAAAACAAAACAGAGGTAGAAAAAGAGAAATTATAGCAAAATGACTTGGTTGTATGGTTTCTTGATTTTTACCATGTAACGAACTAAAGGCCAGTTGACACCCTTGAAGAAAGGATGTCGCTTAATTTCATTAGCTCCTTCGCGTGAACCCAATCTGTTTTTGGGATCTCTGTGTGTCACGACCCAAACCCGCCCCTATAGGTTTGGCGACGTAACCGGCCAGTAATCCGTGGATTACCTACGGCCTCTAAAGACATTAACAAATATTAAGGGGCTACGAAAGCAATAATGTAAAACAAACAAGGTCCAATGAGCTGTGACGACATACATGGGACAGTAAATTTAAAACTTATTTATATACGTAAACATGCTAGTCAGATACACCCATATGTACAAAATATTTACATCAAGTACTCCCAAGATCCAACTTTACAAAAACACAACCATCGACTAGCATGAAGTGCAAAACTGCCCAAACATCAGGCTTCAAGCGGAACCTCCTCGGGAGGCGCAACAGGTGGCTTGGCCAAAACAAAACGAAACAGAGGGCCCTCAACTCTGGCCAGGGTCTTGTGCCGGCTCACCTACATATATAATATAAACTGTGAGCGAAAGCCCAGTGAATAATAACAGAGTAAAGGGGTTTAATGAATGATGTCCATCACAGAATTAGAAATCAGAGTTCATATCAGAAACATAATCATGTTTATAGCGATCCCGGGTTTACCCCTTGTTGTGCAGTGATCCGGACGCGTGTCCGTGGGTGTTGGTAGTTGAGTATTATATCGTTTACATCCTTTCCTATCTTGTATTTGAGTTATAGGATGTGTTGGGCCAGTTGGAGGCAGGTTGGTTGAACTTAGAACCAAAGATAAGCTGCCCAAGTTTTGGCCTTTGCGCTCGAGCGGATATTAGGGCGCTCGAGCGGAGATGTTTTTGGCCTGTACGCTCGAGCGGGGATCAGAGCGCTCGAGCGGAGAAATCACCCTCCCAGTAGTTTCGTCGTCTGCAGATTTTCTGGAAGGTTGCATCCAGCGCTCGAGCGGGTATTCGAGCGCTCGAGCGGGGGACTTTGGTGGTGCGCTCGAGCGGAGGTTTTAGCGCTCGAGCGGGGTACTTTTTGGCTTGTCCGCTCGAGCGGATAACAGAGCGCTCGAGCGGAGGACTGGGTTTAAGTTCCGGGTTTTGACATTTTAAAATCACTTTTCACTTTTCTTTCTCTCTCCTACTTTCCAAAAACACCATTCTTGAGCCTCTCACTCTAGAACTCTACCTTCTCTCTTGGTATTGATCTAGTAGGAGTGATTTGCTCACCTTTGGCCTTTACAATAGTTGCGTGGATCGTCGAGGGCTTCGTTTTAATCGGAGAAATTGTGGATTTGGAGCACTTTGGTTTCGGGTCATCATCTCTATTTGAGTTCTTCTTTGAGGTAGGGATTCTCCTTGTTCTCTTTTCAATACTCCTACTATAGATAGACATGTGGGTATTTTTGTATTGCATGAAAACTACATCATGTTGGAATTTTATATAAATTCATGAGGTTGAACTATGGGTTGGTTGTTGGTTTTAGATCTTTGATTATTAGATGTGCTTTGGGCTAATTGGGTGGTTAATTGGCGAGTTGTTGTTGAAAGGAGAGGAAACCCTAATATTTATTGATTTAATAATTTAATAGAGGGGTTTGATCTTAGGGTAAATACTTGGGTATTTTGGGTTTTAAAGGAAACCATTGTTGGCTATTGTAGATGATTGAGGCTTATGTTCAATAATGAGGAAGAGGGAGGAAAACCCTAGTATAGTGATTATGATTTAATTTGTATAATTAAAGTGGAATGGCTTTGAAAGGAATGTAGTTGATTAAAATGAGTTAGGGCTTATTGTCCTTGAACTTGATTTTGTGAAAAATAAAAGGAAGCGGGATTGGTTTTGTGGAATGGAAATGGTACTTTGAAATAAGTATGAATGTTGGACTGTTGTATCTTATACTACTATGATGGTATTAATGTTAAGCAGATAATTTCATGATAATTGAGTAAGTTTATAGATGTATAATATACTTGCATCTAGAGGTTTGTCCTTGGTCATCGGTGGAGGATGATACGGTTGTATTGAATTGTTGTGTACGCTTTACACGTATGTGTTCATCTATTTTAACACATTGCTGTTACCTTGGTAGTTTATGTATATGCATTATACATGTTGGATATGCCTTGTGTGCATGGTGGTTGTTGGCGTTATATGCCGCGCTTATAATCAGAGGTACCGTTACCTTCCAGCTAGCGCCTGGAGAACTGTATGCGCTTATAATCTGAGGTGCCACACCCTTCCAGCTAGCGCCTGGTAAAATGGTATGTTGCTGTGAAAAGTGCAGTGTGGCTTACTATGCATATAGCTAGTAGAGCGAAGTTGATAGTAGTTATTGCAGTATATCCTTGGCTTACTGAGCGCATAGCTAGTAGAGCAAGGTGGAATTATTGTAGTTTTGTTGTAACTGAAAATATCATGGATTTGATTGGTTACAGTTCGGAGGACCGAGTTACTCCATTGATTGATAGTATACATGTTGGTGGGTTGTAATTTATGTTTTTACAAAGTTATGCATGTATGGTTATGATAATATTGGGAATGAATCAAAATGTCATTTTTGCCTTTTGGAAAATGTGAAGGAGATCGAATGTTTTAAAAATAAACATGTTTAAAAAGGATACGTCTGTCGTATGTATGGGAAACGGATGAGAGTATCGGGCTTAGTGATGATTTTCCTAAGTAGTTGTTGATATTATGAAAGAATGGGAATGGGGATTAATGAGAGGAATATGGAAAGATGAATCGCTTGTAGCGTTGAATGAAACGGTTCTTTTCAAAAGAAGGGTTCATACATATATATTTTTGTATAAACTGTCACATTACTATTCTAGTACGAGAATGAGTGTGCATGATCATAGCTATCTGTATTGTTGTTATTGTTGAGGATCATGTTGAGATCCCTACTGGACTATATGTTCATCCCACGTTGTTGAAATCTTTTTCAGGTATTTAGCAGGATGTGCTACAAGATTTGGATCTTTTAATTGCTGGCCACGGGGCCTCTTTGTTGTTGGCGGAATGCCATATCTGTAAAAGGGTTACACCCTTCATTTGATTATTCAATGTTGTAAGCCCAAGGGCAATTTCTTGAGTATGTTCATGTAATATTTACTTTGCATACGAATGAGAGTATTGTTAATCACTCCTACGGATTGAATGTATGAGTTTATTTCCGCATGTTATCTCTGAAAGTGAATTAAGTTAATGAATTTGGTAATGACTTCGAGTAATAAAAAGTGGGGCGTGACAACTTGGTATCAGAGCTTACCGGGTTTGAATACCTTGAGCTCGTGGGAAGTGGTTTTTACCACAGTGGGTTTACTACGTGCAGTGAGGACGTTGCATATAGATACCATGGGAATTAAGACTTATGTGTTGCATTTATGTGAGCATGGGATTCAGTCTCCTGGATAGTATTCATAGCCGGTGAACTTGCTTTGAGGTCCTTTTGGAAACACGCCTGATCAACGTGGTTTCTGATAGGAATTCCTTGAGAGTTCCGGGATGAGTGGCTATCTTTGTGGACTTGATTCGATTATGTGTTTACTTGTTTGGATGTTTATATGCAGTAGAAATGTAAATTTTGAAACTAAGTGTGTCTTGTGACTTAACAGTAGTGGAGTGTGCCTCGGCGAAGGCTATTGTGTTTACGCTAAGTGTAATTTACCTTGTGCCTTATAGGATGTCTACACGAGGGAGTAGAGGACGATTGAGTAGTAGGAACGCCGGGAGAGGCACAACAGTTCCTTTAGCACCTGCCATTGCAGCATCGGCTGTCGGCGAGGATGTCGCACGTGAGATTGTGAGAGCAGTGCAAGATGCCCTAGCTCGCACTGAGGGTGGCAGCGGGCATGCTCTCAAACTTACTAAGGAGTTCTTTCGCTCCGGTCCACCTGAGTTTGTGGGGGAGGCTAAACCGTTGGAGGCAGAGAGTTGGTTGGAACAGATTACCAAGACTCTTGATATGCTCAGAGTCGAAGATGAGGAGTTGAGGGTTTCTTTAGCGACTTTTCAGTTGAAGAGTGATGCGAGTTATTGGTGGAAGAATGCTAAGACTAATGTGGGTGGCACGTGGGTTGCTTTTACCGAGGCCTTTTGGGCCAAGTATTTCCCTCCTTCTGCTCGGGAAAGGTTGAGGGAACAGTTTTTGGAGTTGCGTCAGGATGACACTCCTGTGGCACAGTTTGAGATGCGGTTTGATAGTTTGTCGAGGTTTGCTCCAGAGTTGGTGACAACAGAGGAGCGTCGTTGTTTTGAGTTCGAAAAGCGGTTGTGTTTCGATATTCGGGAGAAGGTAGCTGGATCCTTGTGGAAGGATTACTATACTTTAGTTGAGGCAGCGGCCCATGTGGAGGCCCTGATTGCTAGTGGTGATGGGGTTAAGAAGGAGACCATCTCGGTCAGTCTTGTAGTTCCTAAACATTCTAGGCTCAGTAAGGGGTGGAGGCGGAAACAAGCTCAATCGGGAGCTGGTTCCTTTTCTTCGCCAGGGGTTTCGGATCCTTCTGTTGGGGGTTCTGGGGAGGCGCAGGTTTCAGACCAGTTTCAGAGAAAAGGGTCTGGTGGTTGTTTTGTTTGTGGCCAGCTGGGCCATGGTAGACGTTCTTGTCCTTTGCGTGCTAATTCTTCGGGGGTATTAAAACCTAGTCAGACTCAGTCGTACTCGTCCAATCGGGGGCGTTCTCGGTACCAGAAACGGGCAGGCCAGGCTTCGGGAGCCTCGCAAGGGGCGACTTAGTAGTTAGCCCTACAGTGTTACCCTGGAGAGGGACTTTTTGTAATGTTGGCCGGTGGAGTATCACGTTTATTGATTTTGTTGTTGACCGGTGTACTACTGGATGCTGAGGCATCATGTTTATGTATTGCATATGCATGCATAGTATTGTTTGTTTAATCCTCGTGTATTGGGGAGTATGTGTGGAAATTTGAACTCTCTATTTTATTTTGAGAAGTTGTTAATGGGGCCAATGATCCTAGTATTGTTGCTTGCTTAGTATTGTGTATTGAGTTAGTCTTGTGACGGCCCGTGGGCCTTGTTCATTTTAGAGATTATGGGTTGAGAACGGGAATCCGTGGGTGGATGTGATTGATGTGATGGTTTCGAGAGTTGTGCGGTATTAGCAAGGTTATGTGAGGTTATATCTCGGGTTAGCGGGAATGGTACCTGTATGCTGGTTTGTGTTTTGGGCTTGCTAGTAGGTGAGTCTGGGGTGACCCTAACGGTTGTATAGGGGTAGTGTTTGTTTTGTGATTGGTCATCAATTGTGGGATATGGTTTGTGAGTGGATGCAGGCAGCATTCCTTGGTGGAAGAACAGTTTGTGTTCTAGAGTAACAAGAATAGCGTTGGTCGAATTATCCCTCTTGATTGGGTAGTTGTAGTTGCGGTAGACCATGTGTGTTGATTAGGGAGATCGAAGCTAATCGAACATGTTGTGCTATTGAATCTGTTGACTGATAGAATACATTAATTTATGTATTGTTTGATTGTGTATAGAACCTATGTGTTTATATGCATTGCTTGGGAGGGAGGAGATAGGGGATGAACTCCGTAGATAGAGCATGTATGCTTATCTAGAAATGTATTGACAGAGCATATATGCTTATCAATTGAAGTGTTGCTTGTTTGATTTGATGTAGCACTGTACTTATTTCTATTAATCATCATTATAGAAATGTTACGCTTCGTGTCGGTTTTGGTATCACTGTATGAGTGATGGTTGTTGCTAGTAGTATGTTGAAAAGTTATGGAAAACAAAATTTTTCTTAATGTTTGGGCCACCTAAGGGTGTTGCTGAGAAATTGATTTAAATCAAGGGTTTTGGAAAGTTCCAAATGAAAATATATTTTTTTTTTTGCAAATAAACCGTGGATGATTTTGTGTTTTGGATAACACCGTGTTTGTGAAAAATGTTTACAAAGCTGTTGAGTTTCTCATGGAAAGTGAAGGATTTATTTTGGAAAGTTAGCATTGAAAATTTGACTATCTTTGAGAAATGTCGCTTGAACAAGAAAATGTTTTCTTATTGTTTACTCATAAGGTTTACTTTGATTAGTTTTTGGGAATCTTGTTGTTGAGTAGTGGCTTAGCTTGAAGCGCTAGTCAGATGTTGGTTATTGTTCCAGGAAAGGTTTGGTTTGTTGAGATTTTCGCACCTAAGTATTGTTGTTTGGAACGTATTCCCTTAGTGGGTCTCTTCTTGGGTAAGAGTGGCCTGATGGTTGTAGTGAGGGCGGTTTCACTCCTAGTGTTGGGGGGTGTTGGTGTTGTGTTATCAGTTGGCCTTGTGTTTTGACGTACCTTTAATTTCGGGGACGAAATTCTTTAAGGGGGGGAGGTTATAGCGATCCCGGGTTTACCCCTTGTTGTGCAGTGATCCGGACGCGTGTCCGTGGGTGTTGGTAGTTGAGTATTATATCGTTTACATCCTTTCCTATCTTGTATTTGAGTTATAGGATGTGTTGGGCCAGTTGGAGGCAGGTTGGTTGAACTTAGAACCAAAGATAAGCTGCCCAAGTTTTGGCCTTTGCGCTCGAGCGGATATTAGGGCGCTCGAGCGGAGATGTTTTTGGCCTGTACGCTCGAGCGGGGATCAGAGCGCTCGAGCGGAGAAATCACCCTCCCAGTAGTTTCGTCGTCTGCAGATTTTCTGGAAGGTTGCATCCAGCGCTCGAGCGGGTATTCGAGCGCTCGAGCGGGGGACTTTGGTGGTGCGCTCGAGCGGAGGTTTTAGCGCTCGAGCGGGGTACTTTTTGGCTTGTCCGCTCGAGCGGATAACAGAGCGCTCGAGCGGAGGACTGGGTTTAAGTTCCGAGTTTTGACATTTTAAAATCACTTTTCACTTTTCTTTCTCTCTCCTACTTTCCAAAAACACCATTCTTGAGCCTCTCACTCTAGAACTCTACCTTCTCTCTTGGTATTGATCTAGTAGGAGTGATTTGCTCACCTTTGGCCTTTACAATAGTTGCGTGGATCGTCGAGGGCTTCGTTTTAATCGGAGAAATTGTGGATTTGGAGCACTTTGGTTTCGGGTCATCATCTCTATTTGAGTTCTTCTTTGAGGTAGGGATTCTCCTTGTTCTCTTTTCAATACTCCTACTATAGATAGACATGTGGGTATTTTTGTATTGCATGAAAACTACATCATGTTGGAATTTTATATAAATTCATGAGGTTGAACTATGGGTTGGTTGTTGGTTTTAGATCTTTGATTATTAGATGTGCTTTGGGCTAATTGGGTGGTTAATTGGCGAGTTGTTGTTGAAAGGAGAGGAAACCCTAATATTTATTGATTTAATAATTTAATAGAGGGGTTTGATCTTAGGGTAAATACTTGGGTATTTTGGGTTTTAAAGGAAACCATTGTTGGCTATTGTAGATGATTGAGGCTTATGTTCAATAATGAGGAAGAGGGAGGAAAACCCTAGTATAGTGATTATGATTTAATTTGTATAATTAAAGTGGAATGGCTTTGAAAGGAATGTAGTTGATTAAAATGAGTTAGGGCTTATTGTCCTTGAACTTGATTTTGTGAAAAATAAAAGGAAGCGGGATTGGTTTTGTGGAATGGAAATGGTACTTTGAAATAAGTATGAATGTTGGACTGTTGTATCTTATACTACTATGATGGTATTAATGTTAAGCAGATAATTTCATGATAATTGAGTAAGTTTATAGATGTATAATATACTTGCATCTAGAGGTTTGTCCTTGGTCATCGGTGGAGGATGATACGGTTGTATTGAATTGTTGTGTACGCTTTACACGTATGTGTTCATCTATTTTAACACATTGCTGTTACCTTGGTAGTTTATGTATATGCATTATACATGTTGGATATGCCTTGTGTGCATGGTGGTTGTTGGCGTTATATGCCGCGCTTATAATCAGAGGTACCGTTACCTTCCAGCTAGCGCCTGGAGAACTGTATGCGCTTATAATCTGAGGTGCCACACCCTTCCAGCTAGCGCCTGGTAAAATGGTATGTTGCTGTGAAAAGTGCAGTGTGGCTTACTATGCATATAGCTAGTAGAGCGAAGTTGATAGTAGTTATTGCAGTATATCCTTGGCTTACTGAGCGCATAGCTAGTAGAGCAAGGTGGAATTATTGTAGTTTTGTTGTAACTGAAAATATCATGGATTTGATTGGTTACAGTTCGGAGGACCGAGTTACTCCATTGATTGATAGTATACATGTTGGTGGGTTGTAATTTATGTTTTTACAAAGTTATGCATGTATGGTTATGATAATATTGGGAATGAATCAAAATGTCATTTTTGCCTTTTGGAAAATGTGAAGGAGATCGAATGTTTTAAAAATAAACATGTTTAAAAAGGATACGTCTGTCGTATGTATGGGAAACGGATGAGAGTATCGGGCTTAGTGATGATTTTCCTAAGTAGTTGTTGATATTATGAAAGAATGGGAATGGGGATTAATGAGAGGAATATGGAAAGATGAATCGCTTGTAGCGTTGAATGAAACGGTTCTTTTCAAAAGAAGGGTTCATACATATATATTTTTGTATAAACTGTCACATTACTATTCTAGTACGAGAATGAGTGTGCATGATCATAGCTATCTGTATTGTTGTTATTGTTGAGGATCATGTTGAGATCCCTACTGGACTATATGTTCATCCCACGTTGTTGAAATCTTTTTCAGGTATTTAGCAGGATGTGCTACAAGATTTGGATCTTTTAATTGCTGGCCACGGGGCCTCTTTGTTGTTGGCGGAATGCCATATCTGTAAAAGGGTTACACCCTTCATTTGATTATTCAATGTTGTAAGCCCAAGGGCAATTTCTTGAGTATGTTCATGTAATATTTACTTTGCATACGAATGAGAGTATTGTTAATCACTCCTACGGATTGAATGTATGAGTTTATTTCCGCATGTTATCTCTGAAAGTGAATTAAGTTAATGAATTTGGTAATGACTTCGAGTAATAAAAAGTGGGGCGTGACAATGTTCATGTTCAAATTCGTATCAAAACAGATTCATGTACTTGTACAACATCATTTCCATAATCAGGTTTGTAACATAATCATACGTGGTACATCCAATAGCATTCACAAATCTGATGACCCATAAAGGGACGCATATCATGTAGTGCTAAGGATGCCACGGTTAACTTTCAGAATCTTGGACAATCATTCATTCATTTCCAACATATCATAGCTTTTCAAAGAACCAATCATTTCGTATCATAGTATACTGAAAATACATAACATTGAACATAACTTTACAAAGTTATTACTCACAGTGGGCGTTGATACAAGTAGACGAAGTCAAAGGGTCAACAGATTGCGGCACGTGACCTACATAACACATTACGGGTACACACTTTGAAACATGCACTTCAATTGTACAAAACTCACATCCATGATTCTAAGTGTGTATCTAACCCCTTACCCGTAGTATGGAGTCTTAAGCATGGCCTAGAAATGCCTAGGATGGAATGGGGGTGTAAAAATGCCTTAGAAAATGTTTTTCAAAAGTTGCTGAAAACAGGGGCCTCGCTCGAGCAAGCCTTCCTTCGCTCGAGCAAGCTTCCAAAATCAAAGGCTTTGCTCGAGCGAACAATCCTTCGCTCGAGCGGTCTGATGAAACAGTAAAAGTACTGGATGCTCGAATTTTACGCTCGAGCCACCAATCCTTCGCTCGAGTGTGGCTCAGAGTAAACGTTGGTCGCTCGAGCGAGGAATCCTTCGCTCGAGCGAAGAAGCCAAATCTGGAATTTCTAGATTTGCCTTCCCAGCTCAAACCAAGCATTCTACCATTCTATACTCGACCCCTTGGGCCCAAATTCTGGAAAAACATTTCAAACTCATAGTATATCAAGTTTCAAAAGCCAATTTGTAAATTCAAGGGCCAAGGGTGAGTCAATTTGAGCACCATTTCCATAAATTTTCAAGAACAATGGTCAAACACACATGCATGAGTTTAATTTCATTCCAAAGCTCCAAACAATGATCAAATGGCCAATTTGGTGGAAAAACATGATGAATACATGGATAATTCTTAGGAAATGAACATGCATGCAAATCTTCATGAAGAACAACCTCAAAATCTAAGAACAAGTGCATGCATGCATGAGCTAAGTTCTAATTCAACATCTAGAACCAATTTCTAAACTCCACCCTTAAATGGACCATCTATTATGCAAGAACCATCTTAAATACAACAATGAGAGGTTGAATTTTCATACCTAAGTCTTGAATTACTAGCTTTGAAGTTCAATTTGCCAACATATACTTCAATTTCCTCAAGATCATCAAATTGTAGCCAAAATCCCTCTCAATTCCCCCCCTCTCTCTCTAATGTCGGTTGAGGACTCAAAATAGGCTGAAGGAAGATGTTTTGTTTAAGTGTATGAAACTCAAGAATAAGATTAAACAATGGCCACTCAATGGCAATTCTGTAATTAAGCTAGGTTTATTATTAAAATGTTAGTTAATCAGTTTTAAACATTCCAAATCGAATTTTAATTGAACCTACCATAAATTTACATAAAATCTAACTAGTCTAAAACTCCAATCGATTTCGAAATCAGGTGCCGATAAGGCTTCCGATTTGCGAATTAAAGTTTTGAACACGAACAGATAAAAACATATAATTCATGCAATGCATATGTAAATTAGTCCCTAATTTCCTTTTAATTATTATTAGGCTTAATTAAGTTCCATTTAGCGTTAATCAGGGTCGCGGTTATTACACTGTGCAACAACCGGTACATTAACTGCTTTGTTGAGAGACTCACCTGCACCACCACGCACAAAAGTTATTCCCGTGCTGCAGCATTTGATTTTTTTTTTTTTAAAAAAAAACAAAATTATGTGAAAATTCAACTAATTCCAACAAATTAATTTCTATCCACATTATGTGTGTAAATTTAGGAAGTAATTGTTTAAGTAGGCTTGTATCGTCATAATCAGACACCATAATTAGGTTCTATTAAAAAGAAAACAGTTGAAAGTATCATAAATTAGAAAGTACTTGAACGAAGATGGAGGATCATCTCACCAATATAGCGCCTGGGAATTTAAGATCCTTATGAAGAATGTTGGCAAATGTCTTTTGCCTTGTCTTTCCCCTAAATGGTGTGTATCCATATAGCATTTCATAGAGCATAATGCCTGGTGAATTAACCAACAGTTAAACAGTAACGGAATTAAGTCAGTTCATACAAAGAATGCAATTTAAAAACAAAAAATAAAAAATAAAAATATAAAGAAAGAATGGTGGTGATTGTATGTGGAAAGTATTGTGAATTTCAGAGTCAAACAGACAATAGATAATTTCATGCAAGACTGATACTTTAGAAATAATACAGTAAATGTGTTCCCAAAAAATTACACATGACTCGTACCATTTTTGTAATTTATCATCTGTGATTTCTTAATGAAAAAGAAGAATTGAAAATATAGAGGAAGTACTTCCCCGAGGAAAAAAATATAAAGATGTAGGGTTTTATCATTGATGAAAAAAATTCAAAGCTCAATTTTTACACTTGTTTCACCCAACATTTGTTTTAACTATCGGACTTACATTCAGAGTGGCTTTCAGAAGGCTAGAGCTGACTGCCCTGAAATAAAACTTTGGATTTTCCCCTCCTGGCCCAAAATTTGCCTACATCACAACAATTTTTAAGAATTTAGTATACACAAACCGTAATACTACATATCTAAAATATTTACTCAAAATGTTAGTCAAAAAATATTAATATGCGATCCAAATTCACTCTATATATGAATCAATAATACACTAATTCAATTTTAACCACAACCAAATTTAGTTTAGGTCTCACTCTATGGCTGCAACTTCATAATTAAGAGAGTGATTCTTTATTTATTACAAGTAGGTCCTTCATGCTGCCTAGTGCCTATGGACTGGCCATTTATTATCTGGTCCAAACAAGTGTCTTTTGCAATTATTAATGTAGAATAAGCAATTATAAGAACTAGTACGTGTGAAGAGCGAGAGACCATTAAGCTCATTTGACAGATAAGCAAACACCAAGAATATTTGTAATACTCCAAATTCAGAGTTTTTTAAGCCTGGTTACTATGAAGGCTGAAAGAATCAAAAGTAACGAATAAACCGTCTCCAGACCCTTTTTTTCCATGAAAACTATGATAAAAATTATCCGATTTAACATTGCAGATAGGTTTAGCCAACAGAAACAGATTTACAAATTTTGAACCCATTATGGAGGTTTGACCCCTCAAAAAGATAAGAAACTATCAATATGGCATGGAAAAACTTTATAAATTTAGTTCTCCTACAATCACAACCTTATACAAGTAACTGTTAATTTAAAGAATCAAAAAAACTCGGCAATCCCTCAACTCCTTGTCCTACTCCACCTGAAAATTGTAACTTTCTTTTTAGGCAATGCACCCAACCAATGATACCTAGGCTCCCCCTTATAGATAAATCCAATTGTTCATTCCACATTAAGCCAAAAGGTTTTTTCTTCATCTAAAATCATTGAATTACCTTACTGTTGTGAATACAATTCAATACAATAAAATAAAAAAATAAAAAAGAAGGTGAATTTCTCATCATTTGATTGTTGGACATTTCCACAAATTTGTGTATAATTCAGCAAAACATCAGTAAATTTGATACCAAAATTGCATGACAGACAACAAAAGCCCATTTTCCTGCTTCAAAAGTGTAGTTCTCATCATTTGATTGTTGGAATCTACCCTCAATTATAATTCAAATACATAAATTTAAGTACATACACACACTCACAAACATACAGAGAGAATCTAAAAAGACAATACCAGCATTGCCGTGGCTGTCTCTCTTGAGTTCCCATCAATACGAAGCACAGTGCTGACCTCACTGTAAAACTAGTGAACAAAATCTAGTTGCTGCTGAAGTACCTGGAAATACTGCCCAACAAAGTACGTCCCAACCTGAAATCCAAAGACCTATCTTTTTAGAGAGAGAGTGAATATATATATATATATAGAGGACCTGAGCAGCAGTGACGGGCAGGTGAAATGGAGTAGCCATGACGAGTCTCGAGGGGCTCTAAAACCCTAGAGCTCCAATCAAACCCTAGGTCGGCAATACGGTGACGAGTCCATCGTAATCGTCATCGTCCTCCTCATCATTCACGCTCTCCTCTGAACTGCCCTCACCATCATCTTCTCTATTACTCCCGTGAATCAACCTATCTTCTCTCCTCCTCTTGCTGCGACTCGATCGATTTCGATCCTGGTCCCTGTCTCGATCCCGATCCTTCTTCATTCAACTGGTCTATCTTCCTCTACAAAATTATCAAAATCAGAATCAAGAAAAACAAAAAACTGCCAAGAAATTTCAACCAAATTGATTCAAGAATCGATGGATCTGAATCGATGGAACTCCTAATCGATGGATCTGAACAAGTAATCGGAATCGAACCTGGTGAATCTCTCAAGGAGAATGAGGAGAGACAGAAAACCCTAGATCTTGGACGGTTACAGAAAATAAGAAGAGAGAGAAATGAAGAGAGAAAGCAGAATGACAGAAAGAGAAATGGAGACGGAGGGAGACGGAGCACGTTATAAAGTGGAATGCGTGTCTTTTAATTTTATTTTATGTCTTCCACAACGTTTTTCAATAAATGTTGTCTAACAAACGTGGTTATAGGCAACTATTCTTGTAGTGACGCTTGATTTTAAATTAAAGGATTGTGAAAAAGATAAATGTGGGAGCAGAAAAAAAATATATACCAACTTATTGGGTCCAACCCAAACAAAGGAGCCTATCAAGTAAATATCACACCCCCCTCTATAAAAGGAGGACATCCTATGGAATGAAGGTATGCCTCATCTCTCTCTGTGATATAGCACACAAACACTCTTCATTTTCTTCATCTTCTTTCTCTGAATCTAGTGGCTGACTTCACCATCGAAGTGTCGCCAGCCGGCAACCCCAGTTGGGTGGCGCTGACCATATTCATTTTTGCAGATTTACAGGGGCAAAATTCATCTCTTCGTTGGATCTCCACAATCCATGTGAGAGGATTTTCCTAGTCTCACAATTGGCACCGTCTGTTGGAAACGTCTAAAAGAATTCAATGAAGAGTAGAGCAAACACCACCCTTTAAGGAATTCGGACCAATGTACTGTCCACGGCATTTTATGGAAGAGCAAAGCAAAATGATTATAATACCTATCTAGATAACATTTGATCAAATAGTTACACTATTGCTCGCCGCTACTATTCGACAACATTGCTTATCAAACTCCGTAAATTCGGCATCTTATCAACTATTAATTCTCTGCATATTATCTCGGCTTCGACAACATTATTCGACTTCGACAACTTACTCGGCAAGTATTCGGAAACATGACACCGCGACATTGCTTATTCGGCTAACATTTCTTACTCGGCAAGATTGCTCAACCACATTTCTTATTCGGCAAATTATTCGGCAAGTATTCAAAAACATTACACCGCGACATTGCTTATTCGACTAACATTTCTTATTCGGCAACATTGTTTATCAAACTCCGCAAATTCAGCATATCATTTGGCATCTTATCAACTTAATTCTTTGCATATTATCTGGGCTTCGACAACTTATTCGGCAAGTATTTGAAAATATTACACCGCGACATTGCTTTTTTTTTTTTTTTTTTGATCAGCAAAGAAAAATTTCATTAACAACATGAAATTAAAGGTACAAGAAGATGACATGCATCGAGAGAGATTCGGAAAGTATAAAAATACCCCTACTACTGCTACTCACACCCATTCAACCAACCCCTTGGCCTCACGATTTTTTTGTTTAAAGTAGAAAAGTTAAGAAGGACTTAACTAGAAAATTAAAATACATAAATCCCCACAAAATCAACCCACCAAACACCACTGATCAACCCAAAAATCACCTAACACCTATGCTGCTACAACTCCCCAAGCACACACCACGCCTCTGCTGCAGCCCACACCTACGCTGCTACACCTCACCTCAGCCCACACCAACCACGCCTATGCTTCAGCTACAACTCCCCAGGCCCTCACCTATGCTGCTATTCCGAGGCCCTCACCTATCCCCTGCTAATCTGCCCACACACACACCTATGCTGCTGCCACACCCAATCCCACATCTATGCTATTATTCCGACCAAGAACAACACCAAAGCCAACACCGGAAAACACCAACCCTACCGCTGCAACTCCCCTGCTAAACTTGATACCGCGACATTGCTTATTCGACTAACATTTCTTACTCGGCAAGATTGCTCAACCACATTTCTTATTCGGCAACACTTCTTGAAAGTACTATCACATGCAAATCATTTGGCTGCCACTTGAATTCGCACAATTTGCTTTCCAAAATCTCGGCACTACTATCTCAGCATGAAACTAGCATCTCGGCTTGCTAAAATCCACATCTGAACCTACCACAGGATTCACATCAGCTTAAAGAGTCCAAACCCACCAACCCGAGGAACCAAAAGTAGCCAAAGTCCGCCGAAAGTTGCGAAACGAATCACATGTGCCAAAAACCGAAATTCACGAAGCTGTCCAAATCAAATTTTGGCTATATCAGCGTGAAGTACTCATTGAGACGAGTCTAACACAACAAACTGCATCGCAATCGAAGCTAAAACGAAGCCGTACGAACCGGTAGAAGTTTGCCCAGAAAATCACCTATCGTTGCTGGAGAAGATAACCAGGAGTTGGCCGACATTAAAAATTATTCGATGGATTGCGGCTAAGTTACATCTCGTAATAGCCAAACAATTAAGTTTAAATATATAATGTGCAAAATACAAGCACAAGTCTTTGTCTTGGTGCAATGGTTCAGTGTTCTTTCTTTCCTTACAAAAACAAGGGTTCAAGTCTTTGTGGACGCGCCCTTGGGCCTCACTACAGTTCGGACTCAATTTGTGTCATGGTTCTTAATCTGAACCAAAGAGTCCAAATTCGGCAAATCGATTTGAGAAAAACAAATTTTTGGAAAAAAAGTGCCAAACATGGACTGCTTTGCAAGATACAGAGTCGCCACCTAAATATTTTTAATGGGGGAATTTAGGAAACCCTGACTCGGTGCCAAAGGCCACGTGTCCATTGTCACCAAAGTTGCCTCGGCTCGGGAGCTTGGGTAC
The DNA here is from genome assembly GCA_022316695.1 of Camellia oleifera. NCBI lineage: Eukaryota > Viridiplantae > Streptophyta > Magnoliopsida > Ericales > Theaceae > Camellia > Camellia oleifera. Next base: position 116,422,369 of record CM039312.1, read on the forward strand.
GATTGGGGAAGGTCAGCTATGAGCACCCCCGCTCGCCCGATCAAAGATCGGCCTCTACTAACCGTGGTATCCTATTTTGTAAACATTTTGTGTTCTTATTCCAGTTATTAGCCTAGATTTACTACGTGATGCGCACAGCAAACAAGTATAGATCAAATCGCCTAAATTGGAACAAAACATTACATGTTCGTTTTGAAAATGGTTTGCTACTCGCAAGTAGGCTGAAATATAGGTTTTGCCACCCTCGAGTGGGCTTTTAGAAAAGATGGTTTTGCCACTATCTAGTGGGCTTAAAACTCACAGTTTTGATGCATTATTCCAATTTAGGTAATTCAACCTCCATCCACATGCATTCAAGCAGTTATGTCACATAAGTAGCTAGCCTCATGGTAATCATGCTATTATGGCAACACTCACACGCATGCGGTATGCTAAAGCATAAAAAGCTCACCTAGTACTCCAAGCCAAAACAAAAACTAGTTAGCAATCATATGCATGATCCTAGTTCATGTTAAGAGGGCTAATGAACACATGCAAGATGCAACTACAATAGGCTCGGCTATCCTAAAGATAGCATGTGAAATGTTGCAATTAACAAGTACTCAACTTGGAATTGAAATGCAAATGCAGTTAGAATGATGTACCGAGCCCGGTGCATGTAAGACAAATGTATGGATGCACGCATGCATAGCATAGGGTATGCTAATTTAAATATGCCCTAGTCTACCATCATAAGCGGGTAAATAAAAGGGAAGAAAGACGTGGGATTGGAAGACATGCACACACTCACCCACACTTATTACACAATTGCTCTCACTCGAAGGGTCCGAATAAATATTAAATAACCGAATAAATAATTAACTACTTAATTAATTATTACAGAACCCTTATTTAATTAACAAATTAAATGCAGAATTAAAATGGCCACAGCCCCGCCTTCAAAATATTTGGATGATGTATGCTTGACTTGTACTGCCCGGAAACTCGTTGCCATAGCATTGCTGCCTCTGTTTACACTACCTAGCTCCTCTGAAGACTACACAAGTCTTGGGATAGGTTCTCTGCACACTGTGGAACACTGCCGGCTAGTAGGAATGGCCACCGACCACTTATGAAGTTATCGGCCATTGATGGATGGCCGGTCGGCACTGGAGATGGCCGGCCGGCCAAAACTTCCTGCAGAAACTGGTTTTTGACAACAACAGAGGGCAAGCAGTGTATGGCATGGAATTTTAAGCAAATGTAAGCATGGCCACACTCCCTATCATGCAGTGGACTCAAGGAAGCATGACCCTCGGCCCTCAGGCCATCAATTAGGCATGATGGTCTAAGAGGCCAAGTTTTGCAAATCAATGTAAATGCATGCAACCAAAAGAGATGAATGCCAACACCCTATCATGTTGGGGTTAAGGGGAGTGGTGACCGAGGGTTGAGACGTGTTTCGTCACTTAAAGTACGAACACTCCTCACCCCTCAAGTTTGGCTGGACACCCCAATCCAAACAATGCAATGCATGTATACAAACTTGGCTCAAAGATGCAACATGAGCAATGCAATATACCAAACATACAAGATGTAATGCCATATAACTCATCATGCAAACTATGACATGAAATGCAATTAGCTAACAATATGCAAGCATGCAATTGTGATACTAGGCAAGCATGAAATCAAAGCAATGCAATATGATCATGCAATGCAAAGAGGCAGACCTCAGCCCACCCCAAAACAGTGACAAAAGATGCTTAAAATGATGGATAAACACTCATGTAAGCATGCCCACCAATAGGCCCAAGATTAAGGCATAAAAAAGGGGCATTCTACTACCACTACCCCCAAGCAAACATGGCATGAACTATACAACCAAAACAGAGTTTTAAGGCACCAAAATAAGTCCCAAAACCCATTGATATGGCAGCCCCAAAGGTTTAAACACTTAAGCATGCACAATGCTCATTTCAAGGCACAAAATGACACATCTTCAAAGCAATAAAAGGAGAACAATTTCAAGTATGAAAGCATAAAAACATGGACTGAAATAGCATGGCAAATGATTCCAAATCTTTGAAATAGACCAACTAAGGCATGTTTATGACTCACTTACTTAAGGCTCACAAGCCAAAATGCATAACAACCATATTAAATATGTCAAACATGACCAAATTAGTAACCAACAAGCCTCAAGCATGGCAAAATATGACCAAGAACTTCATAAAGCAAGGTCAAAACATGAGAGCATGGTGGCCTAATGGCATGATGCACTTCTAGGCAAAATGAGGGAATACAAAGCAAGTGTATTAAGCATGAAAGGGACCACTAATCTGACCAAAAACAGAGGCATATTATGACCTAACAACATACAAAACCCTCTGAAATGGGACCAAAAACACCTAATCATGCATGCTACCCTCATGAGCCAAGAACATGCAAAAATGAGAGACTAAGGGAGAGGGGTGTCCCTCCCCTATGCAAGACCTCAAGACCCCTTCTTCACCACTGAAAATCCACTGGATTTCAGTAGTGAGAAGGCCAATACACAAGGGTAATCAAAGCTTAACAAAGAGAGCACCAAAAGGGCCAAACAGGGCCTAAGAGGGAAAGGTCCACCCCAAACCACAAAACAACCTTAATAAAGTATCTTAAGCATGCAAATACAAGACTTTTTTCAGTTATACACAAAGTCTAAAATAGCAAGCAAGATAGGCAAAAATCTAGTGCAAGATTGGGGAATCTAAAGTAAGAATGTTACCCTTGAAGAACCCTTGAAGAACAGCAAGATTAGCCACCTTCCTCTTATCAAAACTAGTCCAAAAACTCAAGAACAAACCCTCAAAGCCTCTCAAGGTCGAAGTATGGTGTAATGGTGTGCGTCTTAGTGCAAAACCAAGGTCAAAACACACTTTTTAGGCTTCCAAACACACACAAAGGATGAGAGAGAGGGAGATATAGAGAGAGAGTATATGACAGATATATGTATATATAAGCTTTGGTTTTTTGTTCAACCCCTAACAATAGAGGATGAGGGGCTCTTATATAGGCAATGCAAATGACTAAGCTCCTCAAAGAAGCTAAACAAAAAAAGGGTCAAAGGGGGCAAGGAGGCAAGGCTTCTGAGGAAGCTGGGACAGCTGGCAAGCTTCTTGAGGAAGCTAAGACAAAGGTCCAAGCTTCCTCAAGAAGTTAGAGCAAAAGGGTGCAAAAGGGGTAAAACAACCACACTTATGCACGGGGGCAGGATTAGTGCATTCCAGCTGGCACAGCTGGCATGCACCATGCCTGAAAAAGGCAAAAGAGTTCTACCGGCCAGAAAAGGAGGTCACCGGCCGAACAGATGGTCGGCCGGCCACACTGAATGCCGACCGGCCAATGGTATACTTTACCCATGGCCGGTAGCCTCAAAACACGGCCGGTGGCCTCAAGCCACAGCCGGTGGGTGCCAGGGGTAGCTAACAAGCTACTCTTCACCCTCAAAAACAAAAACATGAGTGTTTGGTGCAAAACCGAACACAGAACAGTCGAGTTGAGAGATCCTGAGGCAAGGCGTATAGCCGAGACCTCCGGGAACTCAAAATGAAACACGAACATGGGTAATCACCGAGTGTTCAAACGGTGACGTCCAAGTCTTGAGAACGGTCAAAAATGGGGTGTCTACAGTCTTGTTGACCCCATTTATCCTTATTTTTTATTTTTTCCAAGCCATGAAGGAAATTATCCAGTGATTTGCGGAGCAAAAGTCTCAATCGATCTGAGCCGTTAGATCCATTTTGGCTACAACTACACCATCCGGAGTCCAATTCTAACGATCCAATAGTCATTTCCAACTATTTGGCGCCTTCTGAACACATTCGTATGGTCTGATTTTGCAAATTCCATCTCCAAAATTTATAGATTTTATATACAGTGCTACGTATCGCAGCTCAAACAACACTTTTACCGCTAAGCCTGGCATTTGATCAAATGCCGAATTCAACAATTTTGGTGTCTTCCCACCACTATAACAACCTGCTTCATTCGGCAAGTTTGGCTCAAGTCTATTCCGACTTCCTTCTGAATACTTAGCATTTTTTTTTACTTGGCATTACTTCTCAATATGGTGATGGTACAATTTCATCGGCTTAACAATCATCGCCAAACTCACTAAACAACTCTTACACTCACTTGGCACTTTCCATTGGGCAACTTGGCAGTTCAATCTCCGTTCAGCCATGTCAAAACTTGTCTCGATCGAACTTTATGCCATTCATTCCCAAGCAACCCAACTCAATTTTGCCAATTCGCGAACTTGGCCACGTTTGCACAAATTAACTTCCAAGTACTCAACATATTTCCCGCTTTCCCCAATAATCCAATCGGCCAAGTATCCATAACAATTCTGGAATCACATTGGAGTCCAATTCTACAAATATCGCACCTATTATTGGGATCAACGATCTGGAATGTTTAGGTGTTACAAGATTGCTTAACGGTCACATCATATCTGCTCGATATGAAATTTCAACAACAAGATCATAGGGCTAGGAAAATCCTCTGTCTTCCTTGACCATTTATTTCGTTACCTTGGCCATTTATTGCCCACTGGGACATCTTAGTCAATTTTTCGCTTTCCAATTGGGGTATATCAGTCGATCATCATTTCAGCACCTCTGATATGACACTTGGCCGTTGGCAGTTCGCATATTTTTGCGTGCCGTCATTTTACCAAAGCCGAATCTGCCTCGCAACATAGGGCAATGGGGCAAGTCCAATCTGCATTCCTTCTGACTAACACCTATCATTCGCAAGCAATGGGGCAAGTCTACATTGGACTAAATGCAAACCGAGCAATGCTAATTGGCTCAAATTTACTCGGCAATTAAATAGTTGACCTAATATCTACTTGGCAATTCCTTACAAGTGGAGCAATATTATTTTTTGTTAACAAGTCTACCTCATTCGGTACAGGCCATCACTGACACAAGATGCATTATTCAAAATCCTTGCAATATTGACACTTGATCGCTACCTAAAATCAGCAAAAGTCTCCGAGTACAGCGTAATCTTCGCACTCGACACGGAGCGCCATCAGCAAAGGCCAACACCTACACCTGGAGGTTATAATACCATAGGTTTACACCCTCGTCCGAGGGTCATAATACCATGGCCTACACCCTCGCCCGGGGGTCATAATACCGTGGCCTACACCCTCACCCAGGGGTCATAATACTGTGGCTTACACCCTCGCCCGAGGGTCATAATACCGTGGCCTACACCCTCGCCCGGAGGTCATAATACCATGGCCTACACCCTCGCCCGGGAGTCATAATTTTGTGGCTTAAACCCTTGCCCGGGGGTCATAATACCACGGCCTACGGCCCTTGCCCGAAGTAACAATACCGTGGCCCATCGTTGCAGAGATATCGGATGTAAACCCAAGGGATCCTTATGTTAGACCTATATGGTCCCATCGTGCCGTGCATTATTGGATGTGCCACATATATTTGTACATACATGCATACATACATACATTCATCCAGTCATTCATTCATTCATTTATGTTATTCATTTATCAACTGTATTCATGTTATTTATTTATCAACTGTATTCTTTGTCAGGAGACCTAACATTTATTTGAACAAAGTAACTCTGCAAGAAAAACTCTCATTCCTTCTACCGTAGACAATGAAAGTTTTAGGGCAATTGTGGGAGTAGAAAAAAAATATATACCAACTTACTAGGCCCAGCCCAAACAAGGGAGCCCATCAAGTAAATATGGCACCCCCCTCTATAAAGGAGGACATCCTATGGAATGAAGGTATGCATCATCTCTCTCTGTGATACAGCACACAAACACTCTTCATTTTCTTCATCTTCTTTCTTTGAATCTAGTGATTGACTTCACCATCGGAGTGTCTTCGGCCAGCAACCCCGGTTGGGTGGCGCCGACCATATTTATTTTTGCAGATTTACAGAGGCAAAACTCATCTCTTCATTGGATCTCTACAATCCATATCAGAGGATTTTCCTGGTCTCACAATAAACATTTGACATTTTTTTTTTTTTTTGAATAGTGCAAAAAAAAAAAAAACAAAACGCAAGTAGAAGAAGAAATCACCAACAAAGACTAAGGGGTTGTTTGTTTCATGGGATTGAAGTGTGGGATTGGATTTCATGTCTAATAAATTTACTAATCCATCGTTTGGTTAGTTTAGTAAAGGTCGGGCCAAATATACATCATTTCTAACTAAATAGTCCAGCAACTATTTATTTAGGACTAACAATTCATTATATTATAGTTCACTTTTATCTAATCCATCCAAACAAACACCCTAAGGCCTTTAGAAAGAAGTTCCAATCTTGTCTACTATGAGCAAAATCTTGATTTGTTTAAGGCATCCTCCACCACAGCAAGTTGTTCATGCTGGTCAATTCCCTTGTTTGCTAGAAATTTGACAAGACATGTCTAGAAGATGAAGCACAGACAGACACAAATAAATATGTAGTGTTTGATTTACTAAAATGGAATAGAATGGAATAATTATTCCATCAAAATTTTCACTCACACCTTTGATTGACTAAAAAAATAATAAATAATACATTGCAAATAATTATCATTTACCATTACAAACGAATGATCATTCCATAAAAAATTTAAGAAATAACTATTCCATTCCATCTTATCATATTCCAAACTCCAATCAACCAAATAGAGGAATAGAGTAATTAACTCTACAGAGGCAATATTTCAAACACCTTTGTTGCATGAATACAAAAAGGAATAAAGAAGTATTTGTAAAGAAAACCAAACACCTGCTGTTGGTGTTATTTATTTCTTTGGTTACTGCTGTTGATTTGGTGTATTTGTTTCTGTTGATCTGTTTCTTTCTTTGGTTGCTTTGATTGGTCTCTCACCAATCTTGGGTCAAATGCTAACAAATGATTGTGCTTCCTTTGCGGTGCCAACCTAGTTGGGATTGTGGAGATTAGCTATAATGTTATGTGCATTTCCCTGCTTGTTGATGTAAAATTTACATGTATTGTGCTTTTTTTCATCAATAAAGCTTTGTTTTGCTGATTAAAAAAAAAAAAAGATAGAGGTGAAGGGGTATAAGGCATGAGGGAGGGAGAGGAAGAAACCACGTGCATTGAATCAAGTCTTTGGTTGCTTGCCACCATGACCATTGCGGTTAAGTGTGAGATAGATATATGCTTACTAATTCATGGCAAAAAATAATACCTAACACCGTCATGTAAAAAGAGTTATTCATTCAAACATTTAGGGGTACATTGGAATAAAATAAAGTAGAAAACACTGAAATTTCTTCGTTCTTTTATAATAGTAGTAGATTATTTTAAATTTATGTCAAAATTTTTACTTTTTATTCTTCTACTAAAAAATTGTAAAAAGTAAATGATTAGATAAATTTTTTAAAAAAAATCACTGGTACATAACAGAATCATAAAAAAACTACTAAAAACGTAATTCCTAAACTCCACCTCACTTCTCATTATTTGTCTGTGTAAGTCTTACTCTTTAGCCCATATCTCTGTATATTGCTCTTCCTTTTGCGATAATTATTATTATTAATTTTTTTTTTTGTATTATCTAATTTTAAGGATTAGTTATTTCTTTCTCCAAAAACAAAATCCATAATAACCCTTCCTCAAAGTAAGCTTGAATCCATTTTGAATGTCTTGAGGCTAAACAAGAATGATCTGACATGTGTATTTTTTCTTTCTCCCAACCACTAATTCCTATCGAACCAATATTAGCATATTATAGTAACAGTGTATAAAACTACCAACAAGCATTAAATAAAAATTAAAAATTTAAAAAGTCTTCCAATTAAAAATTTGTCCGGCCAATGTAAATATATCATCATTAGACTACAATGCAAATCTAACAATTTTTTTTGTTTTTTCTTTTAAATTTGAAAACAAACAAGATCATCACATTTTTCAACTCACTTATTACAAGAATATTTTGGTTTTATCTATACTATATTTTGAACACTTTAGTCTTTCTGTTCCAAACATATCATGAAAATTGTATTTTTACCATTCAAATACTCATGCCTGCACTAATTGATTTGCCTTATCTTGCTAGAAAAGAGGTTGGGGTAAATAAGAAAAATCAACAGTTGGCTCATTTGATAACTAGTTCAATTTTAATATTTATACCATATGACTTCTTTCTGCAAACACTAAGGGTTTCAAATAAGGTATAATTGCATTACATATCAGTGTATCAGCTAACATTGGTTTGCCAATTCATATTAAGGTAAAACTGCATTGACGTTCTATTAGCAAAATTTTTGCAAAGCCACAAGCGACAGATGATTGGTTACAAACTTCGCCAACAACATAAGTAAATTAAAAAGAAACAACCGAGGAGAGAAAGAAGAAATTGAAGAATAGCAAATATAATTTCATTTGTAGTTGCATGAAATAATCTTCTCGTATAATCCTGTTAATCAAGTTTACACTCCTCCAAACGTCGTCGCTTTACTACCTAAAAACCACAAGTGTGAGCTAATCAGTGAGGTTGGGCCGGAAACCTCTCCATGCCTAAGTCAGCAACTAGACAATAGACAATAAGCTCTGTATATTCCAGAGTAAGAATTGTGACACCTGTGCATAGGTCCAGTTATGAACTTTATAGATTCCGTCTAGCCTAATCCTAGAAGAACTCCAACTCTCCTTAGCAGAGTCCTCCTAGGAATCACACACCTTAGGATAATGCCTATCCTTAAAACACCCTTCTCACTGCCAATCAAACGAGATGGGTTCAACCCCTTTACCTCGGCTGGTATCTTACTCAACTGAACCCAACACCTCCGCAATGCTTTAGGCAGCACCGAGGTAAACCTTGCTGTAGGATGGTGCGCTTGCAGAGCTAACCTTTATCTCGGTTGTTTCCCTACTAATGCCTCGGCCCTCTACAGGGTTTATCCGTTGGACAGCTAGGTCGGGGCCCTAGCAACCTACTACTGGCTAGCTCGGTGCCTACAACGGTCCAGGACCGCGCTATCCAAATACTGGCCACAAAAACTTGAAGCTCGGCCAATTTAATCACATAAATTACCCTCTCATCTTATCTTCAAAGAGAGTAAAATTTTGTTAGTGAACATAATTTTGTTAAAGACTAATGTTATTCTACTCCTAGAAATTAAGATTAAACTACTCGTAATGATAGAAAGAAGTTTATGATGTGTTTGATGTTTTGTTGATCATTTGCTTGTAATATCCTTGGCCTATTTATAAGCCTAGAACCGTTGTCTTCAAGTAACTGCTAGAAGCAATTTTGTATTCCAACTTCCATATCTTCAACATCAATCCACGTTTCCACTATTCCAAACAATAACAAATAAGAATGTCTCCTGTACAAACAAAATAAAACTAACAATAATAAAAATCATAATAAGTTTAATTATGACCAAAATAACTACCTTTAAAATGATGAATCATGATCTGAATCGACAAACAGAAATCAATAGACCACAATCAATAAGACTAGATTTGTCTACAATCGACAAAAAATATTTTATGGTGCAAACACCTCCTCTAAGTTTCTAACAATTAGAAAGATTCCTTTTGAGATTTTTGAAATAACACTAACCTGCTCTATTAGTGTTATTGATTGATCAATGTTAACAAAAATTATATGTTTTACCATTTTACTCTTTACTTTAACACCACTAAATAATGAAACAAAAATGTAAAAAGAAAAATTATACTTCACCTCTCTATATATATTTAGATACTACAGTGAGACAATCGATAGTCATGGGGTGGAGGGGTTGGTAGTTTGGGCTGAGATGATCCCAGGACCAATAAAAAATACCAATACTAGTAAGAATCATTAATGATTAAAGGAGTTAATCATAATGTTCAATGACACAAACATAAATCAATTCCAAAGATATAAAAGAAACATTATCATCTTCCAAGAAGATATTCAATAGTCATTGCTTCTTTTTTGTGCTTATCATTGTTAAGCAAGACAATTACAAACTCTTACATTGTATATTAAGAAGTTAGAAGAATTTGCATGATGAAATCGTGGTAATGAAGAGAGATAGAACCATTGGGGTTGAGGAAGTTGGTTTGGACACAAGGTAATAAAGTCATAGAAGAGGCAACTGTAGACCATGTGGTATGAAGTGATTGCGATAGCAATGATGTGCAATAGTAGTCACATGTAAATAACGACATGTTGCTAATTAATGTTAAAAAAATAGTATCAAACTATATGGAAAATATAATTTAAAAATATGTAAATGGTTTTTTGGGTAAAACCAAAACTGAAATAAATTAACAAAATAGCGTAATAAAACTTACAGCACATAAATAGATAAAACCTGATCGAGTCGAGTGTGAGACACTTTTTCCTTAATACAGGTTTGTCCTCCCACCGGTGCTTAGGATTCAATGAACGTCTATCTCCCAGGATACAACGATCAATGTCTTGCACTAGCAACACTACTATTGCAAGCCTAGTGAACTTTGCTGTGCATTGTAGACACCCCATTTTGACCGTCCTCAAGACTTGGACGTCACCATTCGAAACACTCGGTGATCATCCTTGTTTGGTTTCGTTTTGAGTTCCCGGAGGTCTCGGCTACGCACCTTGCCTCAGGATCTCTCAACTCGACCGTTCTGTGTTTGGTTTTGCACCAAACACTTGTGTTTGCTTGCTGAGGGTACGAGGTAACTTTTTAGCTACCTGAGACCCACCGGCCGTGGCTTAAGGCAACCGACCATGTGTTGAGGCTACCGGCCATTGGTAGAGTATACTATTGGCCAGTCGGCACTCAGTATGGCCGGCCAGCCATCTGTTTGGCCGGTGACCTCATTTATAGCCGGTACCTTTTACCTTTTTTAGGCATGGTGCATGCCACTGTACAGCTGGAATGCACCAACCTGCCCCGGGGATACATGTGTTTACCCCTTTTGCACCCTTTTGGTCAAAGCTTCTTAAGGAAACTTGACCCTTTGTCAAAGCTTCCTCAAGAAGTTGCCAACTGTCTTAGTTTCCTCCAGAAGCCTGACCTTTTTGCCCCCTTTGCCCCTTCTTATTTAGCTTCTTTGAGAAGCTTCAAGCTTTTGCATTGCCTATATAAGACCTCCTCCTCCATTGTTAAGGGTTGACAAAAAAAACAGAGCTTATATATATCTCTGATATATCACTCTCTCTCTCTCTCTATATCTCCTCCTCTCTCCTCACTTTGTGTGTGTTTAAGGGCTCTTAAAGTGCATTTTTATCCTTAGTTTTGCACACAAACACACACTATTACACCATACTTCGACTTTGAGAGGCATTGAGGGTTTGTCCTTGAGGTTTTGGACTGATTTTGACCAGAGGAAGGTGGCTGGCCTTGCTGTTCTTCAAGGCTTCTTCAAGGGTAACACACTTGCTTTAGATTCCCCAATCTTGCACTAGATTTTTTCCTATCTTGCATACTAATTTAAGCTTTGTGTATAACTGAAAAAAGTTTTTTATTTTCATGCTTAAGATACTTCATTAAGGTTGTTTGTGGTTTTGGGGCTGATCTCCCCCTCTCAGGCCTTGTTTGGCCCTTTTGGAGCTCCTTTTGTTAAGCCTTGGTTATTCTTGTGTATTGGCCTTCTCGCCACTGAAATCCAGTAGATTTTTAGTGGTGAAGAAGGGGTTTGAGGTCTTGCATAGGGGAGGGACACCCCCCTCCCTTTGTCTCTCTTTTGTCCTTGTTTTTGGCTCATAAGGGTAGCATACATGATTAGTTGTTCTTGGCTTCATTTCAGAGGTTCTTGAGTGTTTTTGGGTCATATTATGCCTCTATTTTTGGTCGGATTCATAGCCCCTTGCATGCTTAATATACTGCTTTGTATTCCCTTATTTGGCCTAGAAATGCATCATGCATGTAACCCACCATGCCCTCATGTTTTGGCCTAACTTTGTGAAGTTCTTAGCCATGTCTTACCATGCTTGAGGTCTGTTGGGTGCTGTTTTGACCATATTTGCCATGTTTGGTATAGCCTCTTTGCATTTGGGCTTATGAGCCTTGAAGAGTTGAGTCATGAGCATGTTTTAATTGGGCCATTTTAGTGCTTTAGAATCCTTTCTCATGCCATTTCAGTCCCTAATCCATGCTTGTATGCTCACATTCATCATCACTTTCATGCCTTGAAGGGTTGTTCTTTTGTGCCTTAGAAAGGGTCATAATGCATACCTTTGTGTTAAGTCATTTGAGCTGTCATATAAGTGGGTTTTTGGGGGTCCCTTTTGCATGCTAAAACTCTGTTTTTGGTTGTTTAGTCCATGCCATGAGTGGTTGGGGTGGGGTGTTAAGTAATGCTCCCATTTGTAGCCTTGAATGCCTTTTATTTTGCATCTATTCTCTAGCATGATTCGGCCTCATCATTCACACTTTTTTTTAGAAGTTAACACGAGTGTTTTATGCCCATGCTTACCACCTTTGAGTGTTCTTAAGAGTAGCCTTCCATGCTTGGGTTTTTGGCTCATTAGTGTGCTTGTTTGCATGAGCACTTGTCCACCATTTTTGGTACTTTTGGCCACTGTTTATGGCAAGGCTGAGGTCTGCCCTTTATGGTTTAAGTCCACCATTACATGTTTGTTATATGTTTATTGCATATTTGGCTCATTATGTGTTACCACGTGCTAGTCCCATTGTGTATTCGTCCATGTTTACTACATTGCATGTTGCATGCTTTAGTACATTATACATTAGCATTTTTAGTTTGCATTGCATTTGGCATGCCTTGCTTACTTAGCTTCGTGTTGCATCTTTGAGCCAAGTTGGTATATATGCATTGCATTGTTTGGTTTGGGGTGTCAAGCCAAACTTGAGGGGTGAGGAGTGTTTGTACTTCAAGTGACAAAACACGTCTCAACTCTCGGTCGCCAAGCCCCTTGACTCCAACATGATAAGGTGTTGGCATTCATCTCCTCTTTGTTGCATGCATCTTTACATTGAATGGCAAACTTGGCCTCTTAGGCCATCATGCATAATTGATGGCCCGAAAGTCGAGGGCCATGCCCCCTTGAGTCCATTGCATGATAAGGAGTGTGGCCATGTTTACATTTGCTTGAAATTCCATGCCATACACTGTTTGTCCTCTGTTGCTGTCAAAACTGATTTCTGCAAGAAGTTTTGGCCGGTTGGCCATCTCTAGTGCCGACAGATCATCAATGAATGGCCGATAGCTTTATCATGGGCCAGTGGCAATTTCCCATGGCCGGTGGCCATTCCTCCCAGCCGATGGTGTTCCACAGTGTGCATAGAATCTGTCTTGAGACTTGTATAGTTTTCAGAGGAGCCAGGCAGTGAAAACAGAGGCAGCAATGTTATGGCAGTGAGCTTCCTGGGCAGTACGAGTCAAGCATGCATCATCCAGACATTTCGAGGTGAGGGTTGTGGCCACGTCAATTCTGCATTTAATTTGTTAATTAATTAGGAGTTTTGTAATATTTAATTAGTTAGGGTAGTTAATTATTTATTCGGTTTGTAATATTTATTCGGACCCTCCGAGCGAGGGCAATTGTGTAATAAGTGTGTGTGAGTGTGTGTATGTCTTCCAACCCCACGTCTTTTTCCCTTTTATCTATTAGCTTTCGATGGTTAGTTTAGGGCATATTTAAATTAGCATACCTTATGCTATGCATGCGTGCATTCATACATTTGTCTTACATGCACCAGGCTCGACGCATCATGCTAATTGCATTGTACTTCAATTCCAAATTGAATACGTGTTACCTGTTGCATTTCACATGCCATGTTTAGGATAGCCGAGCCTGTCCAGATCGCATCTTTGCATGTGTTGCATTAGCCATTTTAAACATGAACTAGAATCATGCATTGATTACTAACTAGTTTCTGTTTGGCTTGGAGTACTAGGTGAGCTTTTTATGCTTTAGCATACCGCATGAGTGTGAGTGTTGCCATGATAGCATGATTACCATGAGGCTAGCTGCTTATGTGATATAACTGCTTGAAATGCTTATGGATGGAGGTTGAATTACCTAAATTGGAATAATATATCAAAACTGTGAGTTTTAAAGCCCACTTGACGGTGGCAAAACCCGCATTTTCAGCTTACTTACGAGTAGCAAACCATTTTCAAAACAAACATGAAAATGTTTTGTTCCAATTTAGGCGATTTGGTCTATACTGTTTGTGTGTGCGCATGACATAGTAATTCTAGCTAATAACCGGAAATAAGACCGCATAATGTTTTCAAAACAAGATATCATGGGTTAGTAAGGCCGATCTTCAGATCGGGCGAGAGGGGGTGCTCATAACTGACCTTCCCCAATCGTACCCAAGTTCCCGAGCCAAGGCAACTTTGGTGATGACGGACATGTGGCCTTTGGCACCGAGTCAGGGTTTCCTAAATTCTCCCATAAAAAATATTTAGGTGGCGACTCTATATCTGGCAAAGCAGTCCATGTTTGGCACTTCTTTCAAAATCTGTTTTTTTTCTCAAAACGATTTGCCGAATTTGGACTCTTTGGTTCAAATTAAAAACCGTAACACAAATTGAGTCCAAACTGTAGTAAGGCCCAAGGGCGCGGCTACATGCATGTACTCTTTTTATAGAAAAATTAGACTCTAGAAAATATGAAGAATCAACGCAAAGATAAAGAAAAGAATGACTAATTCTACCTTTAATTGAAGTGAGGGAGATGGAATTTATAGACTTCTATGAGACTCTTTGGAAAGGTTGTGAGCCTTCAAAAGGACACACTTTCCAACTCAAAAGACACAACCATTGGAGTAAATTTTAATTCAAATTTTCCAACAATCCCCCATATGAATGAAATTTACGGAAAGGACATGCAACAACATGTAGACAAAGAGAGAGTACATTAAGGAAATACCTTGCATCGGATAGTTAGCTTTCAGCTTTGAACCTTCCCTAGTAAAAGCTAATGGGACTTACTAGCTAATCAGTGGACGTGATGCCTTGAACTGTTCAGCCGTTTGTGTAAGCCAAGACAATAGAATTCACACAGAATATCTCCAAACACAGCTTAGTTCTCACAGCTATGACCGTTTTGGCCTTAGGCATCTCCTGGTATTTCATGAGTGCTTTAGAGAATTTTGCCTTATCAATTCTCATAGAAGCAGCCCCTTCACATTCATATAGATGATAAGTACTCCTCTTGAAAGACATTCGTCTAGGGTTTTTCAAGATATAAGTGATCATTAAAAGCATAGCTTACCCTAAGTTCCCTGTATACAACACATGTTGTAGATATCACTCTCATCATAGGAATGGATAGGAGTTAGACTCTTTTAGTGATTTCTGGTGAGCCACACATAACTTAGTTGTCCTTTTAAACTTAATTCTTGGGATCTCCAGTCATCTAAGTAGGGTTACCATTATGATGACTCTGATGTAATAGGCTTTAATCACATGCCCTTCGATGAACTTTTCCTCATTTGCTCTCTGGTCAAATCTTTTGTTTAGTGGCCGATATTTTTCGTTTGACTTTCTTAGTTATATATCATTGAGTAGTTCGTGGATCCACTCTATTATCCTTAGACAATATGCACAATTGAAAGCAAATGTCTTACGGTATTAAGTCTTTGATTACTTCGAGACTTACCGTTTCTCCATGTCACTCATATTTTCAAATTTAAATAATAAACATAGATATGTTCTTTAAGAGTTAATGAAACCATATTTGTTTCTACTCCAACTTTGTCCTATAAAAAGAATTGAGATTCTTTGTGAACATACAATCGGAACCGTTACTTTGGTAAAATTCTCCAAGCACCCCCACATTTTAAGTATTCCAAGGAAACTTAATTTTTCTTGCTGGTGGATAATTACAAAAAAATATTAATACACCCCACAATTTCTGAGATAAATCAGAATATATCATTAATTGGCGTGTTTGAACTAAATAACAGGATGTAAATTGCTTTGTGAATATAATCACAATTCTAATTTGTCTAAAATACAATTATACTTCATAACTTGCTTTTGCAGTACAGAGAAGAAATGACTAGTATCGGTTGTGGCCACAACACTTTGTCAAATAACATTTCTTTGGCCATGCATTATTTCTTTTTGTTTACCGTAACCTTTAATTCCAATCTCAATATAGAATATAAATATCACTGTATAATTACATTTACATCTTATTTGTCTTATCCAGTATTGAGGACTACGTCGACAATTACAAAAGCGTCTTTCACCCATGAAATATTTTAACTCATATAATATTTCATTACGGAGTTATCAATCACCACACCAATTTTTGTCATTATTCCAAAGAATAGTTAGAATTCCTCTTATGTCAAAACACATAAGTTCACATTCTTATCAACACTTTGATAAATAATTGACATTCATTTATAATACATCACATACCAAATTGATATTAATGACATCATATATCGTCAACTCTACAACATATGTAAACATGGACAAGATTAACAAATCAATCATAATCATAATTTTCCAATTAATCTCTCTCCCCTACATTTGTGATAATACATAAATTAGCACAAACAACGTGATTCATTTCCAAACAAGTGTCACTGTCACAAATAATAACTCATTCAAAAATATTTGGAACAAAAATAGAATTATCTCTTCTAATTCAAAAGATAAACTCCCACATTAAGGACATGATTCATGGATAAACCAAGTCTACCACACAAGTGAAAGAAAGATTGAAGACATCCTATCTCACAAAATTCAAAGTTACTTTAAAAATAACTTTCAATTGATTATTAAAAAATAATAAACAAAAAAGATTCCTCAATCTATTTTCAATTAAATGGAATAGCACCACTATTTAAAATATCATGTTTAAATTTTTCAGTGTTAATGATTGCTTTGATATTACAAGAATATTACTATCACAATCAAATTACACATAAAACCCAAAATCAATAATAATAATAATAATAATAATAATAATAATAAAATCAGGAAACATTCTGACCATAACAAGTTGTCAAAATTGAATAATAATTTGACATCAAAAGTACTATATACGTTTGATATTTGTGAATAGTGATTGATTTTCTTAAAACAGCCACTAATCAATATAAAAATATACTACTATTAAATAAATTATGGCAGCATGATGTCATAAAATTGATTCCAAATTAATTTAAAATATTAAAATTAATACGCTCAGGTAAATGATATCAATAATATAACAAACAATTGTCAACAGAATGAATATATTTGTTTATCATTTCTAATTATATGAAATTATTTAAAAAACAAGAGTTCATAATGATACATACAAGTCTACAAAAAGGCACCTTACCATACACTTGGTTTTAAATTTAAAAATCAAACCAAATGGTCAAAACCGTGTTCCAATACTTGAATGTACACAAGACTCATCAGGAAAACGTTACATCTATTCATAATTGCTACAAGATAATTAATTAATTCTAATAAATTACCATTCTAACATGGACTTTGCAACTTACACACAAACCAAAGTCGGATCAGTTGGTTTCAATCCACTGATATCAACTAACATGCTCTTAAACAACAAACTCTCAATTTCTGTGAACAACAGCCCTTTACCATTGCATTCAAGTAAAACTATTCTCACAGACATTTCATCAAACACATAGTGTGCATAGAAATGTATAGCAGTGGCTTGGATCATCAGAAAATATCATTAGATGACATAAAACCTTGACAATTGACCATAGTCAGTAAGAATCTTTCAATTTTCTTATGAAATCAAACAAACAGAAACAGAGGCTTAAATTCCTTCGGTTTTTCTCGAAAACCAAACAAGATGATTCAGGGATCGGAATCATTAGAAGGAAAACAAAAGTGTGAACTTTGGGATGAGAGATTCGAGGAAAGCTTACCGATTTAGATGCCGAAATTCAATCCGACAACCTTTTTCTCTAATCGTCAAAGCAGAAGAAGAATTTTTTTTTTCTTCCCAATATAATAATAAAAATGGTTATAGAGTCGAACGAAACAGGAGATTTGTGGAAGAACAGGGCTTAGTCTCTGCAACTTTGTCTCAGAGGCACCAATTCTAGTGCAAAATTAAAGACACCGTTTGGCATTTTTCGACATTCACACACAGCAACCGTCCCACCTTCTTACGACCACAGATTGAAACTAAATTGAAACTAAATCAAACAAATAAAATAAATAACTTACAGAATTTATTTTACCGAACCAAATGAATAATAAAAAGATCAAGTCGAGTGTGTGACACTCTGTCCTTAAGAATGTACAGGAAAGTATTTCCCAATTAGAGTATGTACCTGCCATATGCATCAAACCACCGCTCCTTACTCACCACAGAAAAATGAAATTGTTGAAAGAAAAAATATGACTTTAAAAGAAATGATGAATGCCATGTTAGTAAGTTCTGGATTACCTCAGAACTTGTGGGGGGGATCAGGTTTTATCTATTTATGTGCTGTAAGTT
This sequence comes from Camellia oleifera, assembly GCA_022316695.1. Taxonomy (NCBI): domain Eukaryota; kingdom Viridiplantae; phylum Streptophyta; class Magnoliopsida; order Ericales; family Theaceae; genus Camellia; species Camellia oleifera. The sequence continues at coordinate 116,440,784 of CM039312.1, forward strand.
TTGTTACGTTATTTTGTCAATTTATTTTAGTTTTGGTTTTGCCCAAAAAACCGTTTACATATTTTTAAACTATATTTTCCATATAGTTTGATACTATTTTTCTAACAATCTTAAGATAGATTCGTCCTCCCACCGGTGCTTAGGATTCAATGAACGTCTATCTCCCAGGATACAACGATCAATGTCTTGCACTAGCAATACTACTATTGCAAGCCTAGCGAATTTTGCTGTACATGTACTCTCTTTATAGAAAAATTAGACTCTAGAAAATATGAAGAATCAATGCAAAGATAAAGAGAAAAATGACTAATTCTACCTTTAATTGAAGTGAGAGAGATGGAATTTATAGACTTCTATGAGACTCTTTGGAAAGGTTGTGACCCTTTAAAAGGACAAACTTTCCAACTCAAAAGACACAATCATTGGTGTAAATTTTAATTTTAATTTTCCAACAATTAACATAGCAAAGCTCCCTATCTAACCAAATGGCTTTGCATTCGATTTTGACAAGGAAAGATATAATGGCTTTTACATTTGATTTAAAAATGTAGTAATGGCATTTTTAGTCTTTTATGTGCTAAAGTAAAGGACACTAGTATTTGCACGAAAGAAATAAGAAGAAAAAAAAATAGATATTAATATATCACTTGTTGATCTTGACAAGTTCTTTTAGTCACATTAACATGCATAAAAATAGTGAAAATGAAGGCATCGATAAAGGTAAAAAGTGGAAGTAAAAGTGAACGGAGGGCTGTATGTGTTGGAACAATCTTCTGTGTAAATAAAATAAATTGAAATAAATCAAACAAAATAAATAAATAACGTACCGAATTTATTTATCGAACCGAATTAAAAATAAAAGACCAAGTCGAGTGTGTGACACTCTATCCTTAAGACAGATTCACCCCGCTACGGTACTTAAGGTTGAGTGGCGTCTATCTCCCAAGATAGAATGATCTTCACAAATTGTAGTAGTACTTCAAACAATTTGTTCGGCGAACCAAACCTGTGTTCTAACTCTCTGAAATTTATTCTAAAACTAATATGAAGAATAATGCAAAAGTGCAAAATTTAGGACAGAAAAAGATAGAATATCATACTAAATTTTCGATTACTTGGACTGTAGGAAATGGATCTATATATAGGCACAAAAGGTGACTAAAAATCTGTTCGAACAGGTGTAAACACTGCCGAACAGATGCAACCTGTTTAGTATCCAAACAGTTTCAGACCGTTGCATAATGAACACTTTTATTTAAACAATTGAAAAAGTATCTGTTGGACAAAGTTTAACATTGTTAGAATATCCCCTTTTATTAAACTATTTGAATAGTTTAATCTAAGAAGCCCATAGTGGAATAGTTTTTCAAACTGTTTGAATATTATTATTAAACTATTTGAATAGTTTAATTAATAAAGGAAAATGTACAATTTTTAGGAAACCAAAATTTGAATTTAAACTTAAGTTAAATTCTCACAATAATTTTTTTTTTTGAAAAAATTCAAAAGAATTTTGTTTAAAAAATTAATGTTATACCCTAAAATAACGTTAACTTCCCATTCACTCATAAATGGTTTTGACGTCCTGTCTTCATCGTGTGACTTGCCACGCGGTAAGGAACACATCACCTCTTCGGACACACCCTAAAAGACGTTTGGGGCCCACTCAATTTTGGCCTCAAAGTTAGCCAAAAAAAACCATATAAAACACCATTTTTCCAACAATCCCCCACATGAATGGAATTTGACAGAGAGAAAATGCAACAACATGATCTAATTACAGAGAGTACAGAAATTGGAAATATTCTGCAAAGGATAGGTATCTTTTGGCTTTGAACCTTCCTTTGTGAGAGACTATTGGATTTACTAGCTAACCAGTGAACATGATGTCTTGAACTGTTCAACCGTTTGTGTAAACCAAGACAATAGAACTCACACAGTATATCCCCAGATACAGTTTAGTTCTCACTATTGTGTTCATTTTGGCCCTGAACAACCTGGTCTTTCATGAGTGCTCTAGAGAATTGTAGCCCTACACAAATCTCATAGAACCGGCCCAGTTCACACTCATATAGGTGATTCTTATAAAGAGTATCCTGCTATACTCCACTAGGTTTATCTAGATATAAGAATCATTAAAAGTTTTACTTAACCTAAAACGCTACAGACATCACTATTTCATTATAGAAATGGGTAGGAGTTAGACTCTCTAGTGATTCTTCTGAGTCATCCACAACTCGGTTGTCCCTTTGAACCTAGATCTTGGGATCTCCAGTTAACTAGGTTGGGTTACCGTTGTGGTAACTCTTATTTAATAGGCTTTAGTCCCATTCCTCTCAAAGAATTCTCAACTAACTATCTTGCTAACCCTTTGGTTAGTGGATCCGCTATGTTGTCTTTAGACTTAACATATTCTATGGAAATAATTCCATTAGAGAGTAGTTGTCTCACGGTGTTATGTCGACGACGAATGTCTCATGACTTACCGTTATACATATGACTCTGTGCTCTACCTATAGCTGATTGACTATCACAATGTATATATATAGCAGGCACCGATTTAGGCCATATTGGAATATCTTTAAGGAAGTGGCGAAGCCATTCTGCTTCTTCCCCAGCTTTGTCTAATGCTATGAATTCTGATTCCATAGTAGACCTAGCAATGCAAGTCTGTTTGGAAGATTTCCAAGATACAGCCGCCCCACCAAGAGTAAAGACATACCCACTGGTGGACTTCGAGTCTCTAGTATTCGATATCCAATTTGCATCACAGTATCTTTCAAGTACTGCTGGATATCTAGTATAATTAAGCCCAATGTTACGAGTAAATCGGAGATATCTTAGTGCCCTAATAATTGCTTTCCAGTGTTCTACTCCCGGGTTACTCGTATATCTACTTAATTTACTTACTGCATAAGCTATATCCGGGCGAGTGCAGTTCATCAAGTACATTAAGCTTTCAATAATTTGGGCATACTCTAATTGAGAAATACTTTCTTGTACATTCTTAGAAAGATACAAATTAATATCTACAGGTGTTCTAGCAAGATGATCATCATCTTTACTGAATTTGTCAAGTATTTTCTCAATGTAATGAGATTGTGACAAAGCATAACCTTCTGATGTTTTGGTAATTTTCATACCAAGAATTACATCAGCAATGCCCATGTCTTTCATGTCAAAATGTTTATTCAACATTTTCTTGGTAGTCTTAATCATGTCATTATTACTGCCTATAATAAGTATATCATCTACATAAAGACATACAATGACATAACATTTGTCTGTATTTTTAATATAAACACATTTGCCACACTCATTAATTTTAAATCTATTTGACATCATTGCCTTGTCAAATTTCTCATGCCATTGCTTTGGCGCTTGTTTTAAACCATATAATGATTTAACCAATTTACACACTTTCTTTTCTTTTCCTGGAACAGAAAACCCTTCTGGTTGTTCCATATAAATTTCTTCCTCTAACTCACCATTTAAGAAAGCGGTTTTAACATCCATTTGATGAATTTCTAGATTGTATAGAGATGCAATGGCAATTAGCATTCTAATGGATGTTATTCTAGTAACCGGTGAGTATGTGTCAAAGTAATCAAGACCTTCTTTTTGTCTAAAACCTTTGACCACAAGTCTTGCCTTGTATTTGTCAATTGATCCATCCGCTTTCATTTTCCTTTTGAAAATCCACTTTGTACCCAAGAGGTTTACAACCTGGTGGCAAGTCCACTAATTCCCAAGTGTGATTTTGCAAGATGGATTCAACTTCACTGTTGACAGCTTCTTTCCATAAAGGAGTTTCAGGACTGGACATAGTCTCTTTAAAAGTTAAAGGCTCATTTTCTAACAAATATGTTAGAAAATCTGAACCAAAAGATTTTGAGGTTCTAGCACGTTTACTATGCCTAAGTTCCTCTTCCTCATTTTGATCTAACTCTTGTTCTTGATCATGTTCTTGATCCTGACTAGTAATAGCATTATGAGATCTTTTATTGTTACTAGTCTCTTGTCCAGTCTTATTTGGAAATACATGTTCAAAGAAAGATGCATTCCGAGATTCAATAATAGTATTTACATGCATTTCGGAATGTTCTGATTTATGAATCAAAAACCGATATGCACTACTATTCTTGGCATAACCAATGAAAATGCAATCAATGGTCTTAGGACCTATCTTAGTCTTTTTAGGACTAGGAATAGTCATTTTAGCCAAACACTTCCACACTTTTAAGTATTTGTAGGATGGTACTCTTCCATGCCACAATTCATAAAGTGTTTGATTTACTTTCTTTCGGGGTACTTTATTAAGTATATAATTAGCAAAAAGTATTGTTTCCCCCCACAAGTTCTGAGGTAATCCAGAACTTATTAACATGGCATTCATCATTTCTTTTAAAGTCCTATTTTTCCTTTCAGCAATTCCATTTTGCTGAGGTGAGTAAGGAGCAATAGTTTGATGAATTATTCCATATTCTTTACAAAACTCACCAAAAGCTGATTCATATTCACCACCTCTATCACTTCTAATTTTCTTGATTTTCTTACCAAGTTGATTTTCAACTTCATTCTTATATTGAATGAAAGTTTCCAAAGCTTCATCCTTGGTTCGAATTAAATAAACATAACAATATCTAATATAGTCATCTATAAAAGTGATAAAATATTTTTTCCCACCTATAGTTGAATTGATTTAAAATCACAAATGTCACTATGAATTAATTCAAGTGGTTCCGTACTTCTTTCAATTGAATGAAAATGAGTTTTAGATAATTTTGCCTCAACATAAATTTTACATTTATGATTTGAATCAATGTCAAATTTAGGTAAACATTCCATATTAATTAATCTACGCAAAGATCCATAATTAACATGTCCTAGTCTACCATGCCATAAATTTGAAGACTCAAGCAAGTAAAAAGAAGATGTAGTATTATTAATAACTGAGGGTACAACGGTCATTACATTTAACTTGAAAAGGCCATCAGACATGTAACATTTTCCTACATACATCTCATTCTTAGTAAGTACAAATTTATCACTCTTAAAGACTAGCCTAAACTCATTCTTACTCAACAGAGATCCGGAAACAAGATTCTTGTGAATATCCTGTACATGCAGCACATTGTTGAGAGTGAGTTCTTTTCCAGATGTCATCTTGAGTACAATCTTTCCTGGTCCTTCAACTTTGAAAGTTGAGGAGTTGCCCATAAAAAGTTGTTCACCATTGTCCACTATAGAATAAGATGTGAACATCTTTTTGTTAGCACAGATATGGCGAGTAGCATCAGTGTCCACCCACCATTCTTTAGGATTTTCGACAAGATTTGCCTCGGAAACAACTGCAAAAAGATTAATGTCATCTACACCATTGGAAATCTTGTCCACTTCGGTCATATGGGCTTGAGTAGGCTTCTTGCTTGTTCTTCTTTTGCTTTTGCCTTTGCTACGACAATCTTTGGCCCGATATCCCTCTTTGTCACAGATGTAACATTTGCTATTAAACTTGTACTTTTTATTTTCCCCCTCTTTAGAGCCTTGTGATGAACTTTCTCCAGAAGACTTTCGTTTCTTAGTTTTTGAAGCATGTTCTACCACATTTGCCTTAGACTCCATAGGATGCTTACCAGCCTGTTTTTCAGAATTGCGGTTGTCCTTCTCAATCCTCAAACGCACAATTAATTCTTCCATAGAAATTTCTTTGTGCTTGTGTTTCAGGTAGTTCTTGAATTCCTTCCAGCTTTTTGGTAATTTTTCAATTAAGGCTGCAACTTGGAAGGATTCACTGAGAGACATGCCTTCTGCGTGAATGTCATGTAGAATGAGTTGGAAATCTTGAACTTGGCTGATCACAGTTTTTGAATCAACCATTACAAAATCCAGGAATCTGCCAACCACAAATTTCTTTGAGCCGGCATCTTCCGTTTTGTATTTTTTCTCCAAAGACTCCCAAAGTTCCTTTGCTGTCTTGATAGGACTATAGAAGTTGCATAATGTGTTGTCAAGTCCGTTCAAGATGTAGTTCCGGCTAAGGAAATCGGCATGTTTCTAGTCATCAGTCGCAGCAACCACTTGTCGGTCGGTTTCATCCTTGTAACACGTCCGCGAGGGGACCTCGCTACAGTTCGGACTCGATTTGTGTCACGGTTCTCAATCTGAACCAAAGAGTCCAAATCCGGCAAATCGTTTTGAGAAAAACAGATTTTTAGAAAAGAAGTGCCAAACATGGACTGCTTTGCCAGATACAAAGTCGCCACCTAAATATTTTTTATGGGGGAATTTAGGAAACCCTGACTTAGTGCCAAAGGCCACGTGTCCGTCATCACCAAAGTTGCCTCGACTCGGGAGCTTGGGTACGATTGGGGAAGGTCAGCTATGAGCACCCCCTCTCGCCCAATCCGAAGATCGGCCTCTACTAACCGTGATATCTTGTTTTGAAAACTTTATATATTTCTTGTTCCGATTATTAGCCTAGAATTACTATGTTATGCGTGCAGCAAACAAGTATAGACTAGATCGCCTAATTTGGAACGAAGCATTGCATATCCGTTCGTTTGGAAAACGTTTTGGAATTCGCTACTCGCAAATAGGCTAAAATACGGATTTCAAGGAATTGTTCCAACTCAAACAATCCAACCTTTCACTCACAGGCATTCAAGCAGTTTATATCATATAAGCATCTAGCCACATGGTAAGCATGCTATCATGTTAATACTCACACACATGCGGTATGCTAAAGCATAAAAGCTTACATCGTACTCCGAGCCAAAACAAAGAACATGTTAGTAATCATGCATGATCCAAGTCCATGTTAAGTGGCTAATGCAACACATACAGAATGCTGCTAGAATAGGCTCGGCTAATCCTAGGATGGCATGTGAAATGCACAGATAGCATGTATTCAAGTTAGATTTGAAATACTATGCAGTTAGCATGATGCGCCGAGCCCGATGCATGCAATACTGATGAATGATGCACGCATGCATAGCATGAGGATGCTAAGTTAAACATGACCTAATACTAACCATTAAAAGCAAATAGGTAAAAGGGAGAAAGAAGTAGGGGTTAGAAGATATGCACACACGCACCTACACTTATTACAAATACGCTCTTGCTCGGAGGGACCAAAAGAATAATACAATTTAACTGACTGACAAGCTGATTAAATATTACAGACCATTAAATTAAGCAAATTAATTAATCTAAGAAAGTAGTAAACAGCAGCCTCGGGAGAGGGCTCAATGCATGCGCGCCCTGTTCCGCCCGGAAATCCACTGCCATATTCAAGATGCCTCTGTTTTCCTTGCTCTGCTCCCCTGATGATTGCCAAAGTCTCAGGGTTTGCTCTCTGGATACTAGGGAACACCACCGGCTGAAGGAGAATACCACCGGCCATATAGAATGGTCACCGGCTACAAATTTGATCCATCGGCCAAAAATGATGGCCGGTCGGCAATGAAGATAGCCAGTCGGCCAAATCTTCCTGCAGAATCTGTGTTTGATAGTAGCAGAGGGCAAAACTTGGCATGGCAATGCATTTCAAACAATGTATGCACCAATCACATCCCTTATCATGTTTATGACTCAAAGGGACATGAGCCTCGATTCTCGGACCACCAATCACGCATTTCCATGCATGATGGCCCAAAGGATTAAGTGTGCATTTTAATATGAAATGCAATGCACATAATCAAACAATGGGGCTTAACCTCTATCGTGAGCAATTCAAGAGGCCAAGCATGCATGCCAATGCAATACAATCTAAGCATGCGAACTAGTATGCAACATGGACAATGTAAGCAAGCAAAGTATGAAAGGCATGAAGCAATGCTACCTGCAAGTAGGCAAGATACAATGTGGGTGTTCAAGCATGCAAGCCAACATGTGACTTCATTCAATCATGCAAATTCAACCATGCAACAACTCACCGATATGCTACAACATACAAGGAGTGCATACAACAACATGCAAAGGAGGGACTTACACTAATTGGGCAGCTCTATACTAAGCCCAAAACAGTGGCCGATGCCATAGAAATGAGGGCCAACATACATACACACATGCACATGTTAATGAGCCGACGCTTAAGCACACAAAGGCAACTTTCAAGCACACTTAAAAGAGGCTAAACATGGACTAATGATATGCAATATAAGCTCTGAAATTATGTTAGAAATGGTGCTATACCAATTAAACAAAGGCAAGCCAAGCATGCAACATGGTCCAAAGTCAAAGGCTAACAAGCCAAAATGCAAAAGGGCTATGCAATGCAAGCCTCAGTAGACCAAAACAGCCAAGGATAGACCTTAAGCATGACGAAATAAACATAAAAGCTTCATAAAGCTAGGCCTAAAAGATGCTTGAACAAGGGTTAAAACCTAGATGCATGTTAAGGCTACAATATAGCATTACAAGACATGTATGCTAAACAAGCAAGGTGTGTCCAAACCAACTCAAAACAGAGGTAATACATGGAAAAATACTACCAAATACCACTTAAGACATGGCCAATATGCACTTAAATTAGATGCTCAAACATGAGGCTAAAAAGGCCCTTTTCAAGGACAACAAGGAGAGGGGGCGGCCCTCTCCTTCCTAGGACCTCAAGGCACCATCCTCACCTCTGAAATCCCTCAAGATTTCAGTGGTGAGGAGGCCCAAACACAATGGTCCCGGAGCTCACTCAAAATGGCACAAAAATGAAGCCTTACAAGGCTTAAGAGGGGTCAAACAACCCCAAAGCTTAAGGCAACCTTAATCAACTATTTAGAGGGCTAAAAAAAAGAACTTTTTTATGTTATACACTAAGCCCAAAAATAGATGCAAGATAGGTAAAAAGAATGTGCAAAAAAAAGGGAATAAAGGGACAAGCTTCTTACCCTTGAAAACCCTTTTCACCAATGGAGCTCCAGCAGCTTCTTTAGGTTGAAATCAGTCTAAAACCTCCAAAACAACCCTCAAGGGCCTCAGCTCCAAGGGATGGTGTGATGGTGGGTGTTTGTGAGCAAAAATAAGACAAAATACACACAAGAGAGAGATATAGAGGTAGGATATGAACAAACCCTAACCCTAAAACTCAAACCCTAAAAAAACCTGTCTAAAATGTCTAATTTTTGTCTCACCCCTTACAAGAGAGAAGACCCTCTCTTTTATAGACAATTGTCTCTTGTAAAGCTTCCAAAGGAAGTTAATAAGGAGGAAATCCCTCCATATATGGAGGAGGTGGCAGTGTATGCCAGCTACCCAAAAATATCTGCAAAAGCAGATACACAGTAGTCGGCTGGCCAAAAATCCAATTGACCAAAGAAAGATAGCCGACCGGCCATCTACAGTGCCGGCCGGCCAAACATTTGGCCGATGGCAACAAAACACAGCCGGTGGCCTCAAACCATGGCCGGTGGAGTGTGGGGATGGCTCACAAGCCATTTCCTGCCCCTCCAAGGCAAAACACAAGTGTTTGGTGCAAAACCAGACACGAAACAGTCGAGTCGAGAGGTCCTGAGGCAAGGCGCGTAGCCGAGACCTCCGGGAACCCAAGACGAACGCAAACATGGATAATCACCGAGTGTTCAAGCGGCGACGTCCAAGTCTTGAGGACGGTCAAAAATGAGGTGTCTACAATCCTTTTTCAAGATAGGAGCATCTTCACAGAGGAAACGAGCCAGGTTCAGAGTTGTAAGATAGAATAACATTTTTTGTTGCCATCTTTTAAAGTAAGTTCCTGAGAACTTCTCTGGCTTTTCATCGTGATTTACCGGTACTGTTACAACAGGAGAGGGGGTTGGCGTCATTGCAGCCATCACAATAGTACTTGTTTGGGCATTAGTTTCAGTAGCCATCAATTCTAATTTATAAAACAAAATTATAATTAGAATTTACACTACACAGAAAATTAAACCAAATTCACGAAATTAAATTCTGTAAAAAATAAAAGAAACAAGAATGTAACTTTTATTTTCCAATTAATTTGGAAATAAAATAAAATTTTATTCAACCAAATTAATTCCACACAGGAAATTAAATTCTGTAAAATAAAAGAAATAAGAAAATAACTTTTATTTTTCAATTAATTTGGAAATAAAATAAAATTTCATTTAACCAAATTAATTCCACACAGAAAATTAATATCTGTAACACTTCAATAATTAAAATACTAAAATAGAATTTTAAGTAATGAAAACTCAGAAAATAATTTCTAAAATCCAAAATTAATTTCTGAAAAAATTCCACAAAAATATATTCTGAATTGTTAATGACACCAGTATCATACCACTAGTTGTTAAAGAAAATAGACAGTATATTACTACTATCTATCAAATAGCATATAATCACTACTTGTTTTTCCAACCAGAATATTATTTTATAAATCCACAGAAAATAATTTTCTTAAAAGAAGAAAGAGAAAAGGAAACAAACGAAAAATTCTGTAAACAGAATAATTCGAATCTGTCTTAAGATTATTAGAACAATCTTCTGTGTAAATAAAATAAATTGAAATAAGTCAAACAAAATAAATAAATAACGTACCGAATTTATTTATCGAACCGAATTAAAAATAAAAGACCAAGTCGAGTGTGTGACACTCTATCCTTAAGACAGATTCGCCCCGCTACGGTACTTACAGTTGAGTGGCATCTATCTCCCAAGATACAATGATCTTCACAAATTGTAGCAGTACTCCAAACAATTTGTTCGGCGAACCAAACCTGTGTTCTGACTCTCTGAAATTTATTCTAAAACTAATATGAAAAATAATGCAAAAGTGCAGAATTTAGGACAACAAAAGATAGAATATCAGACTGAATTTTCGATTACTTGGACTGCAGGAAATGGATCTATATATAGGCACAAAAGGTGACTAAAAATCTGTCCGAATAGGTGTAAACACTACCGAACAGATGCAACCTGTTTAGTATCCAAACAGTTTCGGACCGTTGCACAATGAACACTTTTATTTAAACAATTGAAAAAGTATTCTTTGGACAAAGTTTAAAACTGTTGGAATATCTCCTTTTATTAAACTATTTGAATAGTTTAATCTAAGAAGCCCATAGTGGAACAGTTTTTCAAACTGTTTGAATATTATTATTAAACTATTTGAATAGTTTAATTAATAAAGGAAAAATTATAATTTTTAAGAAACCAAAATTTGAATTTAAACTTAAGTTAAATTCTCACAATAATTTTTTTTTTTTTAAATTCAAAAGAATTTTGTCTAAAAAATTAATGTTAGAACCTAAAACAATGTTAACTTCTCATTCACTCATAAATGGTTTTGACGTCCCGTCTTCACCGTGTGACTTGCCACGCAGTAAGGAACACGTCACCTCTTCGGACCCACCCCAAAAGACGTTTAGGGCCCACTCAATTTTGGCCTCAAAGTTAGCCAAAAAAAAACCATATAAAACACCATTTTTCCAACAATATGAAGTCGAAAAATGTTGGTAGTTGTGAGAGACGTGAGCATAAAAGAGCTAAGAAAAGAAAAAAAAAAAACATTTGGAACAAGAAAATTGTGAGAATGTTGCAAGGATGAAAAGTGATGGAGTAGGAATGATCAACAACATATATCGGGAAATCTAGAACTAAGAGGTAACAATATGTATTAAAAAATATGTTATAGGACAAATTTGGTTTGGATATGAGAATGAGAGAGAAAATTTTGGTGGAGACTATAGTAGTTATGGTACAAGTCAATCGTGTTTATGGCAATGTTGTTGTGATTTTAATGATGGGTGTAACTGTAGGTGTCGCTTTTGGGTAATAGGGCTTTTGGGTAATAATTGAGTGACAATATAGAAAAGTGATGATAAGAGAAATGAATGGTGTGTTTGGTTTGTGTTTGTAGAGTAGTTTTTGAGATAAAAAGTACGAAAATTTGTTTTGTTTGCTTTTTTTCATAAATGGTTTTGAAAAATTATTTTGGAGAGAGAGTTTTAAAAAAAGTGATTGACTTGATGTGTATGAGAAAGAGAGTGATTTTGGAAAGTACGTAACCAAACAAAATTTTGAGATTTTTTTTGAAAAAATTTGTTTGGTTTGATTACTCTTGAAAATTTATTTGTAGAGAATTTTTTCCAAAAATTTTTCTAAAAATAAACCAAACAAGCCCGAAGTAACCAAAGAAGGGTCAGATGTGGAAAGGGTTGTTGTGGTCACTAGTAATATAGAAAATTGGTGGTGTCATAGTAGGTGTCGAAAGGTAGGGGTGAGCATAGAGCTATCCAACCAGCACAAATTGCCCGACCCTATCCTATCCGTACATTTTTTAGCGATTTCGAGGATTGCGTATGGACAAGTACGAGTGTAGTTTTGGCTTAGTTTGCAGGTTACGGGCAGGTTGCAAATTTTACACAACTTACCCACAACCACCTGCACATTATAATTTTTTTTATTTATAAAAATCTTCACTGTCATATCAGATTCTTTTTTTTCTTATAAACCCTAAGTAGCAAAATTAAGCAGTAGCCGTCTCACACCCTAAGCTTATGCTAATACAACCTTTGTTTGGTTCCTTAGAAAATTGAATTTAAAATATAAAAGAAAATTGTTATATGAAGAATAATCAAAAGATAAAAAAAAAAAAAAAAAAAAGATTTAATATTCAACAGATTCACAGAAAAAATAGAACAGAAAGGGGAAAAAATCACCTGGAAAATGTGGGAGAAGTGTGAAAGTACAGAAATCACGATTCATGAGGTATATCCAAGAGAGACAGAAAGAGCAATGCAGAGTTAGACATTCGAGCGCAAGCAATGAACCTATAACGTTGCAGGAGTAGAAAGACAAAGTAGCTTTCTAGAGAGAGAGAGTAATAAGACTCAGATGCTAGGATTTTCGAATGACGGTTTTCAGAAAAGAGTTTCCAAGTGATGAAACAGAGTGAGGGGAGAGAAACAATGCAATTGTTTCATATTTGCCCATTTATATAGAAGGGTATTTCAGTATTTTCATCATTTTTTTTTTTTTTTGAGGGACTTTTGGGGCCATTATTTTATTCCATAGGCTTCACACAAAAAAGACCCAATGAAAGGGGCTTTTCATCAAAAATCTCCAAATTCTTTTTGAAGGGCCTTCTAATCTAGGCCTTAAAAAAAATAAAATTGGGCTTTGAACTTCTATTAATATAACATAAAACTAATAAATTTGGGACTTTATTTTGGGTCAAAATTTGAGGGTTCTAAGTACAAGCCTTAGTAGCCTAAGCCCATGACCAACCTATATAAGGGCATGGTCTATTTGTTTCTCTTTCTAAATTCTCTCTCTTTCTAGAATGTACAAAATGTAAATATTGGCAAATGAAATTGAAGAACAAACAATGTAGGTCAGGTTTTACAGAGAAATTGAGAGAGTGTAGAGCTTAACAACCAAAAGGAAAAAGCACTGGAGAGAGATTTGATTGCTTTCTCATTTTCTCGTGGAACTATTGATGGCAGAGAAAATAAAAGAAATAGAGAGAGGAGATTGGATATTAGACAAAGGTAAAGAAATTGAAGAAAAAAAAAAAATTGTTAGTTTATTTCTCTGCCATCAGTAGTTCTACCTGCACAAACCACAAACCACAATTAGGGTAAATATGAATCTATTTTCTTCAACCTGCAGACTTATGGGTCAAGTGAAAACTAACCCGCACCCGACCAAAACCAGCTGGTGAGCAACAGTCGAGCAACATAAAGGGTGTATTTGTAAGGCTATTAATAATTTAGAGTGAGACATAATTTTCAAAACGCGAGAGTCAAACAAATAAAACTTTATAAATTGAGGGTTTATTCGCAATTTGCCCATATTAAAATATTACATATTTACACCCTCTTGCTCTCTCCCGTGAAAATGCTCGAAGCCTAGAAGAAGTCTCGAAGCCAGTTCTGAGAGAGTGTCTATCGTCTACCCTCCGCATCTCATCCTTTTTTAGGGTTTCCTCAAATCTCCACCATCCATGGCAGAAGTGATCAGCATGCCGCTCGACTCTCTAGACCGCCGTCGAGACCGCAAGGACGACAACAAGTCCGCCGACGACCCCGAATCGTCTCCTCCACCGCCACCACCGCCGCCTCCTCCTCCGCCGCTGCCGAGGCGTCGAGACAGGGATTCCAGGGAGAGGCGTGACGACAGGGACCTCGACCGCCCTCCTAACCGCCGCGGCGGAGATTATTACGATCGCAATCGCTCCTCCCCTCCGCCGCCGCCGAGGGAGAGGGATTACAAGCGTCGTGCTAGCCCTAGCCCCCCTCCGCCTTATCGCGACCGCCGTCATTCTCCACCACGGAGGTCACCTCCGCTTCCACCATTCAAGCGGTCTCGGAGGGATGATGGTGGGTACGATGGGAGGCGTGGAAGCCCTAGAGGTGGTTATGGCCCTGGTGATAGAAGGTTAGAATTTTGAATTGATTGTTGAATTTTAATTTGTTGATTGTGGAATTGATTGGTATGTGTTAGTTATTTGAATCAGAAACTAGCTGTGAGTTATAGGAGTGAACATGGAAGTTAAAAACGCTTCTAGCATACATGATTTTACATGAGGGTTTTGGGTCTTGGTGATATTGGAGAAATGTTTATTGGTCTCAGAAAGAATATGTTGACTGCATATGGAAAGAAATTGTGAAGTTCCTAGGTGGGTCTGGCGCTATTAGATAAGTATTTTAGACATATTATTGACTGGGAAGAATGCATTTGGTGTCTTTATTTTGAATTCTTGAAGGTGTTATGTGAGTTTTGTTTGTTGGTACCAGGTTAATAAATTTCTTTGACAGCTTTGGTGCTGTTGTAGAAGTGCGTAGGCCGACTTTTGCAACTCTATGTTGTGTATCACCGTTTGTGGATTCAGTTTCTGCTGACATTGTTCTAGTGACGTTTGGGAACCATAACTCTTATCTGTTTATGTTTGGCACATGTTAAAGTGTAGATTTTTATTTATTCTTAGTAAGAAAAACAGGAAAAATGGGAACATGCTTCAAAGAAATGTATGGTAGTTAAGTGCCTGAGGATCATTATGATGCAATCATCTATAGTTTCATATGAGTCCTTAGCCTCCAATTTTTATCATTTCACATGCCATTCATAAATGAAATCCAAGTGCAAGAGGGGCCCTCATGGAGATCACAGCATGGTTGATTACCTACTAGAAAATGAAGAATTTATGATGTTGATCATATTAAGAGTCACGACCACTCATTGCTATGGTGAAGTTCAATTCCTGAAGCAAGTGTGCAAACATGCAAAAGAGATGAAAAGTCCCCCCCCCCCCCCCCCCCCCCCTCTCTCTCTCTCTCTCTCTCTCTCTCTCTCTCTCTCTAATGCTAAGAATTTGTTAAGGAAATGGTGACAACTGACAAGAAGCATAATAATAAGGACATCAAATGAGTGTTCTTAGTCTACAACAAAAACAAATATTAGCATTTTTTTTTTTTTTTTCGTTTCAATAATGAGAAGTGTGACTTGTTGGATGGGGAATGTATCTGTAGTGAAATTTTATCTGCAAACCTTTGGAGGTTTGCCATCACTAATGAGATAAGGGAAAAATTTCCCGATTGGTTCTATATTTTCATAATAAAGTTATTCTTACCCTACTGAGGTTCATAAGCTGGACAAGAATGCTGGGTTTAGTGCTTTTAAACTATGTATGGAGATCGTTAGCTAAATTGTAGCTAGTAATATCTCTATATAGGAAGTAGGTGGGGACTTGAATCAATTTCTAATGGTTCATGTGTAAGAAAGTGCATCCAAGTTGGAACCTTAATGAGGGTGTATTGGGGTTACCCATCATTTAGGTGTTTACAGTCATATATTGACTCAAAACAAAAGCTCAATTAATTTTTGTTGTGGGTAGATTTGTGGTGGAATTTGAGTTGGAAATTGCACTTAGGAGTCTATTAGCTCAAGTATCAGAGTCAACCAAAAAACAAAAAAACAAAAACAAAAATGACTGAAGTGTTAAGAGTATTTGTAGATTGGCAGGGTTGTTCCATGAACCTTGCTTCTTCTTGGTAAGCTTGATGTTTGATTTGCTCCATCTTGTGCTGAATAGAACTAGTTACGCCTATGGCTTAGTGCCTCTTTTCCATCCCATATCGTCCTTCCTTCTCATGAGCGCCCCCTGAAGATTTTTTAATAGTTGATCTGATATAACATTTAACCGTAGCTTGGCTAGAATATTAATATCAAGATCAAAGTTTTTAAAGACGAATGCGTACCTTGAGGCGTTTACTCCTCATGAAGCGGGGCGTAAGCCTCAGGACGTTGAGGCGCAAGCATTTCAAATTTCAAATTTTAATATTAACTGAATAAATTAAATATTTTTAAATAGTTAAAAAAATAAAAACAAAATTAAATATAAATATGTAAATACTTTTCGCTTTAATGCGTTGAACATTTTACTGCATAGAAGGAAGTTTTCCTTCATTGAAAGAGAAATCGATATTCTTAACTTCAGTGATTGAGTTTCTCACTTGACCATTAACTGTGTTTTTCTTGATTGATCATTTACTTAATTTTTCCTGTAGAATATAGTTGTAAAAATGGATTCTTTTTAATTTTTTATGTTTAAACAATCTAATAAGTTTAACAAATGCCCAGGGCAACTTTTGCATGTGCATACTCCTCACATGCTTATGCGCAAAAAGCGTAAAAAGTGCACTTAAGGCGCATGTCTCAAACTATGATGCGCAAGCCTTTGGGGAGTAATGCCTAAAAATCAAAGCTTTGATGCGTTTTACCTTAGCCTCAATGCGATGCGAGCATCGAGGCGAGCCTCAAGAAAGCCTTTTAAAACTCTGATCAAGATGAAGTGTAATTTTATTTTATTTGTTATTTTGAGGTGCTCAACTTATGAGAAGTGTTGGTGTAGAAAGATTGATGTATCTTGGGAATCATTATTGCTGAGCTAATGATGTACTTCTTTGCATCCAATCCAATGCTACAATTGAAAACAAACCCCACTTATTTAGATTAAGGTTGGAAATTGCAAAATTTGATATTGAAACATATTGCTGCAATTCTTTGGAAACACTTCTTGAATACCTCAAGCTATAGAGCTAAAACAAAGCTCTCAAATGAAGGGAAAAAGAAGAATAAGAGAGAACTGAAATTGAAATTTTAATGAAAATCTTCACTAGAAAGCTCCATTGTGTGTGTTCATATAAATAGTTATACCAAACTTGGTTTCCAAGGAAGATATCCTAGGAAACTTTCCTTACTAATAAGTACGGTACAACCAAGTAATTGAACTCTCGAGTAACCCTAATATAGCAATTACTTAGACCCCAATTAAAACTCATGCCCATTAGAAACAAAATGTATAGATACTACCTCAATCATAGAAAACAAAAATTACTGTAAATTTTAAAACATAAATATACTAGATTAAAGCAAATAAGCTTTATTTTGAAGCCCAGAGAGCCAACCTTTGTGCCAAAGAAACAACTCCTATATTTGAGTACATCTATTTCCCACATGTTGGTGAAAACTCGGCCTCAAGTTTTGTAATGAGAAGCACAAAGCTTCTATAATTCAAACTTGAATCTTTGAAGTGGTGATTAGTAGAGGTGAAGCATGTCATTAATAGAATTTTTTTAACTGGAGGCAAGAATGATATCACTAGAATACTTGTCTCTTCAATTGCATTGTTTATTTTTCTAGGATAACAATGTCAATAGGCGATGCACATTAGATTTAATAATTTCATTGACTTTTTTGAATCACTAAAGTTAATAGATATTGCATTCAGTGCCTTCCCTAAGTTTCTGTTACATCATGCTAGTTGAATTGGTCTCAATTGTCGCATTAGGCACAAGTGATGCTTCCTTAATTTTTCCCTGTTGCTAAGGTGGTCCAAGGTGGGGTCTTATGGGAATATGGTAGGTACTAAGATGGAAAAGAGACACAAGAGGCAGGGATGGTCAAAGCTAAGTGTCACGGACTGGGTGTTTGTCATCCTCTCAAGAAGTTGGCTCCACGAGTGGTAAAACGTACCCCGTGCATTATGCACAAGGACCAACTTAGGAGATGCGATAGAGATCTATCCTACTTGCCTTGCTGCTCGCAAACTAATGTGCTTGCAAGGTGCTTGGTGTAGAACTCACATCCCTAATGAGTCGGTACGTGACATACTGCCACCGCTAGTCCCTGACACCCTTGTCAAGGGGACATTACCCTACCTGCCTCCATACTTGTTTGTTCCTCTACCTATGGGAACCTGCCCCGTTCTGACACCACCCTTGGTGCAGACCCCACAATGAAGGTGCTTGGTGTAAGTCTCACGTATCATCCCCATCACAGTGCCCCTAGGCTGGCTCTGATACCACTTGTTACAGACTGGGCGCTTGTCATCCTTCCGAGAAGCCGGCTCCACGAGTAGTACTACGTACCCCGTGCATTATGCCCAAGGACCAACCCCAGAGATGCGATAAGGATCTACCCTACCTGTCTTGTTGCTCATAAGCTAATGTGCTTGTAAGATGCTTGATGTAGAACTCGCATCCCTAATGATTCGGTATGTGACATAAGGCAGTCTTAAACTAAGAGAGGATGGCAATAAAAAGAGCTTTGGGCTTTTCAGAGGAGATAGGTGGCAAATAGCTTGTTATGAATGGAGGTCTTCTTTTATATGGCGGTTTAATGATGGGAGACAACTCAACACGCTCAATGTCCTATGCTTGGGACACATGCCTCATCCCCCTTGGTTAATGTTTTCTAATTACTAATGGCACCTATGATTACACCAAAGGGCTAATGGGAGTGCAATGGTTAAGTCTCAACAGCTGTATTGCGAATCTAAAGGAGTTAGGTAGGATATTTCTTACGAGGTGTTGCATGTCTTGCTAAACATGGTCTTTGCTTGTGGAGATCTTTCTCTCTCTTGTCTCGGATGAGTGTGGGATGAGGCACCTTGATGAATCCTCGACTCTAACTTCTAAGCCACAGATCCTCTGATGGTCTCAAGTTCTTCCTATGCCTTGCTCCCAACCTAGATTAGTGCGGTTGTGTCAAGGTGCTTAGAGTCAAGTGTGAATGGAAGATTTGCTTGGTGAGACACTGCTCAATGGAGGTAGGGTACTTGGCCGAGCCTAAGATGTAGCCCCGAGTGTAGTGGCAAGGACAACTTGATTGGAGGATGAGCCTAGGTCTTAATGTAGATAGGGGGAAAGCACATTTATAGAGAGCATCATGTTGTCCACAAGCAAAGGAGACACGATAGTTTGAGTGAAGCTTTCGTAACCAAACCAAGGAGTGCCATGAGCGATATAGGCATGCCTTAATATCTTGGCCCCAACACTTGCCAAGTGTATCATCTACCCTATCCACGCCTTTCTTTCGTTTACACCTTTGAACTATGGTTGTATTTTTATTTTATGGTTTTCTTATAATGCGTTTGTTCTTTTATCTCTTTGAATCTAGTCTTATGCTTGGGATTTTTCTATTTCTTTGTTATACTTATGGCTACGTTAGTTGGGCCCAGATATCTATTTGCATGTCTTCTTTCTTTATTTTCGTAATCCGTGTGTACACTTTTTCACCATTGTTCAATATTTTTGATGATATAGGTTTGGATACGATTATCCATATGAACGTGATATGGGCGGCAGGCCTGGTTATGCTGATGAAAGGCCTCATGGTCGGTACATGGGCCGTTCATCTGGTGGCTATCAAACTGGTTCATCTGGTAATCACTGGACTTTTGCTGTAAACACGCTATTCATTAAGAATTATAATTGGTTTTTGGGTTTCAACTTGAGTATTGTGATAAATGTTTTCATAGCCTAGAGCTTGTTCTATTTGAATATATTATTAAAGCTTTTGGGTTGTCTTTCCCAAAGTAATTGTCAAATAGCTTAATTTAATATGGAAGGAATGCTTATATTTGAGCCTTGGATTTTAAGTGGTGCCATATTTAATCTCTGAATTCATCAATTGGAATCTTGTCAACTATCTGCAGACTACAGTGATAAATTTTATGAATTTTTTGATCCCTAGTAACTTTCAACTACTATTCATGATAAAGATGATCATGGCATAGAACTATTTGTTGCTGAGTTCCAATCCATCTAAATTGTTAAGCCTGTATGTGGAGTAACAGTGACGCTCATAAGTATCATTGATGAAATATTTGAAAATCATAGGAAATTACGGACTCAGTATATATGTTTCATATATCACAGACAACATTCATTAATAGATTTCTGAATAATATCCTGGTCACTTAATGTGCATACTGAATGAAGAATATCCAACATGAGAGAAACAAGTAAAGCATTTGTAACACTAAATCGCTTCCTATTTATTCAAAAACTTGAGGGTAATTGTTGCTCTATTGACTAATAATATTTATAACACAAGGTGAGACGACCTTCTGGATTATTTTTCTACACTGATTGCTTGTCTGTTTTATTAATTTTATGTTTAAGCATTCTATAAATCAACAATCAACACAAACAACTTAGCATGGCGAAGTAACTAATGTGCTTGACCTTTTAAATCAGCCGGGTCTTTTGTGCTAACCTTCAAAATGGCGCTGGATCAAGCAGGTCTCGAACTTTTTTAATGATTTTGTCAAGGTGGCATTAATCGATTTGCTCATAGGAATTAAATGAAAAACAAATATATAGTATATATTTTGGGTGATTTTTCTTTCTCTTTAGGGCTAGCTGTGCATTCTTTGCCCAGGAGTTTGGCTAGTGATATTCTGTCTGGCATGCCGATAATTTTTAAATTTGTCTTTTATAGTTAACATAGAGCATATTTGGCATGTTTGATTGGGTGGATTAGAGTGTGGGATTGGGATTATTAATCCGTAGGGCCAATTATCCTATGTTTGTTTTAACATTTTGGTTTAAGATTATTAATCCAATGGATAATTAATCCAACAAATTTGTAGAATTATTAGTAATGGGGTAGGGGTGGGATTATTAATCCAATGGATATTAATCCAATTGGATAATGAATACCACACTAATTTAATAGGATTATTAATACTTCACTATTAGTCTTGTGAATCAAACATGACCATTGGGTATTTCTTGTTTTGCAGACTGGGATTCAGGTCGTGGTGGTTTCAATGATGCTTCCAATGCAGGGAGTTCTCAGAGGTAGGCATTTCAGACTGGTTAGACTCTAATGTATCACTATGCATTGTAAGACAAGGGTTTCTAGTAATATGTTTTTTGGGGCTAAGCCGGAGTTTGACTTTTTATTTAAATTATTGGAAATTTGAACTCTCTATGCAATTTGAAAGTGAGATGCTAATTTCATTTTATCCAATAAGAAAAGAGATGCTAACGTAATTTTATTCTTTAACAATTTAGTTGTCACCAGATTTCCTACTCAAAAGTTTTGTTTCTCAATTTTCACTAATACACAAACATTTGATTGCTAATTAAGTAGAGATGAGAACTCCATATGCTTCTTGTTCTTCATATTTTAAAAAAAATAAAATAAAAAAAAATAATAATAATTTTTATGTTCACTTCTGTCTCCTTGTTTCCCTTTGATCCTCTTTCTGAGCTGGTTTTGGTAACCATCTTAGTATATTATTATGCCCTAGCTTGATATTCAAAAAGATTAATACTTCTACCACTAAGGGGGAGTTCATGTATATGTGACAGAAGTATCTATGGATAATGACTCGTTACTTTTCTTTAAAAGCATCATAGATACTTCTACCACCAAGGAGTTCATGAATATATCATGTGTATTTTAATGATCTACAATTGTTTGCATTCTTTATAATGCAATTATTACGTGAATGATATCTTAATGGTCAAGTTATGGAATATATGGCTTTTAATTTAGTTAGTGTTATGTTTAATTTTTTTTTTTCATTATCTTTCAATAAACTATTCATATTTTTGACGTATAATACATTTATAAAAAGTAAAATTTAATGTGTCCTAGGCGTATTGTGTCCTGTATTTTATTGAAAATTGTTGTGTCATGTCACTTGTCTATGTCTGTGACAAGAATGTAACACTAAAAATTTTATTTTTCAGAGAAGGTTTGATGTCTTATAAGCAGTTCATTCAGGAGCTTGAAGATGACATTCTACCAGCAGAAGCTGAACGCAGGTACAGGAAGGGATGTTTTAATTGCTGTAGGTGTTTGAACATCAATTCAGCTTAGCGACTTTCATCAACTGTGCTTCCCCCCCTCCAGTTTTTCCTTTACTTTTGCTTTTTGGAATCTTGGATTGACCTTAGCTTTTTGTCAACAGATACCAGGAATACAAGTCAGAGTATATATCGACTCAGAAACGTGCTTTTTTTGATGCTCACAAAGATGAACAATGGTGCATTTCTTCTTTTTCTTTTAATTTGTGGTCACTTTTTCTATCATATATATATATATATATTTCTAATTGATCTTGCTTTTGTGTGTAGGTTGAAAGACAAATATCATCCCACAAATTTACTTGCTGTGATAGAAAGGTGTGCTACTTACATCATTGAAGGATGGAAGTTGGTAACTTAGTTTTATGTATTTTTTAATAATAAAAATTCTCATGTGGTTAACTTTAAAAAGTCAATCAAGAGATGGAAAAGGAAAACCTAAAATAAATGCTTAAGATGTTTTTGGTTAAGGGTTGCTAACTGTTATTTGCTGTTATCTGGTTTTTAATTTGAGTATTTGTTTTTTATTAATTTATTTTTGTTTAGGAGGAATGAGCTTGCACGAAAGATGGCAAAGGATTTCTTGCTTGATTTGCAGAGTGGAACATTGGATTTGTAAGATCTACACTTATGCACTTAACACTGCACCCCAAACCACGGCCCCAAACGTTTTGTACTTTTTTATTTTCATTTTTATTTTTTAAATTTATAAATGATTTGATACCATACCAATTACTTTTCCTCGCATGAAGCAGAGGTCCTGGTGTTGATGCTTCATCTTCAACCAAATCAGGACAGACAAGTGATCCTAACTCTGAGGATGAAGTAGACGTAAGTGGCAAAAGAAAACGGCATGGTAAGGCCCCAGCTAAAGAAACTGATCTTCTTTCAGCTGCTCCCAAGGCTCACCCAGTCAGCTCTGAACCCAGACGGATCCAAGTTGACATTGAACAGGGTCAGGCCCTTGTTCGAAAACTTGACTCTGAAAAGGGAATTGAGGACAATATACTATCTAGGGTTGACAATGACAGAATGAACAGGGACAAGTCTCATGGTGGTTCCAGTGGCCCGGTTATTATTGTACGGGGTTTAGCCTCTGTCAAAGGCCTTGAGGGTGTTGAGCTACTGGATACCCTTATTACTTATCTTTGGCGCATTCATGGAGTGGATTACTACGGATTGGTTGAAACAAGTGAACCAAAGGGTCTCCGGCATGTCAGGTTAGATGGCAAGAGTTCTGATGGACCTAGCAATGGGGCTGAGTGGGAAAAGAAACTAGACTCTCGTTGGCAAGAGAGGTTGAAGAGTCATGATCCATTGGAAATAATGACTGCTAAGGAAAAGATAGATGCGACTGCTGTTGAAGCTTTAGACCCCTATGTCCGAAAAATTAGAGATGAGAAATATGGGTGGAAGTATGGTTGTGGAGCCAAGGGTTGCACAAAGCTATTCCATGCTGCTGAGTTTGTCCATAAGCATTTAAAGCTGAAGCACCCGGAACTTGTGATGGAGCTAACTTCTAAAGTGCGTGAAGATCTGTATTTCCAGAACTACATGGAGTAAGTATTTCTTTCTGGTTAGGATTGTCTTTTCCTTTTTGTGTTAATTATAGAGTTACGGTGATGATTAGCTACGTGTTATTGCAGTGATGCAGATGCACCTGGTGGGACTCCTGTTATGCAGCCTTCTGTACCGGTACGATTCATTCTCTGTAATCTGTCATTCACATATAAATAGATTAGTGTTCTGTGCCTGTTTATGTTCTTTGGGTATGGAAGTGAAAAGAATGATGCACTCATCCATGCAAGAGGCCTAGGACCAGCAACCAACCACCTTATTGCCCCACTTGGTTATAAGCTCACACTATTTAGCTTGGTCCATGCCAGTCTATTTTTTTTTAAAAAGGTGAAAGTGAACCAAGATGACATGGCCTCTGGGGACCTAAGCATGAGTTGATGAGGCAAAGCAATGACTTCATCAAAGAAAGGCAAACTCCAAGGATATTAAAAATAAATAAATAACATAGACAAAAACTCGGTTGTTTGGGATGCTACTAAAATATCATACTTTGTGTCTTTTTATCTTTTTTGAATCACATCACCTTTTTATTTTTCTGCACATTTTTTTGTAAAATGTCAAAAAAGTTATATCCTGAAAAGCGTGATGCATTCAACATTTCAAATACTAAACCTAAACCTTAAAACAACCAACAAAATTCAACATTCCAAATACCAATATCCAACAATATAAGACATCCAACAAACACTTACATTGTAACAGTTGGAAACATAAAAGTGCAAAAGAATTGATTAAATGCTTAACAAATAATTTCATATCTAGTAGTGGCCAAAGAATCAGCTGCTCAGCCAATGTGAAGAAAAATGGGTTTTTTTTATTTTTTTAACAAAAAATTAAACAAATAAAAAGAAAAATACACATCCCCTAGTCATAAGCTATAATCTAGTGTTCATGCAATGTCATATCTTTATTACAACTTGAAAAATAGATGGTGAGATCTAACCATAAAAAAAAGGTACACCCAATGTAGTTCCCACCATAAAAACATACACAGCCTCGGCCTTGCCTTGCTGAAATCGTCTTTCTTCAAGCCTCTCCTAAGACCTCGCTTCAGCCTTTTTTTTTTAAACTAGAGTCTATAGTACATCCTTCTATAGGTTATTTTCCCTCTATGGAATAAATTTGTTGATAAATTTATGATGTCTTATCTTATATCTTTTCTGCCGTTTCAGACAAAATGAACTAGGGTTTCAAATAAGACGTACAAAACTGGCTGAGGTGAAATTGCTGGAACCAGCTCAGAAGTTGTACCCCAAAAGGGGTGGATGAGTCTAGTGGTTTATAGTATTTGTTGATTGCAATACTGGACTGTAGCACCTGATATAGATCTTTAAGAAACTATATTTATTATACCTAGTTTGTCAGATTGCATACATTTCCGAACAGCTCCTAGATCTGTAGTCATTGTGTTACTTTAGATGTTTATGAGTGTTTGCTGCCCTAAGCATTCCGTCAAGGAAATTAGATACCTAGATTAACTAACGCGATATATGAGGAAGGTTGACATGGATATAACAAGAATATGATTATGTCGTTGTTAGCAACCCCACCCCACATAAAAGAAATAAGTTCAACCATTTGGAAATTTTCTATTAAACATGTTATCTGGATTTGTTACATTCATAGATGCAGGCTGTTGGAAGACAGCAATTCCTACATACTGGACTTGGTATATGTGAGCTGATCTGTTTGTCTATGGTGTTTCTTATGGAACACACACATGCACACACAGATATGATCACCTGTTAATGGACTTGATACATCTTTCTTGCACTGTCAAGTTAGAATACATGGGCCAAAGATACACATGCATTTATGGATTATAAGCTGCTAGTTTGCAACGATATGGAAAGAATAATTTATGGCAGAATCCCTGACCTAAAGGTGCAATAGGCACATAAGTTGTTTATTTTAGAATTATGTAAAATAAACATTTGTGTCGATGGACATGGACGAGGGATGTGGATCCTAACCCGGTGTTGAACATTTCTTGAGATGCATGTTGGGTCCAAAAGTGACCAATATGGTGACCGTATGTGGGTGAAGTGCCCTATGTATCATAGCAAAAATGAAATTAACTTTGTTGGCGAAAACTGTAAATCAATTATTTTTGGATTGAACTACTAGTAAATCCTATTTTAGATTTTTCTTTTCACACTTCCACACTTCCTTATCTGTTTGGAGACTGCTATTGTATAAGTTGGATTTAAGATCCCATGAATTGAGTATCATAATTCAATGCCTAATTTATCGAAAAAAAAAAATTTTTAAAAAATCTTATCAATGCCTAAAATATTCCACATTTCTTTCTCTTAAAGTAAAAAAAGAACCATCTGAATGTAAAGAAATCATTAGGCCAATGTTTCTAACCTAGTTTGTACATAGACCTCACATATGCCTTTCTCTCGGATGACTCTGTAACCTGCATTGTGTATTACTGTTTGTTAATATTGACAATGGGAATTTGTCAATTTAGATGATTCTGTTTTATTGTCATTGCACATTAAGAATTGAGCAAACATTGAAAGAAACTATGATATATATAATTAGCAGATGGTGAAAATTGTATCTTGAAGTTGGATAAGGCCTTTCAGTTGGCCATGGATGTGTGTCAATTGTAACAATGACTTCCGAGTTTTCATTTGTCTCATGTTTTCTGGTGTCAAATGCTGTGCTCAATTTCCCAAGTTAATGGTATGCAAAGAAAGATAAGGGTTTTGTATCTGATCTACTTGATATTTTCACTTCTGCCTTGAAATCTGTGTGGACTTAATAGTCTATGGACATCATCTTGTGTATAGACGAATTACCATTTTGTGTACTTATATTTCTTCTTGACTTTCTGCTAATTATTCCATGGGTTATGCAATTTACTGAAGTTGCTCATTGAATTTCTGTGTCCAGTGTTTCATATGTAAAGGAAGCCATTATTTTTTGTTGAATTATAATGTTATTATAATCACTATCATCGTTGTTTCTGCAGAAGGAGAAGATACAGAGGCGTAGGCCAGGTCCAGATAACCGACTGAAAGATGAACGTGGCAACCGTAGAGAACGTGACAATCGAGAGAATGGCAGTGAAAGATTTGATAGGTCTGAGAAGCCACAGTCATTGGATTTCCAGTCCAATAATGATGGTCCAGTTGGAGGCAATCCAGATGAACTAATGTTTGATTCTTTTGGTGGACAAGGAATTCATGTTGCTCCTCCTTTTCCTTCAGATATAGCCCCCCCTCCTGTACTTATGCCTGTTCCTGGGGCTGGGTAAGTTCAGTTCATTCTATGATTTGGCCTTGTGTGATGGCAGTTAGTATTTTATTTGGCTTATCTTATTTAGCACTTGCATATGGTTATGATTCCAGACCATTGGGACCATTTGTCCCAGCTCCTCCTGAAGTTGCAATGCGGATGCTGCGAGAGCAAGGTGGACCTTCCCCTTTTGAAGGCGGTGGTAGAAATGGGCGGTCAGGGCCTCAAATGAGTGGGCCAGCCCCAATCATTGCTTTACCTCCAGCATTCCGACAAGATCCTCGACGTTTACGAAGGCAAGCTCTAGACTTAATTTTTTTTTGAAAGTAATGATTTTTTATTTAGGCTTCTATTTATCTTCTTATTTTCCATTTTACAAAGTCAGTTGTTTGAGAAGCTATTGGACCAGCTTACATTTGTTTTATCTTGTTTCAATTTTTTCTGCATTCAACTCCTGTTTGTGATCTTTCTGTGTGTTGTGCAAGTACAGCTTTTTTTTTTGCAAATTGTGCTTTTATTTTAAGCACTGAAAGATTTTAGGGAGGGAAAGTGATAATGCTAATTGTCTATACAATCAATAGGTCTGGCATGCAAATTGTGTACATATTACAACATTGTGTCACATGGTATCAGCAAAAGTAACATGCTTTCCTTTACCAACAAGCATAAGCGCTATATTAATTTACTGCACCTAACCCACCCTCCACCTCCACCCTTCTGCAGGTTGGTCGACCTCATGAAGTTTCCTTGAGAATATGTTGTTTCTTGTTTATAGTTTTTCCTTCCAACAGTTTATCCACTTGTCCTTCCTCTTTGCTTGTTAGTTTGATATCAAGGATATAATTGTAGTTTTTTTTTTTTTTTTTTAAAGTCTTAGATTAAGTTTCATTATTTATTTTGTTTAATCTGGTCCTGATGATGTAAGGTGTAGCACTAACTCACATATGCATACATTGGTGCAGTTATCAAGACCTTGATGCGCCAGAGGATGAAGTGACGGTGATAGACTACAGAAGTTTGTAGGTCTCTCAAGTGTATCTCTGGCATTAAAATTTTATCAAACTGGCTTGCT
The DNA here is from genome assembly GCA_022316695.1 of Camellia oleifera. Taxonomy (NCBI): domain Eukaryota; kingdom Viridiplantae; phylum Streptophyta; class Magnoliopsida; order Ericales; family Theaceae; genus Camellia; species Camellia oleifera. The sequence continues at coordinate 116,468,789 of CM039312.1, forward strand.
TGTCTTGGGGCGAACAACTGTGCTGTAATTTTGCCAGAGTTGTCCAGGAGTAGTAGCAGAGACAACCTCCATTTCCATTGTGCCATAAATCCAAGAGGGTGAACTACACTGCGTGCTGGTGGTGGTGTTTCTCATGATTCTTTTTATGTTTCCAATGTAGGTAATGCTTCAAATTCTGATAATATAAGAGAGAGGGTCTACAGTGAATTAGTGGGAGTTTTTTAAACAATTATGACTTGCTAGTGCTATAAAATTGACCTCCTTCTGGACATTATTAGTTTCAGATAGCTGTGTTGTGTGTTTGTTTCCCTTTGCCACATCTCCAATAATAAAAGTGAAAAAAGAGTTGTGAGCATCCTCTGCAATCTGTTATTTTGAAGGCATGGAACTGTGGTACGTCCTCTTTTGCAGATGATGCCTTTTAATTTGGCAATTGAAGTTTGATAATTTATTTATGGATTAAGGCATAGGACTGGATGATTCAAAGGGCAGGGAGGGTGATTTTAAGTTTTTGTATGTGTATGAAAAACCTTGTTTGTTTCATCTTCATTCATGCAAAACAGTTTTCAAAAATTCCATAACAGTTTTTTGTGTTCATCTAAGAAAGCAAGTTCTTTTGGGAAAATTTTTTTTGTGGAAACAGTTTTTGGATACAGTTTGTCAATCAAGTATTCTGTATTTATTTAGAAAATGAAAAGCAGTTTGTTGTATTTCTCAGATTGCGGTGCTTGATTGTCCTGTATTGCCTCCCCATACTTTTTTCACCACTGCCCCTAAACTGCGTGGCCTGTTAATCAAATTTTCTCTAATTTTTAGATGCAGTGTGTAGATGGATGAAATTTCGTTTGGTACTCTTTGTAATGCAATGAAAATGCATTATATCCCTGTGGGAGAAATTTCAGTTCAATCTCGGTCATATGTTGGCTGCTCTTTGGGATTTCGTCTTGGATTTTTCAGTCTCTCTATCGGACTCTACACCTTGTGTGTGCCTACCTCTGTTGTTTATCTTTGCCAGACTCTACATCTTCTATGTCTTGGCTTGTTGGACTTTACACTTTGTTTGCCTCTGACCGCCTCAGTTCTCAGATATCAATCTCACGTGCTCCTTGACTTCTAATCAGATTTCACAGCAAACCATATTATTAGAATTAGGTTGATGTTGTGGGTCACCATTTCCGTTAAATTAAGTTCAATTCTTCATTGATTTGCGTTTGCTCCTTATAAAGGCTAACCCTTGTGAATGGAGATTCCACTATTGTTTATAGTTGCCCAAACTTGAAAGCAGAGTTTGCTTACAAAATTGTATTTGCTAGATTCATCAATAGATTAAGCATGATAGCAAGGTGCTTTTAGAGCGAAATACTTCAGTGACACAACAAATTTTAAACCGCAAAAGAACAAAAAATCTTAAATATGTACTGAGAGAGATTTCAATGACATGGGCTTCCCAATCACCCCATTTTTGATAAATTTTACTTTCTTTGTTCAATTTGAAAAATGTTCAATTAATGCCCCTTATTTCTTACTTTCAAACATAATTATAGTTTTATACGAGGGATAGTTTTGGAAACTAGCACATTTTGTGTTTGGACTATACGAGATGGAGAATCTTTTTTGGGACATCCTAAAATGAAAGATGAACAAATAAAATGAGAAGGAAAGATCATCGTATTTTTTTCATCTGTGCTCATTAAGATCTCTAAGCAAGATCAATATAATATGAAATTTGTACAAAAACGTCAATCTTTTATTTGTGAAATTTGTACAAAACATCAATATTGCAGTTTCAAAACATCAATCTTTTAGTATGAAACCCTGTATTAGTCTTTCCCATTCAAATTACAATCCCACTGTTCTTCCTGACCTCATACCTCAAATGAAGTAACGATGAAACCCTAACATTATACAGCATTTGATTATCCAAATTTTTTTCTTTTTAAATGTTATATAGCATTTGAATCTGACTGCATAAAAGGCATACCTTTCTTTCACAATCAACAAATTACAAAACACGCAAGCGCCAAAATTTATCATAACTAAAATGATCCCACGAATATATGAACGTGCTAATTACAAATGCAACTAAAATCAAAGCTTGTCTCACATGTTAGAAAGTAAAATCAGCAGATTTATTTCACTTACACAGCCAACCAGACCCACTATTCTTTTTTTGTTCCAAAAAAACTCGCAAAGATGCACAAGCGAAGCACCAATGCTCGAAAAGACTAAACAAACACAATAAGAAGTTTACAGCTAACAGAATTTATCGACGGATTTACCATTTCCCTACAAAGAAAATCTAGAAAAAAAATAAAATAAAATAAGGAGCATACACAATTGTCTCTTCTCTTTCCCTGAGGTGAGGCATCACAATCCCTAACATTTTACACACAATAATATCACTCTTCGATGCTTGGACTCTAGGTTTTTGCTAAGTTACATGTACAAGATGTAAGAACAATGCTTAAATGGAAGGCAAGAGATGCTAGGAAACTTAATAGACAAATAAATCAGAGCATCCCCAACTCACTAGGAGCGGTAGCTGAATAGTGTACATTAACCAAATACCTTCTTCTTCCACCACAGTAAGACGGTCAGACACCAAGCTACAGAACAGAAACGACATCATCTCTACTTCCGTTGCTTTTTCGATGGAGTCTCTAACTGCAACTCAGCCTGCCAAAATAGAAATTCACATCCAGAAAAGAAAAATCAAAGTCACGACAAAAGGGGTTGGCAAGTGGCACTGTTCTTATGTTTACTTCAGTTACACAATGCCGTTACAATTCCACATTCAGAAATGCAATTAAAGACAACAAATTAGAAAGTTGAATAGAGACTCATATCAGGATAGAACAACAGCAACTTTCATTTTGTTATCACATAAACGCTGTAATGGAGTTTAAAACACAAGGACTTGAACTACTATTCCTGGTAGGAACACCCAGATCACAAACAGTACCATTGTGACCAAATTAATCGCAAGATGCTTGGACCAGGCCCTAGGAATGGACAAGAGATTAAGAACCAACTACATGAAAGCTATGAAGCAGAGGCACGGGTACGAGTACTGGTACGATACGAGTACGTCGATATGATAAAGTTTAAAAAAAGTAGGGTACAAGTACGGCTTGGTATGTTTGTAAAAAAAAATATCTATTTTTAATTTGGAGTAATGCAAAAATTGATTAAATCGTTTAATTTGTCAAGATCTAACCCACAATTAACATTTAATGTCAAAAGTAAAGGTATAAACCAAAATTAAATATCATTATATTAAATAACTTACAAATCATAACTTAATTTTAAAATCATGCTAAGTATAAAACTAAAAATAAAAAAGAAGTATAGTAAAAGGAATTTATCTGGATATATACTAGGTACGTCTGGTTACGCCAAAAATTAAGAAGAAAAAATTTGAATATGTGTTTCGTGTACCCGGTACGTATGCAAAAGTACTATACAAAATACCATACGCCGGTAAGTACCCGGTACGGGTACGCCATGTTTGTCAAAGTACCCATGCTTCATAGCATGAAAGTATCACATGCACGAACTCATTTAAAAATATCCACTTCGCATAGTACTTGCTACATGAATAACAGTTCGGCTCAAAACAGCCAAAAAGACAACTTCAATTTGAGTGACTTGAGTCAGCATCTCAGGGGACAGATTGCACACATTGTGGAAAGTTTAGAGAATGTGGGTGCCTTTTGAGTGTCCACAGTATCTGAGAAAATATATTTAGCTACTTGAGCATAACTGAAGGGAAAATGCAGGCCACATTTAGAAATTTTGAGAATCAACAATTTTGAAAATTGTAAAAAATAATTTGGATAGAGAGATTCTAAAACGAACCCCTACTCGTACCTTTTTAGTGCCATGTAGTTGTTTACATTTTGACCATAGTTGCCAAAAACACTAATATCCCAGTGATTGAAGGTTTGGAGCACACATAACAAAATGTGTAACATCTTTAGACCACACTAGATTTACCAATCCAAATATTTGTTCGTCTAGTCATTTCCTCAATGTATTCCTTGTGAGAAAATGCGTGTATATATATAACACCTGACTCGATATATATCCAAATTTAGAGTCTAGAAAAGATTTGACAAGAGAATATCTAAAGAAATGGTTCATAAACAAATTATATAGGATAAAGAAATATATTTTTTAAATAAACTTGGCTTGACTCAACTAAGCCTTTTCCTAACTACTTTGGATCTACTACATGAATCCTGCTACGCCATTTTGCTCAATCAAGGGCCATAATCTCAGTTAAACCGCAAGCTAACATGTCTTTCATTATTATCTCAATCCAACTTTTATTTTAGTTCTCCTTTTAGTAAAACAAAATATTAAAAACGCAAATTTTGCCTTAATTAGTCGGCAGACCCTTACAAGGGTAAAAAACCATTGAAAGTAAATTATCACAATACAAGCAGGTAGATAATGCTTACAGCGATCGAGAGCTGCTCACGGATGTAGGCCATTGACCTCAACATGGCACCAAGAGTATCCCTTGACACCTGGAATTTAACATCTGATTCTCCAGAAGTTGTCTCAGTGTCTTGGAGCTGAAAAGATAGGATAGAAGAATGTCAACAACAAATGAACTACATAAAGTAAAGCGTGTCAAAGGATGCACGAAAAGAACTTTGGCAACAAAAGGGTGCCTGCCTACATCAAATGAATAACCAATCCCAGTACCACATATCGAACATTCATGCATCAAATATTGTTAAGCATGCATCTTTATTTATGGATGCAATTGGCTTTTGGGAGTGTGCGTGGGAGTTGTAAGAACAATTCCAACCCAATAAACTGAAATTTGGACTACATTTCCCCTACAAGGATTGATTGAATTTGGAAAGCCAACCTGACCTAAGGTTGGCTTGGGCTTCAGTCAAGGCATTAGGCAAGCTCTCTTGAGATATACTTTAATTAATTATTTCAACAACTACTGATGCTTTTCTTTACCAAGGAATTCAGAAGAATGAAAATTTCAATCTCTGTAGTTTCGAATCAATGGTTGCAACCACTGCCAATTTTCACCTTGTAGGTTTTTATGAAGTTTAAGGCATTTCAGTAATTTTCATATTAGGACAGAGGCTATAGTTTTGGTCAATGGCCAGCAAACAAGTTATGCTTTAAGACGGTATTTGTGTAATTTTGATTAATCCTTGCGAGATGAGCTCTTCTTCTTTCTCTCTTATTCTTGCACAGCTACAATATTACTGATCTCAGGCCACTGTTCAAAATCCCAGGACAGCCCCCTTTCGAGTTTCAACCCCAAACTTGCATCCAATCAAGCCTTAACCAACCCTAAACCCTTCCATACCTCCTACCATTCAATTTAATGATCAAAACACTAAATTAGCCACTGTTCAGACCCTTCAGCAATGCCAGTTTTGAAAAACCCACAATCTGGCCGTTTAAAAAACCAAGCCAATTATAGCCCTTTGCAATTCATATATCCAGAACCTTACTTTAACAATTCACAACCTAAAACCTCAAAAATTTCCTAATTTTCAATTCTCCCCATTTGAATTTGTTCCCCATTCTTCCTACCTATTTTCACCAAGTTCTGGCTTGCTTTCTGCCTGTCTATGTGTAACGAGAGTGAGCATGTGAGAAGGTTGAGATTAGAACATGCATAGAATTCTACCATTGTCTAGAAACAAATTCAAAAATTAATTATTATTAATTAAATGCATGTGTGCCTCCAATTCAACCAATACGCCAAGCACCACATTCAGAAGCACTGCCAGATATGCTTCTCATATACCTAACTTCTAATTTTTTTTTGATCAGCAACAGAAAAGTTTATTTTTATTAAGGCTCATGGCCAAAAAGAAGAGAGGATAAGGCATCCTCAACAAGGAAAAAGAAAAAAATACATCCAAAAAGACAACCAAACCAAAAGACCACCAACTACAAACTATACAAAACAAACCGACACCCAATTTGAAACAATCAAAAAGAGAGGGATCCCACGGAACACAAGACTCGCCGAAGCACAAAAAGACGCCAAGTATCTCACTCTATCCTATAAATAATCTATATCCCTAGTTCCTCCTTCGAAGATACGCCCATTCCTCTCCAACCAAATGACCCAGAAGATTGCAAAGACTACACAACTCCAAAGAACTTTAGCCCTCTTTGACCTTCTAAAAACTTGAAAATCAAATAATAGCATTTGAGCAACTCCTTTAGGAGCCACCCACTGTACATTGCCCAAACCAAACACCCTATTCCACAAAAGCCCTGCCACCTAACTTCTAATTTTAATCCATTTTAGGTCCATCAAATGCCTTTTGCAGCATTTCCTTCGAAATAAACAGAACCCTTCCAAAAGCAACTCCATACGTGGCCAGAAACCTACTTAATAAACCCAATCATTCCTTCAATCGAGGAACCAACCTGGCCACCTGAAAACAACGGAAATGAAAAAAACTACTTTTGCTTTTGGCAGCCCCAAAGACAGGCCTAATTTCCATCCTTTCTTGCATTATTGAAATCCCAAAATCATAATGCTTCTTATATCTATTGCAAACCCAATAACCCCATAATTTTATCAGCCTTCCCACTACCAAAAACAAAAAAAATCACAGCCAGTCCCTAAAACCTCCTAACATACAGTCATACATTTGTTTGATAACTTGTAGAAACCTAAATAGAGTATACCATTGGCACAGATTAATTTTTAGGGTAAATTACAGTGACTCCTTTTTATGACAATTATAGAGACCTCGTCTCAGGTTTCTGAAATGACACTAACCTCCCTTCAAGTTTACCTTTGAGTTTCACCTTCCCCCTTCCATTAGTTGACTGTTAACTTGACTAACAAATTCTGCTGAGATAACCAGTTTATTTTATTTCAACTCCCATTTTTATGTATAGACATAAATACCCGGAAATTCTATTTGCATATCACAGAAATCTCAGTGCACACCACTCGGATGTGAACTTCGAACAAAAGTCAAATGTTCAGACATAGATTTCCGAACAAAAAATGTGTTCGGAAGTTTATATTCAAATTAAATGTATATCTAAACAATTCATTTTGTAACTTTTGTTTAGAATTTTAAATCCAAATGACACAAATGGCATTATGAGATTTTTTGTGATGTATGAATATAATTAGGCTAAATACCCTTCATATTTAAAGTAAAGTAAAAGACAAAAATACTCTTGTTTCTTCCCCCTCCCAAAACCCATCCCACAAGACCTCCTTTCTTTCTTCCCCTCCCAAACCCACACCACACCCCTGAAGAAGTCAAAAGAAATTGATGCAGGAATGGAAACACAATAAATTGCTTCAATTGGTTCAATCAAAAGCAACTTTGATAGTCCAGAGAGAGAGAGAGAGAGAACAAATAAGCTTCTTGCCAAACTAAGAAGTTTAGGAAAAAATGTTGATAAGATTCAAGAGCAACTTTGTGCATAATCTAAAGGAGACAAATAAATTAAATTACAGCTCATAAGGATTGTTAATGACAAACCGTTCCCGAATGATTATGAAACGGAGAATGAGTACAGGGGAAAGTATGGACAACACCACTACCACCACTACCACAGTGGCACACCACCACCATCCAACAACCCTTTTTCTCCTTTCCCCTTCCCCAGCGAACACCCAGGTTCCTTCCACCATCACTCCCCTTGCTACTGTGAACAACCCATTTCACACTCTGCACTACTATCCACACCACCCCTTATCCAACATTGCACCCATCACACACCCACCTCTGCCTCCACCCCTACAGTGCACCACCACCCTCTAGCATAAAGCCACCTTCTAGACGAGGAATGAGATTGGGGCATTTTGTCAAACACTTTATGTGCGCTTGATCAAAACCATCATTGGCATGGTGCAAATACTGAACAAGACAAGCTTGGTGTCGATAGGAAGCATATATGGATTGGTGTTGATGGTCCTAGTCATGGGCGATGGGCTTGGTGTTGATGGTCTTGATCTTGACACTAATCCACTGCCACACCATCTCTTCTCTATTTTGTCCTTCCACAACTAGCTCATCATCAATCTCAGACCCTTCACAACTTACCGGTTGATCTCACCTCACACAATATCACCTCCTTTGTCACCATCAAATTCTGGTGGTGGTGGATGGTCATAGGGAAAGGAAGGGGAGGAGTGCTTGTGGGGTGGTTGTGGTTGTGGTTGCACTCGGTAGAAGGCCAGTAGGTGGAGGCAGTGGGGGATGGTGCTGCAGATGATGGTGATCATGAAAGGAATGGGTCAGATCATTGAAAGAGGGGGGATGAATTGCAGGTTGTTTGGTTGTAGATGATTGTGTTGTTTGGTTATAAAAATAGAGGGCATTGTGGTTAAGTATGTTTGCTTATGAAAACAATAATATATATAGAAAAATGTCTCATTAAATGCAAAGATAAATTAGTAAAACAACACCTTCCGCTAATGACATTAGGGAAACAAGATGACAAGGGAGATCAATGTCACATCAAAAACCTCACAAAAGGTTAATGAAATTATTACAAACCTCAGGGGAGGTCACTGTAATTCACCCTTTAAATGATATCCTAATTTGTAGAAGAGTGTTCTCCCATAAATCCTACATCATTAAGCTTTGGCAAATGGTTATCTAACATAGAGAAAGATGCTTATAGTGTTGCAAAAGAACCAAGAATACAGCAGTAAGCCTTTAGATGAAGAATCAATGAAATAAAGGCTGATTGTGACTAGTATTGAATGTTCTGCTTGAAGAAGAACCAAGAAGAATCATCCAAGTAATTCAGAGAATTAACAACCCAACACCAAACACCAACCCCACCCCACCCCACCCCACAGACAGGAAGGAAGAAAAATTAAATAAATGAGCATGCCAAATAAATAACCAAATTTGCAGAATATTATAAAATATTATGATATTTGGATTTGACATACCTTCAGATTTATGACAGCAACCCTATTAGCAGGGGTAGACAGCTGTTCACTGATGTAGGACATCGATTTCAACATGGGCTCCAGTGTGACCTTTGAAAGCTGAAACTTAACTTCTGATTCTCCAGATGTTGCCCTGCTATAATCTTGCAACTGCAAGTGACAAATTTAAACATCAATTCTTGGCAATTTCCAACTCCATGGCTAGAAAATATCAATAGCAAAAGTCTTATACCGAGGATACATATGGTTCTCAAATAGCCCATAAAAGTTTTATAATGCCCCAAGGACCAAAATAAATGTAATGAATCTTGAAACATTTCTTCTATTTGAAAATTTCTCTGTATGAAGCCCTCCCAAAAAAAAAAAACTTCTGTGGTAAGGGAAAAAAAATTATACAAAACAAGCACCAAAATGGGATGCAGCAGTATAAGTACATATGTAACAAAAAAGCTATACACCTAATACAGCAACTCCCTAATCCAAATGCTCCACAAATCCAATGAGTTGTCTAAAGAAGGATAAACTATCCCTGGTATCCAAATATAAGAATCACCAATTTATTTCCACCCACATGCCCCACATGATCCATATCACATGAAGTGGAGCTTCATTCCTAGCTTCTTCTCTTACCAAGTAGCCCTTCAACTAAGAAATAAATCTTCTATTTAGTCCCAAAAAAGGAAGAAATAACTCTGTCTCTAATCTATGGAAGACACACAATGCCCAAACAAAGCCAACAATGAACCAAACTTCATCCTCACTCTACAATGAATAAGTGATTTCTGAATAAAAATATGGATAGGAAATACAAGAAATACAATTATATCAAATATGAGGCAAAGAGAAAGCCTCTAAAAATTAATTGATCAAAAAAAAAATTGCAAAGGGAACCTTATATGAAAACCTGCAGTGCATACCTTCAGGTTGATAACGGCAACTCTATTTGCAGGTGTTGAATTCTTATTCTCCATTACCCAAGTCATAGACTTAAGACAAGGAAGAACCGCCTATGCCAAAGAAGGAAGAAAAAAAAAAAAAAAAAAGTCATGTTCCATAATACCAGAAACCACAGATGTATTGAGCAACAAAATATATATTTCCCCTACCATGTTATCAGGATGACCATCATCACGGTGGAGAGACACGGGAGCCATGCGCGGCAAATTCAAATCAGTAACAGGTTGAGCAGGAACACTAGCATCATTAAGATTAAAGCGGCGTGTAATTTCATCTTGTCGTGGCCAAAGTAAAGGGGGCATATCTGGAGCCAAATTAGAGGTCCTCTTGTCATCATAACCAACCCCACTAGTGTGTGAGCTAGGGGGTGCAACTTTCGCTACGTTTTTCTTCATAGCAGCCACCTTCTTTCCTCCTTCCCTAAGAGCAACCACTGCCACGTTAAAGGTCTCTGGAGCTATTGCCCCTTCCTCCGCATATTTGATTGCTTCCCTGCAAAGATTGTTGTACCGCAATGTGAGTGACTCCTGACCTTGAAGTTCAAAGCGTTCATCAAAGCCAGCCCCACTTTTGGCATTACTTGTCCATCGCTTCAAGATATAATGAGATGGCAGAGTAAGTACATTTGTCACAGTAAAAACTGTCAAAATGTGCCGACAAAGGATACCTAAATACTCAAACATCTGACAGCTGCAACTAGCTCTCATCTCTGGCCCATTCAATGTGACAATATACGCTTTGTTGTCATCCTCAAATTTTGCAACCCTAAACGTGCTAATAGCACCATCACCCTCAATCTTATTTGCGGTATACACAAAGGTCTCAACTAACTCATCTTGGAATTTTGCAAATATTTTCCTTGTGTAGAGATTTGCTGCCTGTTTCTCCATAGGTGAAGGTGTCCTCAACACTGGTGCGGTGCATATGGTGTCAAAATCTGCTTCTATTTCCTTTTCAAACGAATTCTCTAAAGCTCTTTCATACTGTCTAAAGAACATGGGTAAAGTCGTTTGCTGGTTTACATAACCATCAAAAAAGGAACATTGAAGTCCTTGGCTTGGAGAAATTGCAGCAAAAAAAGTATCCCGAAAAAACACAGGAACCCATTGTGCCCGTGCATTATATAAAGATTGAAGCCAATCATTCCTCCTGAGATCATATTTATTGAGGATAGAATCCCACGATGATTCAAATTCTTCAATTGTCTCAGTCAAGTTGATACAATTATACAGCTCCACCTGAAAATTAGGATACACATGACATACATGAGCCAATTTTTCCTGGCCTTCTCTTAATACATCCCACTTGTTAAAACAATGGCGGATTTCAGGGAAAACCTGCGCAACCGCTGCTTGTATGGCTTTGTCCTGATCTGTGATTATAGAGACAGGAGCTTGATCATTCATTGCAGCAAGAAATGTCCTGAATAGCCATACAAACGTAGCCTCAGATTCATCTAGAAGTAGTGCACAACCAAACAAAACCATCTGTCCATGATGGTTCACCCCCGTAAACGGAGCAAATGGTACTCTATACTGGTTCACTCTGTACATTGTGTCCAATGTAACAGTATCACCAAAACGACCATAAGCAGATCTCGACCTTGCATCTGCCCAAAATACATTAGCCATGCGATTATCTTCATCAAGTTGTATTGCATAATAAAAACCAGGATTCTCAGCCTGCATTTTCTTGAAATAATCCAGCAGATTCTGAGCATCCTTCCCTAATGTCTTCTTTCGACTGGCAGGTCTAGCAGCATAACTCAAATGCCCCGTGTTCTTAACTGCACTATTTGATTCCACAGGAGGAGCATTCCTAGCTCCACGATTCGTTTCAGCAGAGATACGGTTTCCGTCCATGGACACGTACATGACACCACTAGGAACAGCGCCCACACCTTGGTAAGTTTCAGCCATATTCTTTACAGCACCAGCAAAATGCCTGCGCGGTCTAAGGTAATGCACCTTACTAGGACTCACTGTAGAGTGACTATGCTCCTTCACAAATTTTGTCACAACCCATTTATCTTGATCCTTTAACTCTATTCTGAGCAATGCATCACAGCTATCACCAGCCATTCTTTTTAAACCATCTCTGGCGCATAAAAACTCCCGAACAGTAACCATCGCATCAGACTTGGAACGGCTATACTGATTAACACGGGTGCTAAAACCCACACGCCTGGCATACTCATCATAAAAAGTCTTCGCAACATCTTCAGAATCAAATTCCATACCCACATGTGGCTCAGCACCCCCATCCTCATCCTGAGCTGCAGAATTTCCAGCTGCGTTTGCTGCTTCGTCATTATTGGGTTCGGCATCTTCATCATCTGCAGTGGCATGGTGCCCCATGTTCAACTCTTCGACGTCAATCACTTCAACATTCATATCAAACCCTTTAAATTACGAAGTAATGAATATTATGATCTGTAGGCCAACAACATTGGTATGCTCTCCTTTTCATCTGAAACAATGGTGATGCCAATCAGCATAAAATGTCAACCATTCAAGCTTGTTAAAACATATGACAACACAGATAACATCGTGATTAAACTGCATAAAGAAAGTCCAGTAAGTAACAAGAAGAAAAGAAAAAAAAAATGTAAGGTACTGTTGACCTTGAATACTAAGAAGTCATATAAAACGATCAAAAGACCTATAATGTTATAAGACTCATAACCCTTCCGAGACCCCAATATGTAACCACACACCTAAATTTCTTTTCCACTCATTTAGCTGCCAAGAAAACTCAAGAAAACAAATGAATTATATTTCTAATCCTAATTATGTCACTACAACACTAAGAGAGAAAAGAAGACTTATACGGAGATACAACTAGGCAGCGTTTGGCAACATGAAATAGAATTAGACACCCCAATCCCAAATTAGTTGTTGGTGTGCTTTAATAGATTTGGAATTGCCATTCAAATCCAATTGCACACGGCAAAATCCCAATCATATTAGTCATCAATCTCATGTAGAATTGAGGATCCAATAAAAAACTCAAGAGACAAATGAATCTCACCCTCTTATTGTTTTCATAATGTAACGCCAATAGTTTTGGTTGATAGGAGATGGTGACAATATCGATGGCAAAGGAATCAGTAGTGTCGATGGTGTTAACAATCCCAATAACAAGATTCATGAGAAAGGATAGCAAGAAAGTGGATAAAATTCAAGAAACGTTAAGGGAAGAAAAGTCTTGAGAACAATGACACAACATAATAGAAAATGGTTGAACCTTCCAATTGTATTTGCAGATTTAATGAAGGTCTAACTTTTCCATTTTCGTAGACTTATTTGGTATCTTTTTTTACCACCATTGATCACTTCTTTTTCTTTTGCTTTTTCATAGATCTTTCAGCCTACCTATGATTCTCTAGTTCAATTCTATTTGGACTTGCTTGTCAAACCCATTTGGATTTATAACATTATCTTTGTACATTATGGGTTGCTTAATTTTCTAATTGAAGACTCTATGGATAGTGAAGACATTTGAACTAGAGGTGCTCGCGGATCGGTTCAAGTCGGGTTTTCTATCAGCCCGTTACTCGAACCGAATGCACCAGGTCATGAAATTAATTAACCGTCATCAACCGATCTGTCAGTCAAAATCGACTGTATCAAACCAAACGGTTTGGTGGTCGGATTAGTCCGTGATACAAAAACACAACTTATCTACCTCAAACTCTATTCGAAACCTTAATTATATTTGAGTATACAACTAAACTCACAAATATTTATTGGGTGAAGGAGAACTGAGGGGAGGGAACTTGTTGGGAGTTAGAGAAACAAACAGATAAGAGAGAAGAGAGAAGAGAGAGAGTGAGAGGGGGATTTCGTTGGGATTGAAAGAAGCGAATAGACAAGAGAGAAGAGAGAAGAGAGAAAGTCGGTTGTAATGGAAGAGAGAGAAAGATACTTCGCACTGGAAAAGACCAAAGACAGAGTCAACAAAGACTCCTAGTGTACTGTGTAAGTCTATGGGAATGGTGTACTGTGTACTCTGCTTAAGTCTCTATGGCAATAGTATAATATATAAGTGTTAATGGGAATAAGTTGATAATGCTACTTGTAAGATCTGTATTGCCTGCAAGATGACATGATGATAAGGGTAATCTCCAATAACTAATAGAATGAAGCCATGTATTCATCAACCTCTTTAAGTTAGATTGCCGGTTGGTTCGGTTTAAGCAATAATTTTTTTTCTCACAACCGTTACTGACTGACCAGAGAATATTTTTCAGCTTTTCCAGCTAACGGTTGACCAATCTGAATGCAGATCTGACCGTCATGTGATGGTTTTCATCAGGTTGGGCAGTTATACGAATAGCCTAATTTGAACTATATCCCTACCTTGATATTCAATTATTTATTTAACGAGTGAATGGATTCCAAATAGATTCAATTCGGTACAACTTTGTGAAATAAAAAAGATATAATTCAGAGAAGAATCAATAAAAAGCAGAAAGAACATAACATTCTATCCAAAATTAGACCTTTAAACATAAAGTTGTTCAAAAAAACAATCTTTATTGTAACTGAATGGCATATGCTTGATAAGCTTCGAGACAAACCAGCTACAAGCCTAAAACTTATTAATCATTATGAACCCAGTTAGGGAATTAGATGGAAAAATATAATGAAATAGTTTAAACAGCAAGATATACAATACCTCAAACTCTTAATATAACACATTAAGCTAACATACCCAAACTAAAAATCAAAAATTGATCATTTTTATTCAAAACCCAAAACAAAACTATATCATCCCTCATATTGAAAATACAATATGCAAACACGTACAAAAAATACTGAATTCAAGCTATAAAAGAGAGAGAGACAGAGAGAGAGACCTGGGAAAAGAAGAATTGTCAATTGAAGCATGTTTTTCCAATCAGGACAAGGAACAACTATGAATATATGTATGTATACATAATGGGTAGCTATGGAAAGAGAGAGAATTGAGAGAAAGGAGATATGGAGTTTACATGAGAGAACGATTCAAGTGAAATTTTCAAGCCCTAGCAATAGTCGTTATTTGGTCTTAAGTTAGGGCAATAAGCAGAGTCCGGTTCGATTCTCATGCCGGCTCGGGTTGAAGCCGGACTGTAAAATGGATCGGATCGGGTTAGTTTGGGATTATCCGGGTCCAATCCTATCGGATAATCTAGTGGATCCTCTAATTCTCATGAACATGAAAGGAATGGCAAAATTTTTTGACCTCATTGTATTTGTTGGCTTCTTGGCTTTTCAAAGGGTAAATTTGTAAATGCGAGCGTGCCAGTAAGGATCAATCAGTCCTTACAGAAATTATAATTGCCAATCAATTATCAGGCGACTATGTTTCAGTTCTTTCGGCCTCAATGAAGAGGACTTTTACTGGTGGCTTGACTTTTAGGAGAAATTAAGAGAAATGACAATTAATATTAAGAGCAATTGAAGTATTTCATTAACATAAACACTTACAATTGTCCAAACTCAGCCTTGAGGAAGTTTACAGCAACGGTTTACTTGAATCTACTTGAAAACTACTCCTATGAATTGAAGTACAGTGCAGGTATTTAAAGAACAAGTATTTAAAGTACAGGAAAGGTAAAACTGGAAAGGAAAAATACGAAGTAAAACTGGTTTATATGATCTGAGTCTGGGGGTCTTTTCTGGGAACTTCCCTGCTATTTATACTTGTTAGGGATGACCTTCGAACTGCACTTCGAACCGTCGAACTGCTCCTCCATGATCGCTGATCATGTTACCTTAGAAATAGTTCCACTATGCCATCACTTGCAGTTGGACTTCCCTCCTGTTTCTGAATTTGAATAAAGGTAACCGTTGAAGCCACGTCACCTTGTATCTCATTCCTGATCTAGTGCTACTCAGACCACTTGAGAACCAATACTTATTGCCACGTGTACGATTGAGATTTAAGATTAAAATCATCTTCCAATAATACCCTCATCCTGCCACGTGTCGAATTGTAATTGGCTTTTTACAAAATATGTAGCCAACATTACCCCCCGCACTAATATACCCAATACTTGGAAATATTAGTGAATCAAAACTTTTCCCTCGCTTTTTTGGAACGTGCACAGAATCTATGTTCAGGAAACACAACCGTCACCTATTTTGGTGATCATTTGCATTAACCCTTAACTTTGTTGGACGTTCCAATACCTTCAGCATTCGAACGGATCATGACTCAATCACCTTCTCACTCTAACGATCGAGCATACGAAGAGCCATTGAGTAATGCTATTTCCCCTCGAAAGAATCTCCACGCATTTATTAGCTACCTTTACCCGCCTTTCTATATCCAGGTCATGGAAGCTTTCGCAGATTATCAACCTTTGGACTACGAACACATTGCCCTCAATCCTTCGGTCTACGAACTTGTCGATACAAGAAGTTCTTCCTCTAAATTCTCCTCACACTTTGAACAAACAACTTTCAAGCCTTTGCTTCAACAAATTGCAAACATGGAATTAGGAAATTCTTCTTCACAACCTTCTGCTTGGGATGAAGCTTCATCTTCTGGGGTGACGAACTGGTCTGCTCCTGAGTCCTGGGACTTGAGGGAACGGATCAATCATCATTTTATTGAGTTTACTGACCCCTTGGATTTTCCTTCCGACGCTCGAAGCTCGGTGGTTTATCCTTACGTGCCCATCGACTTTCGACGCAGTTTAGAAGAGAATTTGCTTGTAGCTTGGTATACATCCTCCATGCCCACAGGAGCAATGCACCCTGCCCGGTGTTTGGAAGAAACACAAGGATATACCCCTTCATTCTTAGCCAAAAAAGCACAGATTTGTTCTTCTGACTGGCTTAACTATATTAATGCCTTTGTTCCTCCCATTCCTGTGTCATCTCCCTCAATCGAAGCGACCACTTTTTCTTCTCCGTCTTCTGAAATGGAAGCATCCACACCTTCTTCACCCTTCGAAATAGAAGCATCCACACCTTCTCCATTCCCTAGATTAGAGGCATCCACATCTTCCTTTCCTTTTAAAGCAGAATCATCTACTCCTTCTCCTCCTCCCACTCTTTCTTGGATAGAGAAGTTAAGCTTGCTCTTCCAATGGACAAAACCTTCCCCCCTTACAAACATCCATCATCTCCAACTTCATCTGAACGGAAAGAAGCCCAACTTCTGCTTGCAGCTTTTTCTCACCTACCCTTTAATGTTCTTGAGGACGACATTCCTCTTAAGAACTTCCAATGGGCCTGTGATATTCTGACCAGGGGCCATATCCTTAATCCTATCGCCCAAGCAGAACTTCACCTGTTCCTGGATCAACTTCCAGTACTCCTCCATTGGCATCGAAATTCCAAAGTCACCACTCAATCTTTGGATCAACTTTCATCTCTTCAAATTCATGCTCAATACGAAGCAGAAAACTTCATTGAAGACTTTGAAGACTTCAAAAATAAGGATTCTGCATATTGGGATGATTTAGTTATAGATGAGTTGGAACAAAAATCGAGGGAGGATGCTTTCGAAGCAAAGGCTGAAGAGCTGTATTATGAAGTGAGAGCACATCAACTCATGCAGCCAACTTTGGAAGAGATGGAAGACATAATAAAGAAAGAACAAATATTCATTGATCATTGTTGGACGAAATTTCATGATCTTGTAATTTATTCTATTCCTTATTTTTACGAACTTGAATTTGTACCAAAATAAGATTATTTAATGTAATTGTTTTGGCTCTAATGAAAAGCAAAGCCTTCTGTACTTCGACATTGTTTAACTCTGTTTCCTCTTACTTTAAAAAGCCAACTTATAACCTTAAATTAAATAATCTCATCCTTCGAATTTGGACTCACTTGTCTTTAATGTAACACTAAAAGAAACCAATATGTCCTTTTCCAACTTATGGAGTAAAAATTGACAATTTTGGCCAATATTTTCTAAAATTAGTGCTTCGAAATTAACAACTTTCCTTTTCAAAGCTAATTATAACCAATGCATGGTCATGGCTACTATAGTCAATCAATTTTAAGTTGACCACTTCTTGCTTTGAAAAGAAGTTTATGCTGTCCTAATTTCAATGGACAGTCTTCTCTTACGAAAAACCAATGATTGGCTTTGATGTTCTTTAAAAATTCTAAATTCTGCTTTAAAGGTCATTACTTTCAATAATGTTCATCAAATAGGTCTTTAAACCTTTTGAAGTAGACCAATACTCAAGCATCTGAACGTCTCCAAACATATAATATACTTCGAAGCCAGATTCTATATTTCGAAGCCATCTTACTTGATTTCTTGGAGCCAAAACTGGCTTCGAAGCCATATACCCCACTTCGAAGCTGTTGTCGACATCCGAAATATACTTTTCCCTCCAAATCATTAATATCGGCAAAGGCTCCTCGTATTCGTACTTTTAGTACTTAACGATTTATGCCCTATATGTTCAGACACGAAACCTTAAAAAAACCCCCTTTGTTTTATGTTCTGAAATCACTTGCTCTTATCATACAAACCCTTATCAATCTTCAATGGCTTCTTCCTCAAAAATCCCAACCGTAGAGCGTCTAAGCCCATCTGTGGTCTTGAAAAGGCTT
Source organism: Camellia oleifera (assembly GCA_022316695.1). Classification (NCBI taxonomy): domain Eukaryota; kingdom Viridiplantae; phylum Streptophyta; class Magnoliopsida; order Ericales; family Theaceae; genus Camellia; species Camellia oleifera. The sequence continues at coordinate 116,487,248 of CM039312.1, forward strand.
ATCGACACAGAATGTGAGAAATACAAGGCTGGGCAGAAAAGTGCTATCGATGGGCGTATCTTTATCCCTCGTCGTCATGAACAGCAAGATTACGTGCTTGGGCCATATTCAAAGAGACTCTTACTGAACTCTCTGCCCTATATCCCCGCCTGGAGGATCAACGTCTTCTTTACGAAAGTAATCTTGACTGGAAAAGCTGGAGAATCAATCGTCCCCACCGATGTTGGCCCACGATGAGACCAGAATGGCAGGAATGGTACGATCGAGTTGTCCCTGCCAGGACGCTAGACCTTCAAGAGCTTTGTCTTCTTGATGCTCTTCGATTATCCAGGGTAACTATCCCAGAAGACCCTTTCTTAGTTCCTGCTGCCTTATGCTTTTGGAACCCCATCTTTAATTTCTTTCAATTTAAGTGTGGGATGATGGCTCCTACCGTTCTTGACATTTGTCACCTTCTAGGGATATCCCCTATTGGCACTCCCATTACCCCAGATTTCCCCGATTTAACAGTTCCTTTCTCCCTTCCCTCTCTTACTTCATCTTACAGTGATTTTGTTAAGACTGAAAATAAAAGGGAAGGTCCAGTAACTGATAGGGAACTCTTCTCCTTCTTATTATATTGGCTTTGCAAATTCCTATTCTGTACTTCCTCTCAAAGAATCATGCCCGAATTTGCTCCTCTTGCCAAAGCCTTTGTCTTACAGAAAAGAGTAGCCTTAGCTCCATATGTCCTAGGCCACGTTTATAGAGTTTGCTCCCTCTTTTGTGAGAAACCTTTAGATGCTAATCAAGGAGGGCCATTCTGGATCCTTCAGCTTTGGCTTTTTGCCTATTTCACTGAATTACAATCCAAATGTCTCAAATTTCATGGGTTACACTCTGTTTCTCATGGCATAAGACTGGCCAATGCTTCACTTTATCCCTCTACTTTTGCCTTTTATTTCTCCTTCTTCTATCAACTGCCAACTGCCCTTCCTAGTCATCGTTTCCGTCCTTTCGAAGCCAGTGTAGGCCCAACTTGGTTGAGTCACTTTCTGAGTGACAGACTCTGTACTCTACCCATTCATAAAAGCATGTGGGCTTCCATTCTGATTCCTAGAGAACTGTTTATTGGAACCTTGAACCCCAGGGCTTATAAATGCATAGCTGAGCCTTATTGTCCTGCTCAATTTGCTAGACAGTTTGGTTTTACACAAGGAGTTCCAATACCCCTTTGTAGTAACACCAACTTATCCCTTGCCAAGAGAGATTTGAAGGTTCGAAAATCAAGGCTAGAAGAGGCAACTTTCAAATTTATAGATGACTTAGCCAATTTTGAATACATCCCTTTCATCCCTCAAGGCACTTTTTTGAAGAGATACCAAAACTGGTGGGTGAGCAATATGGAAGTATACTTAGCCATTTCTCCTCAGGATCGACTGAAAATGTTAGATGTGT